>JARQTG010000371.1:287531-625449 GCA_030142615.1 Syrista parreyssii
CTCTCTCTCTCTCTCTCTCTCTCTCTCTCTCTCTCTCTCTCTCTCTCTCTCTCTCTCTCTCTCTCTCTGTCTCTCTCACTCTCTCCCTCTTGCTCAGAGACTTGTCATCACCCCTCTCTCTCGCACCTACGTAACCCCATCGCTCGTCCTACTCGCTCTCGCGCGGCATATGATCCCGGCTCTTACTCCTCGCTGGGGGACAAAGCGCGAACTAAGCCGAGTGTAGCCGAAGCATACTACGCTAAAACTACAGTTAGTTCACTCGATAGACGCGTGGCTGAGTAGATTCTCCATCTGCATACTATTTTGCCTGCCTAAATGTAACCGCAGGACGTACCGTGTATACATGTAGGCGCATTGCACACTCTTACGTATACCGGACTACCGGCAGAGGAATGTCGCGAATCTTCTAGATGTTTAATGTTATACTAGCCATGAGAGTAATCACGTGGAAATTCAATGCATTTGGTAGGGTAACGGAGCTTTATGAGAGATATGTATGTACGTAAGGGAACAGCCATGACTTGATTATTAATCGGGGCGGCACGTACTACTCCAATCTTTAGTTAGTTCGGTCGATAGACGCTTGGTGGTGTACGGGTGCATTCTATCAATTTCTCTTTCCCGCAGTTGCATGTAGCGTAGCGCGTGTAGATATGACATTACAGAAAACGTCGAGGCCTACGTATTATACGTATATATATATATACATATGAGTGTATATAAATGCACGGGGCTGACTCTTACATTCCTGAAAGCCAATTCCTTTTCGGCTGAGTAAAAGCAAGCAATGGTGTGCGTTCCCAAATCGTTGTTTGTATATACCAGCATTATCTTTTGTGGCTCTCTGTATTATGTATATTGACGCTCTCAATTCTCGTGCATTATCACGCTCAGCAAGAGACACGAGTATGTACGTAGTCGCCACCTGCGCCTTTCTTACGTGGTTGCTCTGTACTACTCCACTTGGTGAAGAAAAGGAGTATGTACGTTCGTGCTTGTATACACCGTCCCGAGCGTCGTCTTCTCGGATACTTTTTATTTTCCCTCGGCATTGGTCGCACCGTGTACAGCAAACGGCGCGCCATGATGCCCGGAATTAAAGTTCCTTCGCTGGCGATAGCCAACCTAACGGAATATTCTACTCGACGACCGTTTTGTTTAACGGCCCACGAAAACGCATCCGTTCACGTAGGTACGTATATGCATACGTATTTATACACGTATATTACATAGTGCTGCAGAGGAAGCTTTTGGTTTAGGATGACCTAAGAGCAATCTACGTGATTCAATTTTCCCGCCTTCGCCTTTCCTTCCTTCCTGTCGTCCTCCTTCCTTGTTACTGGACTTTCCGTAGGGAGGCGAACGACCACCAGGAGTCCATCGTACCCACTCAGCGAAATTGTCCGTTCCTGGACGAAGCCATCTGTCTCTCTCTCTCTTTACGTGCCAACGAAAGATTTATGTTAATCAACCAAGCCCCCTTCCGATTGGCTATTTAAATCGAAAGCTTATCCGTATGATAATTAGCGCACTCGAAGTATCCGGAAAATTCTTTCTAGCCAGACGTACTACTAGACTCTGCGATTGACGTAATAATTAGCATGACTTCATCGATAAGACCAATGTCACTCGGTGGGTCGAGCTGTCAAGGTCACCGTAGTCTCGGACCTTTACACGATCACACGAAAAAATTCACGCACCCGCCAGATGTGTACGCAGTACATATTAATGCGTTAATACCGAACGTGCGTATTATAATGCGATAATCGCGTGCTATTTATCATATCGCGACGCAGCGTAAAGCTTCGTACACGAGGAATGAGAAATTGGGCAACTATTTCTCAGCGTCAATGCCAGCGTGTCGCCAGTCATTTCCCAACCGTTGCTTGTAATACCATTCTCGTGCCTTCCTAACTCTGACATTCTCACTTTATTCCGGCTCTGTGCCGCTCGGCCGAGCGCTGGCTTCTTATGTACAGTTAGACCCAGATTGCGTCTCGCACCAGAATACGTTCCTCTCGTAGGTAAACCAGTCGGGTTTTAGATATCAGAAAAACCGAAGATACAATTTTTCTGCGCCAGCAGAGACCTGCTTGGACTGTGTATCTAGAAATTGGTCTTTGTCGAATAACCTTGAGACACGTGCAAGCGTGTCCAGTCGAAACCCGCGCGACTGTGTCTCTTGGCAGTTCGCGCAGTAGCCGTTCGTGTGGCATGCTGGGAAATATGAAAGGAAACAACGGTAAGGATAACAAGAGTAAGAGACAATCCATAGGGACAAATGAAGATGGTGTAAATTCAAGAGAGCGTTGCACCATCTGTCTCTTTCTCTCTGACAGAACGTAAAGGCGGACTAACGGCGAGCGGCAGAGTGCCGTTCTCCGTAGTAGTGTAGTACGTTTCGCGTCGTGACCTAGAAACCCACTTTCGTCCGAATTAAAAGCGAAATCAACGCGTTACCTCATTCACAGCCCATTTCCTGGCACAGCGGCGAAGAGGACGTCGATGATGCGAGGTGGTAAAAGATTTTCGAAATCATTGTCAGAGTCAGGACAACTGGGCTTAGGATCCCCTTTGTTTTACCTTTATTATGTCCCGCCAAGCTTGTATAATATATTTGCAGATCCCTACTTAATCTACCCAGTTTACAAGCGCGCCGTACAGCCGTTGACTTTGTCAGACTCAAAAACGGCCAGTCGACGAGGTCTACTGCGATCGATAAGCAGCGTCTCCACTTGGGAATTAACAGGGAGTTACTGCGACTACTAGTGGCTGATTACCGAGTCTTTAATCTACGAGCCAAGGCTTAGCCCAGGAGCACAGTGACCATATCCCGCAACCCGAGTCCTGAAACCTCATCCTCGTCTGCTACGTAGAGCAACTCCGTGAAGCATTCGCTGGGTCCAACTCACTCGTTCATTTTCAAAGATCGATACCTACTGACTATCCTTTAACCGCCTCTCTCACTCACTCTCTCTCGCACGAGTTTCAGCCTCCTTTTTACCTCCACTCTCACTCCCTGTCTGTCTGGCTGCCGAGGGTTTGTTTGGCGGCCGTCAATGTTAAGTCGGCTGGTTAGAGGAGGAGGCGAGTATACCTGGGCCTCCTCACTCGTTCCTTGGCTTGGCTTAATATTAGAGCGAGAGTTTCTATTTTTAAGGAGGAACCAATCTACGTACTCGATTCGGTGTCGAACACGGAGAAAGATTTCAGGGGAGCACGAGGGTAGAGAAAACACTTGGTGCGTCTACTACGACGTGCCCGTGCCGACGCAATTTATACCCAGGAGGCAACAGTCAGCTTTTAAAACTCTTCGCTCGCGTCATCTCCACTACCTCGGTAACGTAGAGCCATACCGGCCGTGTAAATTATGTGGCTAAGGATTGTGGGCTTTACGCAAGACTTCGAATTGGCTCTCGCAAGTATAAAAGGGATCGTGAGCACGTTTTGCTACAACACCAATTTCCTACCTACGGCCACGTTATATTTCTTATACTGCATACGTATATATATATATATATATATATATATATACATATGTTTCCCATCTCCCCGACACGCACACACTTTGCAGATCCTTCAAAGCGGCGCGACTTGAATCACGTACACCGTCCTGCAAAGGCCTAAATACGCAGTCTCAATAATTTCCACAGAGTCAGCGTCGTAACACGTATGTACACCAAAAGCGTCTTGGACATCGCATAACTGGCAATCAATATATAGCAAGCTCCCCTTGCCTGTATATGTTCGATATTCGTGTATATATATATATATATATATATACACACAGTGTACGTATAAACCGAGAAACACCTTTAAAAAGCGTGTTATCGATTCTCTCGTTATTCCTTCAGCCACATACGAAGATACGTAATTCCTATGAATATTAAGTTCACTTAAAAACATCTAATGCCATGGCGTAGCAAGACCTTGAAAAGTAGCAGTAATTTTTCTCGAGCATTTTTTTATGACTTGAAAATATCCTCTGCCCCCTCATCGTCCAACTGCCATTGTCTGGCGCGCGTCACACTTGACAATAATTCCTTTAGCAGTCATCGATGTATATGTAATATCAAATTCTAGTATCCAAAGTGTGATCTGGCCAATGGGCCGGGTCTTGCGCACGTTGCGCTAAAGTGCGCCGCGGCTACGTCGATGGCGGTGTCGGCGAGCAAGACAGCTGGTAGTGGTAAAACAGCCTTGTGGCTCTACTTTCTATTACGTCACGAGAGATGAGGCCTTCGTAGGACACCCGAGTCTCGCAGTCAGCCGTAGCGAGGCTGCTGCGACGGTTCCTTTCGAAATGACATGACCGGTGTTTTAACGTTTCTCAACTGTCTCGCTGATTCTAATCGATTGTCCTTTCTTTGCGAGAGGGTGAAAAGAGTTTTACTCTTTAACTAAGGTACTACTGGGCACACGACCTCGAAACCAGATCGTTATGTCGTGGCGAGCCAGGGCGAACGTTGCTCGGTATAAACTCACTCACGGGAGGGCTTCGTTTTACTTGTGTGTGTGTGTATATATATATATATATATACACTTATTTCGTATATATGTACGTATATTGCAAAATATATATATATTGGTTTGGTTGCAAGATAAAAATAGATGCTTTGCAAAAGGCCCCCGGTGCCGCTCTGGGATTGAATCGACAAAAAGTTCGTCGCAGATGAGGAGAACTTACTGATTTCTTTTTTAATTTCGTTTCTCTTACTCTTTTGATTCATCAAATATTCGTCTCATAGTCTTCGCTCTGCAATTGCAGTTTTTTGGTTTGTTGACATCAAATATTTCTTTTACGCAAGTCGAGAATCAAACGTAGTCATACATTCCAGACGAGCAATATGCTTCGATGGAATTTGTGACACTTCCCGGTGTACGTTGTCTACGTCAAGTTATTTCTGTCGATCTAAGGGAAAAAAGGTAATTTCCAACAATCTACGTAGTATCGCGTAACGGATGAGTTATGAGAGCACGTGAGTCACATTGACATTTGGCAACGAGGAAAGTTCCATGAAACGTTGCGTGGCTATTTGAGAAATGAATATTAAAGAAAAAGAACGAAGGACAGAGAGAAAAGCCCTTTCGAAAAAGGTCCTTGCGCGCGTACGGTAGCATCGAAGTGAACTCAGTGTGAATGAACTTGGGGTCCTTGGGGCGAGTGAACCGAGCCCGGTCGAATGTGTTCGGGAGCTTGGGAGAACGTGGGGGGCGCAGCCTTATTCCTCTACGTCCCTGAGTTGCCAATTGGGCCAATGCCTCGGTATCGTTGCTCCCAAAAACACCTTTACAAATCAATTCATATTTCCCGCGTCTTGAATACGTCGAACAAAGGAACATAACCTGCAATGCTCAGGTGTACGCGGACTATTGGGAAAGACGCGAAACGAATGAAAACAACAGTAGAGCAATAAGCGAGCGAATCGTCGTACTGACAGGTTCTCCTGTTATGCCATACTATATGCATGGGAATAAAGTGACGCCTGTTACTCGGCTACGTCTTCCTAGCGACAACGACGCTCGGCGCTGGAACTATAATAATTGTGAGTATTTTTACGTAACTGGAGAGACCGACAAAAGCCAAGAGAAATATGACGACACGCGTGCCTGGACGCTTGCGTGCGTGCGTGATTGCGTCGCTGAATGCGAGGTAAATAAATATTCGTACAAGTGACCAGTGCAGTGCTACAAAGTATTATCATTGCTACCGTTGGTACCAGTGCTGGTACTGCCAATGCATACCTATAACGTTAACGACAATGTACAAGTACATTTTTACGTACGTGGCTACATAGGTAGGTAGAACAAGCGTTTACGAACGAAGGTCGAACAATTTTATCAGTGACGTACCGGAACCTCACGAATCTCCGTAAGCGATGTGCTGTGGTTCGTATATAAACTATACGTACGGAATCTGCAATACCGACCGAGTAATCCACGATACGTCCATACCACAGAGACTGTATTAGAGCTCGCTACTACGCTCCTTATGTATTCTAGTATCTCGTCGTCGACTACTCCTGTACACAATGACTCCTGCAACGCTCTCTCGGCAAGCTATAATACGACGTAGCGACTCTACCTATACGCACGTATATATAACTATAGACATTGAGTATCTACAGACAAAGGGAAACGCAGAGTCTGGCGGTCCCAAGAGATATTTCTAATGTTTACGTGCCAAGTTCTCTTTTCGCTGCTAGATTATATTGTACCTTGGGCATCGACTTGAACGCGCTTGGTGGCACAAAGAAAGTGAAATAGAGGAATTACGCGCTTTTGTAATTTCCCACAAATTTTGATACCGATATTTCGACTCGTGGGAACGATATCATTTTTGCGAACGCTTCAAGGGTGTTGTATATCGTTTACTATGGTTTTCTATAGTCTGTACGCGTCTCTTGCACTGACTGTGTACATTTAAGTTTCTATTGTACTTTATATGGCTGTTGGTTGCTGGGATCACGGGTTATAATCAAGAGACTGTGCAATGCGTATCGTTCACTACGCGTGAAAATAACAGTGGGTTATAGGGGAAGCTTTCGAAAGCTTCTACTGTTCTTCACTATGTTGAGAATGCGTGCGAGGGAATAAAGAGCGCCAGGTGGGTCTGGTAATACGGTGTAGCAGCAGGAGAAGCAGCAGCAGCAGCAGCAGCAGCATTGCCAGCGGCAGTGGGAGGTATGGAGTATGGCCGAAAGTTTATCCGAGGAACGAACAGGTGAGCGGTATCGGTTTCCATGGGTCGAACAGGTCGCCTACTTACCCTGGAGTTTAGTATAGATAAGAGAAATACAGTATGAGTGATAGTGGATATTTATGACAAGTCTGAGAACGAGTACGAGTCGAGCTAAACGCTTGCAATAAAATTATTAAAATTATTCGTATAATAATCTTGAGTATGATTTTATGTATACATATATATCTATAGCTATGGCACACTTGATTACGTACAAGTATACACGGTTTAGTTAGTTAGATTTGTATATATATATATATATACAAATCTAGTTATTCAACCCAAACGCACCACCTGAACATGGTTTTACCATAAGAAACAAATGGGTGCGCTAACTTCAGGTGGTGTCTCTAGGCTGAATAACACAGTGTATACAGGAGAAACTAGGAAATGGCTCGACGTTTACAAAGATGTTAGTAATTGTTTTCCTTTGAAAAGAGGTATCTATTTCTGTCTCTCTCCCACCCCGTCTCATGACACGACCATGCGAGCGTACGACAACATTGTATCAAGCACATACGTACGTGCAGCAGTGAGCGGAACGCGGCTTTTCGAAAGTCAAAAACGCGAGGGCCGTCGAGCCTTTCTCTCCCTGTGGATCTTGAGAAATTGCGAAGGTCGTGGAAGAATGCTTACCCTCCAGCAGGTGCCAGTCCTCATCGAGCGAGGCCAAAGCCTGCGCCTGATTAGCCTGCTGTTCGAAGTCGAGCATCCTGAAGTTGTTCCAGTCGTATGGATCCTCGGAGTCTTTATCTTGCAATTAGTTCACGTTCTGGATTTGTTCACCACGTTTCTGGAACTGTCTTTCTCCGTTAACTTATCTTATTTCTTTCTTTTTTTTTTCTTGAGTTCTATTTCTCTTTCTGTTCGTGTCACAATTAGCACTTGCGGAATTCCCTCTGGTAACCACTTCACCACTTCACTGTCTACTGCTGGCGTGCGTCACGTCTAGCGCTTCGTCGCCTCTACTTATCTCCCTCTGGTTTTGCTACGTATCAAACGTATAAATACTACGGATTTCAGTCCTTATCTGAGAGGTAAAAATGAGAATAGCGATGAGCGGACGATTCGTAATTTTTGTTTTCCTCTCGCTTCTCCCTTGCCTTTCCTTTTAGCAGTGTCGCTCTGTCTTTCTCACCTTGATACTATATACCTCTTACTCTCTGCAAATGATTGACGACCGACTTTCCTTTACGAAGCAGCCGGTAGCATGTTTCTGCAGAGTAGCAAAACACTTTCCAGCATGTAATCCCTGCGTATAGAAACGTAACACGTTCAACGGTGAATCCGTCGTCGATGCTCGGTCGATAACTAGCCACGCATTTTTTGTCCTCTTTCTCTTTCACAACTTCTCTCTGGTTTCGTATCTCGCCGTGCAGTTTCTCCCGCGGCAATTATCTCTATGTATATCGTGTGTGATTGTACTTTTGCGACGTCACGGACTTCGCTCCGTTTTCCACGATGACGTAGAGAGTCGACAACAGGCGTGTTTAATTTAAAACGACAGATCGTCTGGCGGGCAGGTTTTACTTTATATTAATGTATAACGATATTTGACGTCTGCTTATTTATGCTTACTGATGATTATATCTATGTCTTTATATACTCTGAAATAATACCGATCCTCCAGTCCCACATGTGCTCGCGGCGAGATTCGTACCGCGACTGATTCCCCCTATCACTCCATGTTCAGCTGCCCTCGGCCTCCTGCCACCCACTAGTCCTACGATTCCCCACCGCTTGTCGCCACTGTCGACTCCCCGTCCTACCACTGACACCGCCAACGCTCTATCCCCCCCCCCCCCCCCCGTTTCTCAGCCCCACTCATCCTCTCACGCGACTCTCAGGCTCGACCGTTAATGTAGCGAGAAAGAACTTGGGGCACCCGTAAATCCTTTCTGTGTATACTGTCTCTTCGGCATTTTTTTTAAATGTAGTACTCTCGGTATTCCTCACACTGTCTAGCATCCTCGTGCTTCTTGGTTTGTTGTATATAGGATGTGGACTTGCTGCCACCAGGCATTTCTCGGCCCAGCTTTTAGGTGCTATGCAGATGTTTGAGGGAATGATTGTCAATATGGCGTCCACTGTAATTTAAAATTTCTACATGTGGTATAGATGATCATCAGGTCTTCCTTGCTTCTTTACAAAGGATCCAAGACATAATATTGGTCATGTTTATAAGAAGCAGCTTTTGCACCCGGTTGGAATATAAAAAGGCGCGTGGCTCATGCGATGAGTGTACCTCTAGCTTCTAGCTAGTGTATATTAATGACATCCTTTGGTCACGCTTACTCGCACGTCATCGATGCCGCATCTCTTTAGGTTATAATTCTGGCATGTATGTAATATGGTATCTTGCGGTCTAAGAACACATATCCTAACTGACGAGTCATATACTCCGTTGTTTACCAGATTCACGTATTAGCTCATGCTACAGACAGCAGACGTTTATACCACGAGGAAAGCTTGTACGTGCTTCGAAGACTCCTCGGTTTTATCTCAGCGATAGCTGGAAGCTTTATCACTACTTCGTACTAAACAATCCTATCTATTGTTAAGCAGAGGCACAGTTAAAAGTCACAGTTATCATCGTCGGGCTCTCTTTTTCGTTGGTCTTTTCCACGAATTTCTAATGAGCCATGAAATCTCGAATTTTAGGCACGGGTCCGAGATGGTCGCGTGCTTCTACGGCCCTGATGGCTCGCGCGCGTCGTCATTTGTCCTCGTCCCCTCTTGCTTCTCTGCCACCGCCAAACCCTCACCGTCTTCCTCACCCTCCGCGCGCCACTGCGAGTTCTCACTCCGTCTACGTCTTTCTCACGCGAGTTAACTCCACTGTGGTAGCCTCATCGCTGTCGTACGCCTCTCGACTCCTCTCTTTGATAGCAAGTCGCGCGCGCGCCATCCCAGATGCCTGCTTGCCTGCTTGCTTGCGTGTTTCCTCGCTTCTTCTGTCCTCTTTCATCAGGCCACTACGCTCGCACCATGCTCCGCTATATAGTTTGCTATACTCTACTATACACTGCGTACCTACCAACCTATACCGCATCCACGAGCTAAGCCTCCAATACATTGCTGTACCATCATCATCATCATCATCATCCCTTTTCCATTGTATTCTATTTTTCTTAGTATCCTGGGATAACTCTACGTCTGGGTCCTTACTTTATTTTTACTTTGAGCGTTTTTACTAGAGATAGTAAACTAAAGCCGTCGTTACGTCATCGACGTCGGCATATAGATCTACGCACGCTCCTGCTTACGTATACGGTGACGTGCTTGCTGCTTTTCGTTGGGTACGTTGGACTTTGCTGGAGCCACAGGTTCTTTTTGAACACTGACTGAAAAAAGAGGATCGTATATATATTTCTTCAATAGTTTTTACAGGTACGACGATAAGGAGTCAAGCGAGCTCAAGGCCATGTAGTACAATTTCATCCTGAGATATATATGTAGATATGAAGAACTATAGCTGGTGCATACGTGACCGAAATCCATAGCTGGGACGTATTGTATTATTTGAGTTTTGTTAGGATGTAGAAGCGTGCATACGTATTTCGGTGAAAGTCACTCGAAGAAACCAAGCATCGCGAGCTGTCTTTGTGCTACGTTGCATCGAGAACGTTAACCCTCGCGAGAGCTGCACAGGACGTTGTATACTTGTATACATGTATATATATATATATATATATATATATATATATACACTGTATACGTATAATGATATATAAGCTGTATTGGAATTTTTCAGTTACCCTCTCGTATGTCTCTCTACCCTCCAGCACAAGTTTTCTAGCCATGCTTTTTTATTTGCTTGAGAAGACGAGGTGCAATGGCATAAATTTTTGACAGTTTACGGCTCTACCGACTTGCTACGTCCTGGCTTCCTCGTGTAACTCGTCGAACGCTTGGAATTTATTTTAGGACCACGTCCTCCTCTTGTACCAAGACGTTCCAGTGTAAGAAATCGACTAATACGGATTTCAAATGACATCCACGTAGAAACCTGGCGTCTGAAAATTGATACGAATGTAATATTAATAATTAACAAAGTTGAAATAAAATTTTTTAATGTAATTTTCTGACCTGATAGTGTTAGAGACTAGACCATACAATTATTACTTTTTAAAATACATGTCTGTCGAACTCCGGTTCGGAGCCCTTTGAGCTGTTTGTTTTGTCCCCTTTTTATCCAGCCCTGTTACGTGCTGACCTGTATCAAGGTACATCGCCCGGCCGGGATTAACCGGCGCTGCAAACCTGGAGCACAGAATGGCCACCACTTGGTGGCTTTTGAATTTTAAAGCACGTAGGCGTCACTCCTAAGACCGCGTATCCATGGCAACGATTTCCCGCGTGACGTCACGAACCACGAAGACACGTGTTCCACCTTTCCGATGCCATTCGGTTACTCTCCTGCTCTATGGTTAATACGTTACCCTTACCCTCCTTGTCGCTCGTGGTACATTTCTTCAAAAAACAATTGCACAGCTGCCTGCTACTCTCTTTCTCTCTCGCACTCACTCCCAAGAGTGTAACATTCTCTGATCTCAGCAAGAGAGAAAGAGAGAGTTTATTCGTTTCTCTATCCTTGTCCTCAATTTCTATGTTTCTGTAGTCAAATCGTTAATATACCTTGGAGTTTGAAAAGTTCACTCACGCGCCATCTACCTCCTATGCATTTTTCCAGTTGTCGCACCAGCCAGTAGTACTACGTTAATGTCAGGCTGTTGTAATAGACTTTGGAACTTGTTAGGTTAGGTTTGCTAGCGTCAGCTTCCCGCCTTTAGGGGTAATTATATGTACTAGCACGGGATTGGTAGAAGTTACTAGAAATAGTAATGGCTTTTAGGTGTATACCGAAACGAGTCCTCTATTGTGGCATTGAATTGAGCAAGGTGATGGTGCAGTAGTGGGACGGATCTCGCGGTTTCTTCCGGTAGGTCAACAAATTAGGCCGTCGGACAATTTTGTAACTATGCCAGCCGCGTAACGACGTTCTTACATCGGCGTATTTGAGCGGCTTGAAAGGATTGTATTTTCTCTTGCTTATTCTCTGCCCGACTCTTTCTCTCTCTTTCTCTCTATTTATGTCTCCTGCTGACTGCACCTTTCGAATTCTGTCGCTCTAACCAGACTGATGGTAAAGTGCCTTTTGATTTCGGTATACTATACTGACTTGCTTTCACCGTTACGTTAATAACGTCACGTGTCAAGGAACCAATATTTTTTTGCTTTTTCCCCTCCTTTGTTTTTATTCACCGATTATAACTGTTTCGGCTAATTCTCAGAGAACTTACTGTTTTATTCCTGAGATACTTGTAGGTTATTATTTATTGAGCGACTTGGCTGCGTTTTGTCTTTCTTTTTTTCCTGAAACAGCTTATGGCGAAAATTTAATAGCTGATTAACATGATATAGATTAGAGAAGCAGAGACATTTTTCACTTTTTGATAAACCTAGCTTTACCGTAATTATGCTGTATGCTACAGTGCATTATTAATGCGATGAAAATGGAAATAAAGACTGTCTCTTTGTCTCTTAAACAGTCCGCAACTGTTTAGACACTAAACATTTTAAATCTATTTGAATAGTAAATCTGGCTTGTGTGTTATATATAGCTATACATACAGTGTATAAATGATAGGTATGATGTGAATACGTCTTTTTGCGAAATTCTTATATACTACTGCCATCTATCGTTAACGCTAATGTACTAAAAATGAGTGGATAGAATAGACTCATCTGTCAATGTTCGTGCTTAGTTATTAAATAATTATATATTACGATAATGCGTAATAATTTGTTTAGGCGCCTAACGTAGGGCAATATGATACGCTGCTTGTCGAATTGTCTATCGGCAGGCGCTAGGTGCACTCTGAAAATATAAAAGTTCGAAATGCATTCTCGTATATGGAAATGAAGCTTTTAAGGTAATCTCGTTAAAATAGAACATAAAAAATTGGTAATTTCGTTTCGTTTTAAAGCATTTTTTTAGTTACTTCCATTTGATGCTAGGTGGAAATGGTATATGGGAGCGTATAAAATTATCTATTTAACAGTATGCTGTAGAATATATGTATTAAAGCATTGCACATCTATCGGGACTATGCGGTTGCTCTCTATTTCATGTTGTGACATTTTCTGGAGAAAGTTTCTCGGGTGGTTACAATATCACACGATCATTTTGGGTTGCTCAAAAGTCTTCTGCAGATGTCGCCACCTGCAGCATTTAAAGCGTAAACATCTGTGAACTGTTATGTACTGAACATGGATGTAGTTGGTTCAACAGCTGACGACAACGCTGTGTTATCTTTAATTGTCTCATAACCTGTACCGCCTGGACAATTGCTGTAAATTACTATTTTCGGGTGCTGCACATTTCTGTAGACCTTAACAATGTTTGGAATCACTGCGGCTCGATTTGCTCTCACTATAAGGACGTTAGCGACAAAGGCTGAAGAAATTGGGAATCTCATAAAGGTAGGCTTTTGTAAGGTTATTTTATATGCCGGTCTTTTTTTCGAGAATACTTTGGTTTCTGTTGATTTAATGTTTTCTGTCATTTAATGTTTGGTCGAGTTATAGAAATTTTGGCAGTGGTTCTATTTATATGTTTGGTAAATTCGTAGGGCGTTTGTATGTTATTGTTTATTGAAATTTTGCAACGGAGATTCTGTTCTTGTTACATCACATTTTTAAAGTCTATCTTGTTCATTATGTTGTATCTTGATTGAATGTTGTAGAAAAATAAGGTTGTCGTGTTTATGAAGGGAGTGCCAGAAGCCCCAAAGTGTGGTTTTAGTAATGCTGTTGTGCAAATAATGCGGATGCATGGAGTACAGTATGATGCTCATGATGTACTTCAAGATGATGATCTTCGACAAGGTAAAATTATTGTTTTATTTATTGTACATACCACTGTTTGCTTAATGAAATATTTATTTATAATAAGAAAGTATTAAGTATATATTGAGTACTAAAAATATTTTTAAAAGATGTTTCCAAATATCAAGTATCAATTATTTTTATTATATTTTAAGGTATAAAGGATTTTACAAATTGGCCAACGATACCACAAGTATTCATCAATGGTGAATTTGTAGGGGGTTGTGACATAATGCTCCAAATGCATCAAAATGGCGAGTTAATCGAAGAGCTTAAGAAAGTTGGAATAGTTAGCTCTCTTTTGGAAAAGGAAAAAGAGTCTTCGACTGCAGCTGCTGAGGAATCAAAGAAGTAGATCATCATCTCGTGCTGTAAATAGCTAAAATAATAATAATTTTATTAATATATAACTCCATTGCTAGTTGATTTTTTGTTACAATAAAAGAGACCTATGCATCTTTTGTTTGGTACAGTGTTTATGTTGCAATGCGTCTTAGTTCTTTCCTAAGGATTTTTCCAGCACTACTTTTTGGTATTTGCTGTACAAATTTTACATGTCCCAAATGTTTGTGCTTAGTAAGTCGCTGAGCTACAAAATCTTTAACTTCATTTTCACTAATTTTACTTCCCGGTTTGGATACCACAAAAGCCATAGGAACTTCGCCAAAGCGATCGTGCTCCACACCGATCACGGCAACGTCTATGATATTCTTATGAGTATGTAGAACTTCCTCAAGTTCCTGAGGTGAAACTTGTAACCCCTTGACCTTGATTAATTCCTTTAGCCGACCAGTTACAAACACAGCACCTGTAGAACATAGGTGCAGAGTGATATAATTTATATATGTAATATATAATTTTTTTTAAATCAAATTTCTACCATCATTCCTCACGGATCCAAGGTCACCAGTTTTAAACCATTCACCATCCATGCTTTCAGCAGTAGCCTGAGGGTTCTTGTAATAACCTTTCATAATCTGAGGTCCCTTTGCATATATTTCTCCTACCTCATCGAAGCCCAAATTACGACCAAGATTCTTTCCCTGATATTCAACAATTCTGAATTGTGTGTTCGGTAGGATGAAACCCGTTGAATTCAAATCCCGATACGAATCTTTCCTCAGGGTGAGCGTTGGTGAGCATTCGGTGAGGCCGTACCTTAACGATTATCCAGAAATCAGAACAAACAATGTCGTCTAGCTGCTACAAGATTGATTGTATCAATTACCCTTGGGCTATGGCCAAGTTTGATGGCGCGCGTTTTTGAAACCTTTCGATGCACTCGTTGCTGAGTGGAGCAGCGGCGGATAATACTAGCCTGACAGACTCCAAATGGCTTCTAGTTACTCTGTCATCATAGGCCAAGAACTGTAGAATCGGTGGTGCCACGTAGATGAAGGTGGGTTGTGATTCGTGCAACACCTGAAGAAAACGTTCCGTGGAAAATCGTGGTACAAATATCAGCTTGGCGCCATAACTATTCCAGACAAGAATTACACTGTTAAAATCAGGAAATCCTTTATATAATTCTACAAATTGTAACAGTACCAGAGGCTTTTGGCAAAGGAAAGTCCCAATGCATAAAGGTGAAACATTGGTAGAATTACAGGAATAATATCCTGATAGGATTCCGTTGCTTCTATCATAGGATTTATTGCCTCATGACTCATTTGTTCTATACAGGTAACAATATTTCTGTAAAAATTGAAGAAAAAAAAAAAATGGATTAGCCAATGCTAAGGATATGCTTTATCTTAGAAGATATTCAATTACTTATGCGAGAGTTCTACGCCCTTAGGTAAGCCTGTGGTACCGCTTGAGAATGGTAGAAAAATGGTGTCCTCGTAACATGCACCAGTTTTCTCAATTTTCTCAAAATCCTCAATGCCGTCTCTTATCATATCGTCAAGTTTCAAGCATCCACTGGGTAAAGCATCGCCATCGCTGATAACAATAGGTGGAATTTTGATATTGGAATTATTTTCAACAGAGGCTTTGACATCTGCGTATATGGATGGGACCGTGAAAACAGCAAGAGCTTCGGAATTTAAAAGCTGTTTGTTTAATTCATAACGTGTATAGTTCGTATTCATGAAGGTGACCTGTTCGGAGGAAATCAGACGTTTAATTTATCAAAGAATGAAATGACGTCATTTTATCCAATTTCCACCCTCATTTCCGTACCTCTATTCATTCATTCATCCACCCTTAACTGCACCTATAATAACAATCCTTTTACTCACTTTGAGTCCAGCCTCACTCGCACCTAGTACAATAATAGCATATTCTGGAACGTTTGTTGCCGCAATGGCTATCGTGTCGCCTGGTAGAAATTTACTTTTTCTTAAAGACGTCGCAAGTCTTCCACTTAATTTTCTTAACTCCTGATAAGTGTAACTTCGACCAGTTTCTGCACATATCTAAAAAATCGTTGAATGTAATGTAAACGTTTATAAAAAACTTCCAACAATTAAAATCATACAAATATAATTAAATACTTGTTAGTTTACATACCAAGGCTGTTTTATTAGCCCATTTATGAATATCTCTCCAGATTCGTTCATGTAACAATTCCTTGGTAACAATATGCATATCCTTAAATGGACTGTTGATTATGTTATTAGAACTGAGTTTAGCTTCATAATTGATATTTGAAATTTGTCTCCATTGATAAGGTAGGACAGAAAGCTTATTTATTTCAACGAAATTTCCAGCTGTTGCGCAGGATATAGTCTTTGTTACTTTTGAAGTCAAGTTCAACCATCGATACCGCCGAACGTTTGGAAAAATTGTAACGAAAATTGACATTCTTCAGACTTATCACGTACATACGTTTCACTAAGAAAAAAAATTAACTTGCTCTTTGAAAAATTCTGCTTACTCAAACTGCATCTAGCACAGGGAACGCCAGCTCCCGTGTTAGAAAATCGGCACTGACTAGTCCAGTACTTGTCGTAGTTACCAAGCTTGCCTGCTATTTATTTCCCCTGCTATACGCTGACTGGCAGCTTTGATAAGTGAGAATTTCGTATACGAATAATTATAGGCCAGTTGAATCTAAAAACCTAATAACGAGCGAATTCAAAGTAATGTTTATATATCGATAACGTTACCTGACATATAATTGTTATGTATATGAATTAGTTTTTATTGACATATAAAGATTCCATTGTACTTGCCGGGTAATGGAGGTAAAGACTAGGGATATAAGACTGTTGGCAACAGTATATATACATTATATGATAAGTGTAAAAATATATGCAATACCAAACTCATATATTTAGATAAGAAAAACTTGATAATATTTATTTTCATAATTTATGTATAACGGCTGATATTTATGAGTTATAGCGAAACTCGATATATTGTCTAATCCATATTTTTAAGGAAGTGTCTTTTAATCGAATAAGTATTATCCAACTTGAAGAGTTCTTTTTTCTGACATTAACGAGTCATCCTGTTATTACTTAAATCACTGGGTCATCTACCAGGAGAGGAAGGTAACTATTATTTTGAATGATTTCGTAGTATACAACTTCTAGTGATAATTATCATGTATGTATTGTATGTATTGTATTGTGTATATTGTTCTGTAGTTTGATGTCAAGGTGAAAAAAGTATTTTTGTACAAACTTGATTTTTAGTAGATCGTTAGCGCATGTGTTTTCGTTGTGTCTAATTCAAATTCCTTTGTTCTCACTACACGTATTGTTCCATTTATAGCATATGTTATATAGGTTTTCCCTCGTGTCCCAACTGTATATCGTGGTGTGGCTGGACCGAGGAGCTTGCCAAAATTGCTTAAAATTCGTCGTGGAAGGTCGCCAGTACATTAGAGAGTTTGGTAGCAACACGCAAACTGCGATTTACACTACTTCCATAGGTAAAGACTGTGTTGGGAATTATATATTATATAACGTACGTAACTATGTTTCTCCCTTTGTATACAGTTCTATCCAGTTCGAAGGTATGTAGTGGCTAGATTTGACATTCGTCGTGTGATTGTTTTGACTGAGCATAAGCTGGCAGTGAAAAGTTTCTTATGACGAAATCGACTATCCATTGTCCAGTACATTCTACGTATTGTGTTAGCATCCAATGGTGACAGAACGAAAATAAATTCATGACTTTATCTTTGCCATCCGTTATTTATTTAACTCAATTTCATTAAAATCGTATTATTACACAAAGCTTTGTCATTCTTCTTACGACTACTCGTTTTCGTGCTTACGCGCATTGCTATTCACCCTCCTATTTTGTTACGTGCATTCTCATTGGCTCGTCTTTCGGACGTTCACTCTCATTCGCCAATTCTGTTGGACACGCATTCTCATTCGCTATTACTCTCTATCATTCGACGACAGGCACTCCAAATCAACCTCACCTTTCCAAGCGTACCACGATAACCACTTACTCAATTTTACACTCGAACAATAATTAAATTTGATGTTACAGTTACTCCAAGGTGCATCTGTACTACGGTAAATACTGAAAAGGGAAATCAGACGCCATTCTATATTGACTATTCGCCTGAGTCACGTACTTGTATTGTATCTTCAAACTTACCAATGAACATTACAGAACTTGATTGCTACAAAATATTATCGAGTCAAGTACCTTCCAGCTGAATTGCCCTGTGTAATATCACAAGAGCTAATCACTTACCGCTAGCAACCGTAATAAATGCTTTAAACTTTAACGCAATGCGCAACATGAAATTACATTCAGTTTTCAGTTCGCCATGAGAAACACGACTTTGCGGCGTTCTAAAAAATCCAACAAAGTACACTCTTAAAAGTCCCCTGAATTACATATGGACCAACTTAATTAAAGTGACTTATCCCAAGTTTAATTCCTCGAAATGCATTAACGTAAGCTATACGCTATACATAATCAGTATATATATAAATACACACACCTATATGTATATCAATAAAATGGTGCAGAGTACCGTAACGTCATTAACCACAGTAATAAGTGTACTGAGTACCTGATAAAACGATGTATCCTCCTAAAGCAGCACGCACGTAAAATCCATCTCACAATTAACATACGTAATGTTACGCAACGTACGTTCTCTTCATTTGTCATTATCAACATACCTACAGGTCCACGTATACCTCCAATATGAAAGTACAATGATATAGGTACTCCAGTAATAAACTGGCAATGGATACCGGTCCAGGATCCAAAGATACGAGCTGGTAAATGCCTGTCGACACACATATTTACCGACTGTTTAATCAGTCATAGAACAAGCGTTACTCACAGTTACGTGTATCGCACTAAACTCTCTTGGCATACAGAGAATACAGTTGGAGGACATATCGGTACGTGCCAAACTATAGAAGCATGAAGTAATATCGGCCACTCGTCAAGAGTGTACAGGGGGGTTGGTTTTTCTATATAGTACGCAGTACCCTATACGCAGGCTGCTAGAATGCAAGAGAGTACGATGTACGCGAGAGGGTTAAAGAGAAAGAGAGATAGACATAGAGCAAAGCAACTCCAGAGCTTTTGGGGTATTCGTAAAATGGGGTTGCCGGCGAGGTGGCGCCCTCCCTCATGTCTTCGATCGACCCTGCTACGTTCCTTTCTGCTTGTCCGTCCGTCTCTACGTCATCCCGTAAGGGTTGTATTCAGCGCCACTGAGCCAGTCGCTACTCGGTCACCCTCCACGTAGGGGCTGCTGCTCTCTCTCTCTCTCTCGTTACCACTAACAAATCTTTGAACAATTGTTAACGTGGTACCGTACGCTCGATCGCAACCGTTGCAACTGCATTTACTTTCAATTATTATTCCTCGATAATAATCCAACCGCATAATACCGGGTGTCATCCTTGGCGGAGCACGAGTTTTCATATTCATCAGGGCGCTACCATGCCGCACAACCCTTGGTGCTGGAGTTACTTTTATTCGTCCGCTGCTGCCGCTGCCACGCGAATTTTCATTGGATAGGATCCTGGGGAATTGTCTCCGGTACGATGGGGAATTAATTTATTTTTTTTTTTATTTAACTGACACCAGGTATATTTTTGAGGATGTGTCGAGGATTTCGTGAAGTCGTATACCTTGTCGTCACTGCGCGATACCCTCTGCGTATGGGAATCTTGAAGGATACTAGGATACTTGAAGGATACCTGGGAGGGCTGGGTGTCTAGAGTGATTTTGGTCTTAGCAAAGGGTCGACTATTTCACCTGAGATGACAGAGTTTAATCAGACTGTCTATGAATAAATTATAGAAGGGGTCACAGTGTGCTTGGACGTATAATGTATGGATGTACATGGCTACCTTTTTTTTTTCTTTTTGATAGCACGTGTCACCCTCTGGGAATTCGTGCACTCCAAGTGTACCCTGTTCTTCTACGTAATCAGTAGTACAGTCTGGTGGCAAATTCTTCTTTATGAGTCTCTGGCGATGTTATGAGATTTTTGGTATCTGCCCACGTCCCATCCACGTATCCTATGAAATTGTCAGGCACCTTCAAATATCCTGGACGCAAGGGTCGTTCTCGTCGAGCACCAGGAAACGTGTCCTAGGGGAGTCAGGACGATACTCGTGTTCGCGTGTAACTGAAAAATTGTATTATACATTAAATATTGTCGAGTGAAGTAAAAAGTGCGTGAGTGGTATATATATATGTATATGTATGTATATATATGTACACACACGTGTATACCGGATATATCTAAAATCTGTTAATAATCACCTTTACTCTCGTGGAAGGTGTGAACCAGTGCGAACTATGGAGGATCGATGAAAGGAAGCGAACGTAGAGGAAGAAAAAAAAAATAAAAAAAAAATAGAGAAACCGTCAGAAGAGAAGTAGCGTGCCAAAAACCCCACCCTGGTAAAATCAAACGGGGCTCTACGTAGTGAAGTGTCGTTAAGACCAGGGCGTGACACTAGCCAGGAAACGGGGTAACCTCTTTCCGGGGACTTTGCCCTTCCTCGACGTCACTCAAGTTCCACCTCGTGATTAGCTACCTTGTGCACGTTCCTGGCTTCGGGGTCCTTGTCCAGTCTCTTATCACCGGAAGTCGGTCGTTATCTCATCTGTAAGGTATCAAGATCTTCAAATAGCATTAGCCGCGTGAGGGACGTTGGGTATTTCGCAACAGGCGACATCGTCCCCAGGTCGTTATACATCCTTGATCAGTCGACGTAAAATAGATGATTTTACTCACCCTTACGAAGTAGCTTCTTTTTCAGCGTCTTGAGGGTGTCTTTTGAAATGACTGAACCCTCGCAACAGGCTGCCTGGTTATTCCTTTCACGTTCATCATTTAACGTTTGACGTGCCCCCTCGAATCGCCTTCGATTAAGTCCGATATCCCTAAGATCCAACCCAGTGAAAGCGGCTACCCCTGTATAAGCGACAAGAAAGAGGACAGGGGATGTGAGATAGGTTTATTTTTTTTTAGTTGGATATCCCAAGTGTCCGTCCCCTTACAGCGTCATCCGTCTACCCTGTCTACATCGTGGGGTGGATTAATATTGTATTCTAGTGTAGCAGTCGGGTATGCCTAGTCGGTTTAGAAAAAACATCGATAGCTGCTATAAGCGACTATACCAGTATCTAAATACGTATAAGTCAGAGGCTCAGATAGGTTTCGAGTTCGGCTCGCTGATTCTGCAGTTTCGCGGCTTGTGTGCTATCCAAGTTGTGATTCCTCCAGAAGTTTCGTAACAATCAAAACTGCGGCTTTGTTTCACTGGATCCTTTTGTTCCTGTCTATAAGACCGTTGAGCCTTGGCACTGGGGCTAGTATTGGTGAGAATGTCAATCAAGTATCAGGGTCCAGGATACTTTGTCAATGGTGTATTTTCACCTGTCACTTGGTACCTAGAAAACACTGGATTAATAATGATACGAGACTTCATCGGATCAAGTGACCTTTTAGTACAAAAACAATGTCAAATCTCACCCGTTTATTAGTTCAGACTCGAACCCTCTTTAATTAAAGAAGTCATTCGAGCTGATCGTAATAGCTATGAAATATTTATAATCTTAGCCAAGTCTCTGATCATTAATTTTATTCACAGGTAAGGAGTATCCTTCGCCAGGACACACAAGCTTCATATTGGAAATTCAGATCTTCGTAATCGACTATAAAGGACAACAGTCTGGAACTGGAGCAGAAGTGGAAGGAACTTCTCGAAGTGATAATAAGATGTGAAATTGGAGTCTGATCTTGAGCTATGTTGGGTATCTGTGCGGAGGAGGAGGACGCCGAGGATGTGGAGAAGAACAGCGAGGAGAGGAGTACGTCGTCAAGAAATCACAACCTCGTGGAAGGACTGCGGGTAGATACCTTCGACAGATGGCCCTAAGGACATACCGATTTCGAGGAGCAGGTACCAGCGATGTTGTACATAGGGAAGAAATACAAGATCGTCATAAAGAGGGAGTGATCGTCCTCCTCGTCGTTTTCGACGTCGTCATCATCATCATCATAGACGGTGTCCACGCGAGCCAGATCCTTCCGCATACAACTGGCAGACGGGCAGTGACCGGATACTCGTTGCCGGAGAACTTGCCGATGAACGATCTTATCATGATTCACATAAGGAAAACGTTCAGGTGACGAAACACCGTGTTGCTAAGGGCAAGTGTTTAGTGTGTATGTGTACCTGTGTATAGTGTTGAAGAGGAAGTGACACGAAGGTTCAAAAGGTCAAAGGTTAAGATTATTATACATTTTTTAAAAGAACCAGACCGAACAAGGATAGAAGATGAGATGAGATCAAATTGAAAATGGAGATGAGACCTTAGGAGATATCGAATATACGAGTAGCAAGGACTCTATGTGATTTCCTAGGACGATTCTGTTTCTCATGGACCTATTTTGAATTTCTAACTGATCCTGCGTTTGGTTTGCTTAGCGTCGGGTCGCTGAGACAAATATTTTTCTTTCTTTGACCCCTAAGAAAATTTTGGTCCAGGACTTTTCATTTGGGATAAAAAGGTTACTGGCTGATCTTGACGACGACGTGGAGGAGACCTCACGGATCCGTGGATGCTGTGTGTAACAAGTGCGTGTCTGTATGAGATTGTCACGGGTTTATAAAGTCGTATATTGAGTGCATCGTGGTTAGGGGTGGATTGAAAATTTTTTTTATTTTACACCTACCGGACATGAGACGCAATTTTACGGATGATCACGAGAGTCGCGCTTCTGGCTTGCAAAGGTCCTGAGCCGCAGCGAGCAAGGACGCTGATCTAACGAAAAAAGGATGCCAGGGGGTCGTAGGGGCCTAGTAGCCCCTCAAAATACGTTCCTGGAGAACATCATCCGCAGAAGCAGTAGCCAACGTGAGTAGAACCCTTAGAAATACGTTCTATCTAATATTACTGGTAAGAAGGCCAACGGCGGTGTGCCGTCTAATCAGGCTAGAAATTAGAACCTACCATTGTTAACCAGTAAATCTTGTTTTACCGGAAACAAGCAATTTTTTGTTTGCTCATAAACTCCTGAACGCACGGTTCTTTTATGCGTCTCTAACTCTGGCCCGAGTTCAGTCGGATTTGGACGTTAAGGGATTATGGGTAGATATGAAAAATCCTTCGTCACTTAAAGACTCCTACATGGACCCTAGATGGATACGCGTGACCATGTCCTTAGTCAAATGCCTCTATATAATCTACCTCAAGGATATCCTTCGCTTTTCCATCCTGCCGTGAGCATAAAGCTGCGCTTTATTGTCCCGCCTCTGATTTCAAGGATACTTGAAACCCACGATAAATTCTGCCCCTAACGACGTCAGTCTAACATTTGCGGATCGATCCGAAAGATCCAGAGAATTAGATTGAGCCTGTACCAAAATTTCTACAAGATTTAGACATTGTCTCTTGTACTTTTATCAGCGGAGTGGCCAGGCCATGTATCTCTGAAAGGATTTTTTCTTCTTCGATGTCATTATATCTATATCTCATATGGCGCAAATGAGTCGGTCAACGCTGTGTAAAGGGAAAGAGAGAGAGAGAGAGAGAGAGTAAAGAAAAAATGTACAGGGAGAGCAAGAGAGAAAAAAAGTCAGAGACAGAAGGAGAGAATGGGAATTTGGTGTCAAGCGAGAAAGTGCCTCTCTCTTTCAGGGCTGTAGGAGAAAAAAAAGCTATGATAGTCAAGAATTATGACCTACTAGGAAACGTTATCTCGTCGAGGGTCGCGCCACTACCTCTATACGACCATTCCCGATTTTCGTTCTTTACCTCAGCAGTTGGCACCCTTGGCTGCAATGTGAAAAAGAAAGAAAAATATATTACACGGAATCGCATAGTCTGGATATTATTGATGCCTTTGAAATATTTCAGTGCCTTCCGTAACTAGCACGAAGAAGTTTGGGACACGACGCCACGCGACGCTTGTTACCCGTGCATTGTTCCACCCTTCTTTTTTTTTTGAGATCTCAACAACGATTTCATCCCCACTTACCCTCTCGCCCGTACAATCTGCTATTCGTACTATTCTGAATACAGTGTGGTATAATGATAAAAAAAAAGAGGGTCACGGCTATTATCTCTAAACAGTCTCTTGTCTTGCAGCTCTCGACTATAGGGGATGAATTATTAGCCGAATCGGAACACCATAAAATATCCTTACTATAGGGTGTACCTTGAGCTCTTGGTTACATCCAAAAGGAATTCTAAAGAGAATTTGCCGTATCTTCGTTCAGATGGGGTAGTTAGCCTTGAAGAAGGTATAAGCATACTCGAGGGGTGGTTTTCGAGTAAGATAAAGGAGGTGGTGCGTTGAACTATAGGGGTAAGGAATTTTAGAACCCTTTGCATAGCGAGGACAGGTTATAAAATGTCGAAAGGGTTGCAAGGATGTGAGGTTAGGTTACGGTTTGCTAGTAGGAGGGGTAGTAGTAGTAGTAGGGGGTTGTATTTTCGATCAGACTCGAGTCTGGCTGAGACCGGAGCGAGATAGCGTAGGGGTACACTCGCTCGGCTGTTTCCGTGATGATTCGGGCGTGTCCGTTGGGTCATTGGGTCAAATCTACCGAGCATGGGGGTCAACCTCGCGTTATATGGGGGAGTCCGTTATACGTTTTATAATGCAAACTTCACTCAAACCCTGGAAGATTTGTTTAACCTCACATTTTTATCTAACCCTACCACCCTTCTGTACCTTCATACTTCTCGTCCCTTATTTACGTGTATCCTACCATCACTTCCATTTCTATAATCAACGTTACCCAGCAGCAGCGTCGGCACCGACATCGCGACGTCATCCACTTCGTTTTACTCCTCGCCTCTTTCTTTCCGCAGCCTGAACTATTTTTAGAACCCGCCAAGAGTCGCGCTTTTATCGTTAATTTAGATTTTAGTTCGAGCAAATTCATTACCCACGCCCCCTTCGACAAGGGATGAAAATGCGTCTGTAATGGAGCCCAGTATTATCAACCCACCACAACAAGCATCATTATCAATTTTTGTCAATAAATCACTCACGTGTCTCGTACCGAAAAATCATCCCCTATGGATATACAGTACCCGTGCAGCATCCCTTATCGCAGTATCAGTTTCGAGATAAAAAATATTCATACCTACTATTTCTCATTTCTACATCCTCAATGTCTCAGACAACGATCGATCGATTTCTACTTTTGCACTGGCGTTAATCATATACAAACTTGACATATTTCCCTAAAGGCCAAGCTGACCAACGTCTCGAAACTTCGTCTACTATTCATCCCTATATCATCCCCATTCTGGTAACGCATCTTCCACGTGTTTCATATACGATATCCCGAATATATAAATTTCATACGGGTAGTTCGAAATTCTTTTTATTAATCAATACCGATTACTATTTTTATAAGCAATCATAGTCAGTACTAAAAAAAGTCTTTTTCGTAAATGGCATTCTGGTTGAGGAATGGCAAATGTGAAGCGTCCGATTGGCATCGATTCCTACTCGCCAAGTCGCTGTTCCCATTTGCAGCACAGGGCAGGGGTGGAGAAAGAAGGGGCGAGCGGTGGGTTCGCTACTCTACTAGCGTTGCGATCGATGATTTTATTTTCCGCGAGTAGGAAAGCCCGAAGGGCGCGAGTCAGACGATCAACGTCGACATGGCCTCGAACCCGACTGGAACCTTTTGCCCCAGGTCGAAGAGAGGGAAGGTGCCCTCGTAAATCGGGCGCACGGTACATGAGAGAAAACCGGCACGCAATCCACGTTTTAGCGATAAATTAGCATTATAATAATTTCCCTAAGGTTTGGCATATGAATGTAATATACATGCAACTGTATAGCTGTACGTAAGGAATGACTTGGTGATTTCGAGTTAGCTCAGGCACGCCGAAGTTAATGAGCAACTTTGTACCTGAAGCATGTAAGTATAATATAAGAAAAGATTTTTCAGAGTGGACATAGCGAACGGTGCGTGTCGAGCAAGATAAAATCCAAAAACCTTCGAGAAAAAATCTTTAAAGTTCGCGTGCCAAAGTTTTTCGAGTTGGGTACCCTGCCCCTTGCTTTTCACTCCTTCATCGCAGTCCCTAACTACATTGCCTTCATCAGCGTCGCCTAGGCTGATACTTTTTCTCCGTCTTTCACGCTGGTGCAAAAGGTATGACTGTCCTTTCTTATTATTTCTTTACCAATGACAAGAGATCCGCTTGAAATTTCTTCGAGAAACTTCGACGTTCTATTAGCAGTTTGTATACGAATTGCAAGTGAGATCGAGACATATTTCAAGAATTTTCTTCCCAACTTTTCAACAGCTCCCTGAAGCTAGACGTTTCGCGTCTAGGGACATTCTGGTAACTTTCCTAGTAATTAATTCCATCGAAAGTTTTCAAGTCGCGTGTAGCTACAGCCTAAACCGCAGATTTTCACGGTCCAGCTAGATTGCTTGGCGTAGGGTGCGTGTAACTGCGAGCTGGTGCACCTTGACCCGTCGCTCGCGATCCAACACGACTCGCAAGTTTCTCGCGTGTGAATCAAGATTAAGCTAAAGCCGGGTAGCCTGACCTTACTTACCGAGAGCGCATATCAGGTCTGACCCTAAACCACCTACGTCGAGACCTCGAAGGTGTGCAAGTTCTAACTCACTCGAGTGATCTTTGATCTGATCGACTCAGGGACTTCACACTAACTTCACATTACGACACTTCGAAAATGGTCTCCGTGTCGTTTGCTACCAGTAAGAATTTTTCTTACGATCTCCAACGGAGCCACAAAACATCTATGAACAATCGTCTAAATCACTCATCCCTAAAGTCCCTAGCATATCCTATATGCCCAACCATCCCTTGAAGTCCTAACCTCCTTTACTATTTTTTTACTACTCGAAACGACACAATAAATTACCATCCTTACGTATCCAGGAAGTGTTACCTAATGACTCATTATACAGACATTTCTCTATGTATATAGACACATAGGCGGTTCAGTTATTCGTAAGTACCCTTTACTTACTAGTGAAAGGAGGGTTAAGGCTTTCACTTGAAAGGGGAAAGATGTTCTGGAGGTTCGTGGCACTTTATTGGCCTCTAAGTAGAAAAGTCCATTAAAACCTCCGCCTTCTGTACGCGTGGACTTACCTATAGGTATACACGCACGTTCACATATGTGCTGGCACACATCTCCAGCGTGTGGCCCTGTTCTACATCTATCTATATCTACACTCCCAAGAATCTGCATCTGGACATTGTTTACACATTTGGCATTCGCGTACACCTTGTGCATACATAACGATACAAGGGCCACCTTAACTTACTGCGGCTCCATTGATCCCACTGTACATATCTATGTATGTAATGTTCGAGACTCCAAACCACGGCAGGCGTTCAATGGCGTTCAACAAGTAGAGAGGTTTTGAGTGGATACTCGATCAAAAGTACCTCCTTGTTACAACAGGCCTTAGCTATGCAGTATTTTGTACATACATTGCTTCTAAAATATATATAGTATCTCTAGGCGATGAATATAGTAACGTTCGTCCCGTTGAAAGACACCTGAACACCAAAGGCTTTATTATGTCCAGTTTCAATGGGGTCTCGGAACCCCTTTGGAAATTCATTGGTAAAACAGAGCGGACGACGCCATCTTGCCTTTTCTTTCCTAGATATTTACTTGCTAAAGTGTCTACGCTTCGGTACCACGTACTATGCGCTTTTACCTAGAAACTCTGATTACCCTTGTCCCTTGAAATGAGTTCGTGCAGTTTGTAGGTTCGTGAGGCTGTTTTGCCGTACCACAATGGCCGACAAGTTTTGCGGTAACCCTGCTGAAGTACTTAGACTTTTATGAAGCTGCTAAATTGCGCGGGAAGATCGCTCCTTGAAAATACTCTATACGATTGTATACGTGTATACATATAACTCTTGCGTTTTTTTTTCTATTCTCATTACATTTCCTGCTTTTTTTCTCTCTTCTCATCTACTCACTTTACTGTTCATGACCGAGTCACGAATTTCACTAGGGAATGAAATTTCTACTGGTATTGCCTGGCAAGTAGGTTCAGTGAGTCTGTGTGTATATATATATATATAGTATGCAATTAAATCAATAGTGAATGCTCGTGTTTTACATTTTCTCTTGGTTATTCTTGACGTTGATAGAAAACTGAGTTTCTTGGATCCATCGCTCTCCCGGTTTCGGTCTCTCTTATTTATTGTACTTACTTCTTATCTTCGTCTCTCATACGTTTCTTCTTTCCTTATAGCTGACAGCAGCTTCCTGCTGGCCAACGCGCAAATTGTCGACTTTCCCATTGTCTACTGCAACGAGAGCTTCTGCAAGATTTCCGGCTACAATCGGGCCGAGGTACGTTATATATATGTATGTAGTACATAAATATATAGCATATAATGCATATAAATATAAAATGGTATAAACATACATAGATATCCTGCAATGTCAAATCGTGACGTATTGGTGTACACACAGTCGTTATGAAACAGAACACAGTGGTGAGAAGCAGAAGGAAAAAGTACGTCGAGAATTGTATATGGTCTAAAGCTTCGTTCACAATTCGCACTATAACGGCTAACGAGATTTCCTGTCGGTAGATGGCACTTATTGCCGACACATTTAACAAGCGGCGTTGACAGGCATCGTAATTCGAGTTTTATCCACGATGCGCGATAGTCTCTGACTCTTTCGAGATTAAAATCGAATATCGAAAACGGCAGTGATCGTTTCCTTCGAGTAGTCATACTGTTCTGTCGTCTGCTTTACTCAGGTGATGCAGAAGTCATGTCGCTGCGGATTCATGTACGGTGAACTGACTGACAAGGAGACGATATCTAGGATCGAGGAATGTCTCGAGGGTCAGATCCACGATCAATTTGAGATCCTCCTCTACAAGAAGAACAGTAAGTCTCCATGAAGCGAAAAGTTTTTAAGTGTTATCGTTGCGGTTTCACGTTGACGTGTCAAGCGATCATATTTCACGTGTGCTCACTTATACGACACTGAGTATATTGTCTGTTTTAATTTTGAATTGAAAGTGAGGAATGATCGCTAATTTCACGAAATACCCAGCTGACCGGGGTAATCTGTTTATTATTTTCCTTACGTTTGCATGAAAAGAGGTTATTTTGTGTGCGCATCACGCACGTTCGTGGACCCACAGAAACGAGTATATCTATAAATACGCGTATATTAAACGAAAAAAAAAAGAATATCAAAACAAAATCAATCGCTGCCATTGGCTTTATCTCAAATCATACAGATACACTCGTATACGAGCCTGATTTTGACTCTCTTCTCTTTTATCGTCATTATTCATTCTCATTCGCATCAGGGCATTAAGAATCGATTCATCAGCCGAGATATCGACAGAAAATCATATCGAATTTGTCGCACGCGTTAATGCGTGATAACAATTAAAAAAAGAAGGGATAGAGAGTACGAAAAGAATTTCAAAATTAAAATTTGTAGTAACGGCTATCACAGGCAAAGAGGAATTTGAACTTGTTTTTCCTTTTTTGAGAGAAAAAATAATCACGTACCAACCTAGAAACGAGTTATATGCCACCACGAATATTTTCCTCCGTTACTCGTTATTTATTTATTTAATATATTTTCGCCTTACTGCCCCAGGGTGACCCGATATTTAAAAAATTTTTTTCTCTCTCTTTTTTTATCTTCATTCTCCCCAAAAATCGATCTCGATTCCCATACCTGAAATTAAATAATGGAGGTCCTTCTGTTTAAAGGTACCCCACGAGGTATGTCTAGCACTTCTCAAAAGAGCACTCGCAAAAAGCCTGTAAGTCACACACCTCGCTCGCATTTCTCTCCTATGTAACAAACACGTATAATACTGATATACACGAGCAATGAGATTAAAGAACAATACACCTTATTAACAATACGTAAAGTTAACACGATTCCTTAATACCGTGTTATAAACCCACCCTCTCGCCCCTCTCGCCCCTCTCGCCCCTCTACAGCATCCCAGTGTTAACCAGAGGCCACGCATGTCAATTTTCGTCAATAGCAACGTATCGGGAAAATTGTAAAAAAAAAAGTTGAAATTTCGAGAAATTACAAAAAAATTGATTAAACCGTTAAATTGGCTCTCGCGCAGAAATAGGTATTTAAAAAAAAAAACATTTCCCACCCCCTCGCCTTCCTCGTCCCTTTTGACCATTAGCATCATCATCATCCTCGTACACTTTTGACTATTTCGTATTCCTTGTTTTCCCACCTCCGCACCCTCTGTCACTCACCCCGGGCCCCTTCATCCCCTTCGCCCTCTCTTATCAATCTCGTGGTACCTAAAACTACGATTCCTTTTCCGTTCACACGTACCAACAATATCCATTCGATGTTCTCCCATAAACACGTATGAATATCACCACTCGTCAGGTTTACAAGGTTGTTTAATTAAGCGAAGCTATAGGTATGCTGGTTAGCTGGAGACTGAAATAGTAAAAAAAAAAAAAAAAAACTGTTACCAAACATTTTTAAATGTTGCTGGACGAACTTCACGTACCGTACATGCCTGTACATGTATACAGTATGACGTAGGTAACCAAATGCATTAAGGCTGCCAGGAGAAGTTTTGGTACCAACAAATTTTTATTAGTCGTCAGACTTCTGTTTTTCATCAAACGGGTATCTTGCGACGGGTCGTAGCTGGATTAGATAACGAAGTAAGAAATACAAGAAAAATCCTTGTAAATATGTCCTGTAACATGGAAAACGTCGTCCCTGTCCTAATATTGAATTAGAATTAGGCTTATCCATATATCTAGAATTTCCTTAATACATGTAAATATTATGTACGTATGCATACGTATACGAGAATGGAGGTAGCTGGGATCTTTCTCTCTCTCTCTCTTTCTATCTATCTATCTATCTGTCTATCTCTCTTTCTCTTGTCACCTTTTACGTGACATAGAAACCATCGATCTATAGTTCTCTTTGTGTTTCACAATCCTTACGTTTCTTGGCGCACACGCATGCTTCCTATTACAAGGAGAGAGAGTCGGCGCTCTGGATTCGGGATACTATTTACCAATGTTAGACAAAGATATATATATATATATATTACAGAGATTATCGATGACTCGTGCACGAACCCGTTATCGTGATATCCATTGCGCCGATATCAATCTACATATAGCTTTTCTAGTTCATGATAATCAATATTAGTTTTGCTCGTGCGTAGCATTATTTTATATAGTGTATATATTTATCTGAATATCAATGTTCCCAAAATTGGGAGGATGGTATTCGCGAAGATGTTCCTGCTGTGGGATATGGAGCTCTCGTACGCTCTAATATATTCAAGAGTTGGATCAACGTATATGTATTAATATGAATATAGGACTATTTCATATTGACAAGTGTCGTGAAGTTCACTTGGCTGATGAAAATATAATGGTATTCGAAGGGCAACGGTGGTCGAAGTCTTCCGGGTGACCGTTGACAGGTTGTCCGTGTCATCGATTCGACGAGGAAGGGCCTGGGCTTAGATTTTTCGAATTTTCGATGCTTTCCGTGAGTGCGAGAGAGACGGTCTTATGCGTGGTCACGTGCGTAAGACAAGGACGGAAGTAACGGTCGCTCGAAATCGCCGAATTAGCTGTACAAATAATATTCGTTTTAATCGTATTAGTGTAAATCGTAAATAGTCAAGACTACTTACAGTATATTTGTAAGCTGAGGTCACAATGACAGCTGTCAAATTATTGGTAAAATCGTAGCAGAATTTAGTCCTATATTCATATATATGTATCTTACAATTAATGCCTTCAATGAATGTTTAACGTTAACGCACGACGACTCTACGATATGTAATTATGATTTTCTTAAATTGACATCGTTCCCTCATCTCAATTGGTATCCGCAGAGACACCGCTATGGCTGCTACTGCAGATAGCACCGATAAAGAACGAACGGGACCTGGTGGTCCTGTTCCTGTTAACCTTTCGGGATATCACGGCCTTGAAGCAACCAATAGAGACGGACGACAGCAAGGGTGGATTATCAAAATTTGCGAAACTCGCCCGATCCGTAACGAGATCGAGGTCCGTGCTAGTTTCGCAATTCAGTTCCCATTTGCCAGCGCTGAAGGATTCCGCATTGCCTACCACTGCGAAACAATCGCACCTGGCGCACGTGAGTTATCCGCCATTGTCAAATGGGATTTTAATGGTAATATCGGATTGATACTGATAAGACTGTTTCTTATCTGACATCCTTCTATTCAGATGATGTCCCTCAGTGGAGATGTAATGCCACAATATCGACAAGAGGCTCCCAAGACGCCGCCCCATATTCTTCTACATTATTGCGCCTTCAAGGCTATTTGGGATTGGATTATTTTGTGTCTAACGTTCTACACAGCCATTATGGTGCCGTATAACGTCGCCTTTAAGAATAAGACTAGCGAGGACGTTTCGCTGCTGGTGGTTGACAGTATAGTTGATGTCATTTTCTTTATTGACATCGTACTCAATTTTCATACGACTTTTGTCGGTGCCGGCGGTGAGGTGGTGTCCGATCCTAAGGTAGAAAATATAATTTTCTTCAGTTACGAATTTCTCGTTATTTATTTACGGTTGTGTACTTTGGTATGTGTCAATGATTGCAAGAGAAGATGAAGAGAGGTTATGTTTTTTTTTTAGGTTATCAGAATGAATTACCTTAAGTCTTGGTTTATTATTGATCTTCTGAGCTGCCTACCTTACGATGTGTTTAATGCGTTTGACCACGATGAAGATGGCATTGGTAGCTTATTCTCTGCGCTGAAGGTTGTCAGACTACTCAGACTTGGGAGAGTCGTTCGAAAATTGGATCGGTATCTCGAGTATGGTGCTGCCATGCTGATTCTTCTGCTCTGCTTCTACATGCTAGTCGCCCATTGGCTGGCCTGTATTTGGTACGTCACATTAAGGTGATTTCACCCTGCGTACACGTATTTCAGGTAACATATGTATAAAGAGGGCTGCGCTAATGATTTACCTGAGTCACAGTCAATTTCATTGAATTATATATATTCTATATACACTTTGCACATGTCTTTGGTGAACTTTGGCTCTGCCTTCTGTTTAACACTGACACTACAGAGACATATTAGATCGGAATCAACTCCCAATGTTAGTAGTAATCGATGGTATCAATTGATTTATTGAAAATAAATCATATCGATAATATCGATTCTATACCGATGACTCGAGGTATGGATAAGGATCAACAACCTTAACCCGTGGCCGACTGTTCCTCGTTTAAGGTATTCCATAGGAAGGTCAGACGCCGATAATGGGGTTCAATATTCCTGGCTATGGAAACTGGCGAACGTAACCCAATCACCGTACAGCTACTTATGGACCAATGCAAGTACAGCCCCAGAATTGGTAGCTGGTCCATCTCGCCGCACTATGTACGTCACTGCCCTTTATTTCACGATGACCTGTATGACTTCTGTGGGTTTTGGTAACGTTGCCGCTGAAACGGATAACGAGAAAATCTTCACAATCTGTATGATGATCATTGCTGGTAAACGAATATCTGCGTACAGTTTATAAAATTTTGAAACTGCTCGTATTTACATTTCATTTTACTCAATGTTTTCTCATGTACTTAACGGATTATTTTTTGGTCCCATGTCAGCGCTTCTTTATGCAACTATTTTTGGCCATGTCACAACTATCATTCAACAAATGACCTCCGCTACGGCTAAGTATCACGACATGCTAAATAACGTACGAGAGTTCATGAAGCTTCACGAAGTTCCAAAGGCGTTGAGCGAACGTGTTATGGATTACGTAGTGAGCACGTGGGCCATGACAAAGGGTCTTGACACTGACAAAGTCCTCAATTATTGCCCCAAGGATATGAAAGCTGACATTTGTGTGCATCTGAATCGCAAGGTCTTCAATGAACATCCTGCCTTTAGGTATGATATCCTTGAGAATCTGCTGTCAAATTCCACTGGGATTAGTTACTTTTATCTATGACCTTTAACTCTATATATATTTTTTGTATTATTACAGACTAGCTTCCGATGGCTGTTTACGTGCATTAGCCATGCATTTCACCATGTCCCACAGTGCACCTGGTGATCTGCTTTATCACACGGGAGAGTCTATCGACTCGCTCTGCTTCATCGTGACTGGAAGTCTTGAAGTTATTCAGGATGATGAGGTCGTCGCGATTCTTGGGAAGGGTGACGTCTTCGGGGATAGTTTCTGGAAGGATTCTGCCATTGGACAGAGTGCTGCTAACGTCAGGGCTCTTACCTATTGCGATCTTCATACTATCAAGCGCGATCGTCTTCTGGAAGTTTTGGACTTTTATCAGGCCTTCGCAAACTCGTTTGCCAGGAATCTCGTTCTTACTTACAATCTACGTCATCGGGTGAGTCCGTTAATAACTATTTAGACATATGTTATTCCTAGCTTGATTCTGTTAAGGACGGAAGATTAATTTCTGGCATGGAATTACTCACGAAATATTTATTTGACTTGCGGTATTTCTAACAACCATATGATTATCTTTGGTACACTTCAAACACATTTTAACGTTTCGTCGTTTATCCATTTTTCGGTCTTAATAATTCTTTAAATAACTGATAGCGAGGATATGTTACTTATTATAATTAATAGTATAGCGGCTGTACAGTTCCCTGCAAGGGAGGATGGGAAAGATAGGCTGTATAACGAGGATGCGTCCTTCACGTCGTTTTGTATTAACTGTTAGGAAAACGATTATTTATCATATCCAAAAGGCAGACTGTTGCTTTTGGAAAGATTTATAAAATTAGAAATACCAGGCACTATGACCACCTGTTTTACAGGTGGATATGTCCATTAGCCGACTGCATTATAAACAATAGGTGGCAATGGCGAAATTGACAAAATATACATGATTTTCAATATAGCCAGATAAAGTTTCTTTATAATAAATTTACAACAGGTATTCACAACTCAATTAATATATCAGGCCGTTATTCGTATACCGAATTATCGGTAGCTTCTCGCAAAGGAATATAGAATTAAATAACTTAGATGTCAATAGAAATTATCTACATACATAACGTTAAAATCTATATGTATAATTCGTTTAAACTGTTTATTGCAAACGCCCTCAATTAATTACCAAAGTAGTATTCGCTGTATAGGAATTTAGAACGAGATATTTCGTTTTCTTTCTCTTTTACTGATGTGAAGATTCAATTAACACGTCTTATTAATAACAGTCAAGTTTGAATGAAATATATATATGTGTATATATATATAATTGCTTGATAGTAATCTCTATATTTCTCTTGACAGTAATTTCTCCCGTAGATTTGTTGAAATTTCAAATTTCATTCCTACCTGATTCATCGAAAAAATGTCTATGTTCGATGAATTGTAGATAAATAGATATTTATGAACAGACATAGGAGACTGAGAACAATTTATAATTAATCTTTTCTTTCTCGTAAACCTTCACTATGCATTTTACGACCTGCAAGCTCCAGCATGACTTTAGACGCAGGATCTTGGTCCAGGATAGATTTGGATTCCCTGACGTCCTCTTCAGGTTCTGGAACCGGTCCAACGCCCCATACTTCACAATGTTTTAACGTGAAGTTTTCTTTGCCACTGAGTTGTATGTAGCCTTGGAAAGATGTGCAGGATACACTGGATTTTCCTGTGCCATATTCACAGTCTAACCAAAGTCCAGGATAGTTGAGCTGACCTCCCATTAGTAGTCCATTTGGCATAGTTTGCTGATGAAGATTCAGGTATTGATAGTGATTGTTGTAACCGGTTGATGGGAAAATTTGGATGTTTGGTTCCAACTTGAATAGGAAGCAGGATTGATTTCCAATAAAGTTTGGGCCAAGTATCCAGCTGTCTGAGGCAAATCCACCAAATACATGGTTGTCTGTATCTTGAAGTATAATGATAGTAGATCCTTGCATCGAAATTCTCCCTAGCATTGTGGAAAATGACTCTCCATGTACTTGGCTTGAAAATAGGAATCTCCACTCATTGCGAAGCTCGTGAGGCAGACCTAGATTTAGAAAGAGAACGTCACCAAGACCCAAGATACTTGGAAAGTGTGGTATGTTCTCAAGTCCATGACAGATTGGTAGTAGATTCAATTCATTCATTCTTGCTCCTATATTCTTGTCTCCTTTCTTCTGAGAGGCCAGGAATAGGCATTGGAAGGTATGTGACTGAATCTTCTTGAAGGTTGCTGCTTGCACGAACCAATTTTCAATTTGGTCAACAGTCAATACATCCCCATATTTCATAATATCTTCACAGAGGCTCCGAGACCACATTCCTATCCTTCTGGTATTGACGGTGCAGCCAATGCTGCTCCACGAGAGGTAGTGTGCATTTCCACAGTTCTTTTGCAGTCTCAAATATGAATTGATCATAGCTTGAATATACTGAAGAAACGTGGCAGTAGGCATCTCAAATTTCTGTTCCTCCTCAGAGAAGCCATCGAATACCAAGTTGGTCCTTTCTTCAGGACTGCCACGAACAGCAAATACGTAAAGACGTCCAAAGTTCTCTCCATTTATAGCAGAAACTTTCTTCCCGGGTTCATGGCAGAGAAATCGTACAACAAATTGCAGAAGCACATCATCCAGATGCGTAGACCAGTGTTTGAATATATCTTCACGTTTTATAGACCCAGAACTACGTGACATGGATTTGAAAAGATTTTCAACCAATGTCAGTTCGTCGGCAGACAAAATATTCGCCGATGAAGCAGACCTGCTGGAAACATGACCCATCTGAAAATTAAAAAGCCCAACAAATAATGCACACCATTGATCCCCTAAGTGCTCCTATTCTGACAGCTTTTATGATTTCTATTGAAATAGATTACTCGGAAAATACATTAAATCTAAACGTTAATTGCTGATTGAAAAGATGATATCTCTTATCAATATTCCTATCCAGGCTTAGTTAATGATTAAGTGAACGGAAGCGATAACAAAAAACTATATAATCCACACAAACAAAATTATTCCACCAGAATAAGTTACAAAAATCAATTATGATAAAACCGAGTCACTCACTGTACAATTTTCTCCCCAAAAGAGGAGAAACAGTAAAAAAACTGCAAGAATCTATATTACACACGCGAATATTTAAAAAATGACCAAATAACCAAATTCGGTCCTAGATGGTTCAGTATATCCGGTGAGAATCTCTCTCGTTAACGTCAGGGAGTCAACTGGTAACCGATATAGAAACTGTTCGAGAATCACGGAAGGCTACGTGCGGTAAAAACATTCGTTAAGTTATCCGGACAGACCTTTAGTTGGGAAATACACGCAGATCGTGGAGCTGCTATCCATAAACTTCTTCACGGTCTCGCGCGAAACCTCGGCGAGCTTCGAAAAAATTCGTACACTAAACATTTAAAGTACTAATATTTACGGATCGCGTAACTCATCTCGGTTCTAATAGAATACTGCGCGCCCAGTTCTGGCTCGGGGCCGTATGCAGTCCGTCACGATAAATAAAATATTTTGAGGTTATAAGAACGATACTACTTTCTACACCATTCCTGTATCGACTACCATCCGGGCGCATGCCCGGCTTGCGCAAAATCTCCCACTTAACGTAGGTAGAGCTCCATTTTACATCTGTGCGCCTGTTATATGCTTCTTTTGCGTTTTATAATGTAAAATTAATACAATATGAGACTTTCCACAGTGAAAAAAATGGCTATGGACGAGACTAATACGAAGCTATGTACACCTGGGTCTGCTTACTATCATGCGTTGTCCAGGGAAATTATTTAACGTAGAATGGTACCTCACGAGTATTGTTCACTGGAGAATAAGAACAGAGAATGAGTTGGTCACATTGAAACCAGCCACAATTAAAAAGCCTGGCACGAGAATGAGTTTTTATTGGTGAACTCATAGAAGAGCAACCTGCATGGTGCTCCTGGAAGAATAGAATACAGTAGCATTTATTACAGATAAAAGCATATTCATGCTATCTTGAAGTATCTTAACTGGCGAAATGATAGTCATCATTACCAGAAACATTGTGTAAGGAAATGGCCGGCAGCCAGATATTCCATCAGAGAGTATTCCACTGGAAAATCATTTGAGATCACTCGGCTCACACTGAACAAAACATTAAAGTTCAGATGAGGGTACACGACAGGGTGGGTTTTTTCAGCGTGAGCTTTATGAGCTAAGGTTATAATGAGACTATTAAACGGGGGAAAATTTGTCTTGTCGAGTAATTTTCCAGAATGCGAAACTCATGAAGTTTCGTAGTCTAACTCAGAATCTGTACACGTATATCCGCAGCATCCATTGTTGGCACCATTATAGGGGCTAATAATAAACCGTGTTATACGCCGTTGTCCGTTTACATTGAAGATATTACCCGCTGTACCAGGCAGTAAATCGAACGATTATCTAGCCTTGATTCGCTACAGGAGACGAAAATCGTTAAAGTAAATAAACTCCAAAAAGAGTGACTCGCTCCATACTCCATTAATATAAGCCAAGGCCTACGAAGATGGTCCCTTTGTCTTTCAGCTGATCTTCCGGAAGGTGGCGGATGTCCGGCGTGAGAAGGAATTGGCTGAGAGAAGGAAAAACGAGCCGCAGCTGGATCAGACGCAGGATCATCTCGTGCGGAAGATTTTCTCGAGGTAGGGCCAATTCCGCGTCGGTCCCGTGGACGTAGAGGATCTCTGGGCTATATTTTATTATCTCAATTAATCGTCCCAAATAACGGGACCAGGAGTTAAGAAACAGACCAGGATAAAAAAGAATGAATCCTTCTTCATTCACTTGCTCTAGTCCTCTGCCTTAGACAGGCTCTACGTAAAAGAAATTGAATCGGTTTGATTCTTACTCCTGTTTATATCTCTACTCCGGCCTCCATCTTGTCGAATCTCTCTCGTGCATCCTCTTACACGTCACGAGATCAGACAAGATTTTTCACTCCCTAATCATTCTTCAAATTCCTACCCTCGACCCTTCAAAATCTATTTCCTATCCTCTACTATCTCTCCTCTCCTTCTCTCTCAATATCCACTCTCACCTTTGTTGTCATCTCTCTCCCACCTATCATATCCATGCTGGACACTTTATCTCTCTCTATCCTACTCTCTTGATCCACCTAATGTCTCTCGACACGTAACGCGCACGTACTGCTAAAATGGTGAGGAAATTTCTTGATGTGACTGTTGATCGTTGCTTGGCTGGCTGTGTCCGAAAAGGTTCAAGACCGACGGGGAACCCCAGACGTACGTGACGAGAGCCCTGACTAGTCGGCAGACACAGGATTCCGACGAGGAGCTCACCGTGAACGTCCTGCCGCCCTGGCCAAGTTTTAGGCAATTTCATTTCTTACGTATTTATTTCTCTCCCTTTAATTTTTTTACCATCTCTGCTACGTACTACATATATATATTGATACTCTTATACATATATAAATATATACCATACTATATATAAAGTACTCATATACGTATATAAACCATACATATTATTATATGTGTATATAACGTCTTCCATATATGAACATCCAACATATCGTATCCTTATTCTTGCTCATGTTACTCCATAACCACCCGATATATACATACCACATACTGCTATTATTATAGCAACTCTTATGTGACATCATTCGTGTTTACCACATTACGTTTTCCTTCGTATATTATTATATACACCGCATACTACGCATCTCGTATGAAAATACGGCTCGAGTCGATGCTTCTCTCTCACCTACGACGCTACTCGACGCTTCTCGGAGCGACGCCGGGACCTCGATAAGCTTTCAACCCTCTTACGAGTATTTTCAACCCCCTCTCACCCCCTTTCAAGGACCCTTCTATTCCTCCGCTAATTCGATTAATTAATTCGCCATTCAGGGTCCCTGGCTCCATCCGAATGGCGTCCTGTATTATATTGCGTCTATAATATATTATATCTATATACTTGCCATTTTAACGATCACCGCAGTTTTACGAATGCTAGAGTGCTGTAAAATATACGCCTTTAGAGGGTTATGTGCATATGTATATTTCTTTTATAATATTATATTAGTATATAAAGTGCCAGGATCGTCTATAGAGCCAATATTATGGATTTCTCACTGAGATCCATAATAATAATACCATACCAGCTCCCGTACCCACGTATATCCATATGCTATATATGTATCGTGACCGACTGTTTGCTACTGTCAAATTCACATTGACAGTTGACAGATATTCGATTACGCTCGTATATTATCATGTCCTTCGTTCTATCCGACGGGCTGTCAGGCTCGATTCTTTTTTGAATTTTATACGCAACGCGATATGCATGTAACGGACACACTCTAGGATTCAAATTTCTCTCTGTCACCTATACTCCAATTTTTTATATATCAATTACACCAATGGCAACACGTTGGGAAATTATCCTTGCCTTCTTTTTTTCACTTACGTTTATACACGCAATTTACGATAATCACAATTCTCGATCAACCTGCTAATCTAAACTCGGATTCTCATACGGTTTACCTACAGGTGCAATAACGTAAGTGACATCGCATTACGCGAAGATTGAATAGTACGATTCAGTTGCGATCTGGTTAAACTACCTACGAGCACCTGGAATTGCATTACAGTTAGAATCGCGCTACTCCATAAGGGATCGATGTCCCTGATAGTTTCCAAGCGTGATGCTATTATTGTATTACCATTATGTTACAGCGATAGCGAACGATCGAAATAGGCTGCTCCAGTTGGCATCGTAAAGGGTGATTCCCTGTGCTGGCGGGAAATTTAAAACGATAATAAAACGTTTAACGTATAAATTCGTTATATATTCTGAAAATTTTTTCTTCCTCTCCCTCTTGCAACACTTTGCTCGCTATCGCTCGTGACTTCCCGTATGACTATCGCCATTACCGTCTTATCACAACAATATTTTAGTCCCGTAGGCACACCTCGTAGGTTGCTCGTGAACACCGCTGGAGCTGTACCCTATAGTCTTTTCGTAGCGAATTTTTATAACGATACATAAGAAAAAAAAAAAAGTCTATTTCGCGGTGATCGAAAGATCCACAAAGCATATATGTCTCTATCGTTATATTATTATTATTCTAATTGACCTGCCGCATATATATATATATGCATATGTGTGTGTGTATGATATATATATATATATATATATATATATATATATTATCGGTCTCTCGGTATGCCAAGCGCTCGACTCACTCGTTTGATTATACGACGATCGTTAAATGGCTCTTTTTCTGTTTTCTTTTTTTTTGCGTTTTCACGACACAGATTTCGACGGGAGAGACACACTGCTGATGTCGAAAAAGGCGACGGGAAGGATGGTAAGGATGCCGAGTCCTCGCACTCCAGGAAACTCTCGTCCGCTGATGAAAACAGTACAGGTCGGGCACGGCCTAGTAAATGGGGACGTCTTCTGGGTGAGTTATCCTGGTAATCATCTAGTAGGAATATTAACTGTAACGCTACTGGTCTTAGGTTATAGTGCAGTGATCACTTGTACGTGGTATAGTTCGACGTTGTGGCCTTCGCTAAGCGGAATTGTACAGTGACGGTACTTTAGAAACAATTACGTGGGGTTAGTCCGTTTCCCTTCCGTTATAGTGGAGATTCTGGCGTACTCTGGGACGTTTTAGTTTATGTGCATAGTGTTGGGAACTTTTTGATTATCTTGGTCTTCTGGTTTACCTGTTTGATATGAAATGGGTACCTTTGTGGTTTTGGTGTTTTGCCGTCCGACGTCGGCCATTTTGATGGCTCGTGTGGTTTTCGAGGGTTGATGATTTTTTAGGGTTATTAGGAAGAGATTTTGGAGATTTTATTAAAGGCTGCTTTATACCTTTTTCAGGAAGTTCCAGTTTGGACTCTGGTAGCGAAACCGGAACTGGGACTGACACCTTTAAGAGATCCCTGAGTGCACGGGACTCGAGACCAACTTCGAGTGGGGGAACGAACAAAGTCTTCCCGAAGCTGGGTAAACTTGGCGGCACTATAGAGGAAGTTAGTGACGCTGATCATCTCAAAGATCCTCATCCGACGCAACCAGCTAGTCTTGGTGTAGATTCTAAGCAGCTGTCGCTTAGGAGGTTAGAAAGCTACGACGGTGGTTTAATCTCTCAACCTAGTCATGACCGAGAGATTCTCGCGGCGGTACTCGAGGTTAAGGTCGACCTGAAGCTCGAGGTGCAGCGTGTGAATCAGCGTTTAGCCAAGATCGAGGATATGCTACAGAATCTCATTGGTCGATTACCGGCAAGTAGTCCACCGGCTACGACAGGGACGCCAACCCAGCAGCAACCATCACAAACTTCCCAAAGGAACCCAGCGTCTTCGGCAGCTGTGTCCACGTCTTCACAGCAACAACAAACAGTGGACAAGAGTAACGCTGAACAAAAGACTCCAGTGAGCACGTGTTCGACGACACCCGTGACGACGACGTCCTCATCTGCGGATCCTAGCAGAGAGCAAACCACCACCACGGTACCAGAGCGTCTCACCAAGAGCCAAGAGCAACATCATCATCATTCTGAGAGAACGAAGGACCCGGACCGTCTAACCAGTAGCTCCATCGACTTCAAGCCCACCCGGGAGGTCAGCAAGGAACTCCTGGAGAGGCTCACTCAGGCCTCAACCTCCAGGGAGGAAAGTAACGCTCTAGGACCACTTATTCTACGAAAGCGTAGAAGTAAATCCCGCAACAAGGGTGCTGCGCCTCTAGCACCTCTCGCCACCCAACCGGTCAGTCCCTCCGAGCCGACGGAGACGACCCAAATGCTCGAGTGCACCGAGGACCGTGAACTAACCGGAGACAGAATCGAGAGAACTGAGAGAACCGAGAGAGCCGAGAGATTGGAACGCAAGAGACCTCCACCTCGGCCACGGGAGTATTTATGAAAATTCGCTCAAGCGATATCATCTCCTTCCTCAATCATCATCGCGGTTCGATCACTCGGGTTCCTGGTTCACTTTACCTGAGTGTGTACATATTGATTGTGACCGTCCGAATATCATCCATCGTCTACAACTCTAGATTGTATCATCAGAGCATAGACATACTATTGTCAAGATCCTGGGATTCTCGTACACGTTGAAACCACCTCGGTGGATTGGACAGAGTGATAAAAATTGTTGCTTATCTTCGGCGTGCCTACTAGGGACAGTATTAGCCAAGCCGTGTGCGCCAGGTCGTGGAGAACCACGTGATCGACGACGATCGGTAACCGTGAGAATCCTTAAGCCTTCTTTGGCACCAATGGAAATACCGTGTGCGCGATAAACGTTAGCATACAAAGGAATTCACTCAACACGAATTCCTAATGATACTTTCTATCAAGATTTAACCTGGGACAACAAACCATAGGTACTCACAGTAATATTAACGTGCAAGTTCGCGGTCGCATTTTCGCTATAAGCTTCTCGCGAGATCTCGTATCTCTGTTAAGTAAAAACAAACAAAAAAAAGAACAAAACGCTATACAGATAATACATACAGGTAACCGATTTTTATAGGGATACGGGAGGGTATCTGCAGAGGGACAGCTGAGAGAAAACAAGCAGCACGTAACTACGAAATACACATTTTTGCATGGCCGCGAAAATACGATTAAAATTCGCGTTTATCGCTTGCGACGGCTTCTTTTTCAAAACATCGAAGTATTCCAAGAATAATACGATATTACGGTTATCAACAGATAAATAAACGCAATAGGAGGAATAAACGGTAATTTAATTAATATATAAATAAGCAGTAGGCTTGTTATATACCTTCGAGCGAACGTCGCTCCCGAGCGGATCTAAGGGTTGATTTAATAGCCGAAGGTCTAACGTCAAGGTTCATACCTAGAGTACAGTACACGTAGCGAAATCAATTTTTGGAAGATTAACAATGGATACGAAGAAGGTGGTACTGAGCAATAGGCTGACGTTCGCTCGTACGAGTGAGTGCTTTTTAAAAGTCTTTTCTATTGGATGTCTCGAGCGAACGAGAGACGAAATTGAACGTGAGGTAATAAGAGAAAGAGAGGGAAGAATTCTTATCGGCAGAGCCAAACGGATCTCTTGGCGGATCTGTATGTCTGTAATTAATTAACGATAGGCTAGTTAGGAGACTTTTGGTAATGAATTGTTACTCTGGCTGTGTTCGCTATTCCGGGGATGGGCTGAGAGTGTGAGTGAGTGAGTGAGTGAGTGCAAAAGAGAGAGAGAGAGAGAGAGAAAGAACGGAACGATTTGATTGGTCCGAATATTCTTGTCAGGATAATAGCGTTCCCGGCTGATCGCATATAATTTTTAAGAAGCGCGAAGAACAACCGCGTCTCGTCACGTGTCCTTTTCTATTTTTATCAATCAATTACTTTACTCCAATACCCTTTCGATCGCTTCTGCCCTCCATTACTGTTTTCGTCTTCTTCGTGTATCTCCGCCTTTCTTCGCTTAAAATTCTCAGGGGACACTCCTCGCGATTTTACCCGATTCGGAAGTCGTTGACCTATCGAGGCGCGGTTAAATTCGCCACGCAAGAAAAGGACCTAAGCCCGCGTACTAATACAGGCACATACGGGAGCCAAACATAGCAATATTAGATATATATATATATACATATATACATAAATATATAATATTATTATATACGATAGAACAAAATTATTCCGAAGGATTATACAGTTCACGATTAACGGTGCTGGATCGTTCGATTGCGAGTATCTTTGTTAGGGAATGGAAAGGGAAAGAGAAAAACACAAAATCTATATATATATATATATATATAGGTATATATATGAATGAAAATGAATATAAAAGGAGATACGGATATAAAGTGCGCAGGATCGCCGTAATTTCGATTCATCGCTGGTATCGCTTCCGGTAAGTTTTCGATGCCTGAGTTGAGTCTGTGAAAGAGTTGATATATTAAAAAATATATATACGCATATATATATCGAACGAGTAATCAATCAGTTCAATCGATCATGACGGTTCACGGGTGTTAATAGATAATAAAACGAAAGTCATAGCTCGTACTGTGCAATGGGCATATATAAAGAGAATATAATGAGAGAATCTTTAATTGCATATTAATAAATATATACACAGTCACTGGGTGTATATCTATACATATTGCATGCTATACAATATACATATTGTACAGGTAAAAGATGGATGGGAGAAAGTTATTACTTTGTATCGTAAAACGTGAAATTATCGAGGTTGCAGATGATTGCGATAAAGATGCTGAGAGATACAAAATTGATAAGAGGTTATGAAAAAAATATATATATATATGAGGCGTCGAGAATGGTGTTGTTGGAGTGGGGAGGGGTGAATGGGAGGAAGAACGGTTGAGGGGGTGAGAGAGGAAAAAAAAAGATAAAGAGGAAAAAACAAGTAACAAATTTGTTAATTAGGTTTTAGGATGCAGAGACGATATAGCTGGCTCTATCGTAGTTTATATACTAATTGCGAAACTTTGAAATGCCGTTGAACGATTTTAGCAGCCTGATAAATCCGCTCGTGCTTGCGGCCGCCATTTGCGAGATCTCGACTTTTCGAGTGACGTCATTGAAGGATACGGTGAAACGGGGAATCACGTGGTCGGTACGTGTTAACGGGTTAAGGAGGGATGAAAGATTGGGGATAAAGAATGTATGTCGCCTCGAAATCCGAGTCCTGCCACTTATATCGTGTACCGTTAACACGTTATGCATTGTATGAAAAATATTGCAAAATTCCACTGTCGTTGTTCAAACTTTTACGAAAGAATTAACGTTCGCGGATATCTCTCGTTATTGGCCGTAACCGCTAACGGTTAAGGACCGTCAGCCAATCACGTGAGAGTTTATATGTATATCGAAGAATTGATTGGTCGTTGTTATTCTTATTTTGTCCGTTTTTTTGTTACTGCTATTAATTTCTATGTCAGCCATTGACGTGGCCTAACGAGATAATGAGTCGTTGAGATTTTGTGGTTGGAAGGTGAAAAGTTTGAGAAACGATTGACACAGTTGTAATTTATTAATTATACGAAAAACTGTTACTCACTCACGGTATTGGCTGCGGTACTTTGTACTTTATTATTGGCTATGATATACGTCAAGTTTTCGCACGACGAGCGGCCCACGATTATTCCACGGGTATTGCAATCGTTTTAATTGCGCCTTGCCAGGAGCGAGTAATTGCAATTGTACATAGGAAGAAGTGCCCACGCGGTGTACACGTAAGAGAAAGTAGAAGAACGTAGTAAGAATGAAAGAAAATGAGAGAGAGAGAGAGAGAGAGTGAGCATGTGGATGAGAGACACAGAGAGAATGAGAAAAGAGAAAAATAACAATTAGAAAAACAAAGAAAGAAGCACGAAATGGGAACAGGAAGAATGAGATACGAAAGAGTATCATCCTTAAAAAGTCCGTCTGTCATATTTGGCAATTTTGAAAATTCTGGTCGACTTGGAGAATAATAAAAAAAAGAGAAAAACAGAACAGATAGTAAGCAAAAAACAAAATGCAATGAAGCTACTAGTTAGGCGTTGCGAAATTCTCTCGTTATTCGCGCACCGTAATATCTCTTTGCGTCGCTTAACAAAAGTGTACTTAAGTGAAAAAATAATTAAGAACGTTTCGAATAATCGCGCCGTTATAGGTTATGGTGTTGAACGAACGAGGGAAGATCGCACCTGGGTAGCGAGAATCGATTTTTATTATTGTCCATATCCAGAGATGCACACGTACCCAAATTACCGTTGCTGCTGGTAAAGAGGATTATCCTGTTTTTAATAATTAAACGGTGCATTTGCAGGTACAGCTAGAATTTTGTTGCGTAATGCAATCACCATCGATAATACGGACCGCTTTGAAATTATTAACGAACATCCATGTTCATGAAAATTCTGTCAAAATTTTAGGTTAGGTTAAAATCTGAATGAGAACAATGATTAATATAAGTACGTGTGCTGCCTAGATTATTCGATCGAATTATACCTGAATGACGACACCTGACGTGAGGATGTTGAAATGGCGTTTCCGGTTGAGAGTTAATAACAAAAAAGACGTGACCGTATAACTTCGTGGAAGGTTTTGACGAGTGTCTAATTAGTTGTTATATTGAGGGCTGATGCGAAAAAAGTATATATATACACATATATATATGTGTGTGTGTACGTATTATATATATGTACATATATACATAAATTATTAGGCGGTGAAAATGGGGAGGGGGGAAATTTTTGCTATAACTAATACTTCGTCCATTTTTCTATATGGGCAGTTCGTTGCGCTATCAAGAATCCTCGACCTTATAATCTCGTCCCTGTCATCGCCCGAGAGTTCTCCCGCAGGATACGTTACTGGAATATTCATAGACACAGGTACGAAAGGATAATTAACTTAACCCTACCTTACCTCAATATTGCAGGAAAGAGAATGGCTGTACAGTAGCAACAACAACAAGAGATTTCAGAAAAATACAAAACGGAGCACTTTCGGGCTCTTTGTATTAAATCATTGAAAATTGTCGCTATGAGATTTTTCCCAAACAAATTTTCTTGCGTCATGGCCATTATTCAAGGGGTGGATCAAAATCGTGAGAATGAATTGCGACGAGGTGATAAACAAAATGATAGAGAAAAAACAGAGAGAGAGAGAGAGAGAGAGAGAAAGAGAGAAATCAGTAATATAACAATGGAATAACACGATACGATCGTCGATGGCAGAAAACGGCTAATTATCCGCTCGTTCACTCGCGTGTACATATATGTACGTTATTATTATTATTATTGCAATCGTACATATGCATCGTACATTGATAAGCATGCATCCATGTGCACACGTATCCGAAAAAGGCTGTGCGCGAGAATATATCGAAGCAACGTGAAGTGCGCTGCGATAATTTCGATATAACGACTGGTCGTTTGCCAGCGAGGATCGTTCGAGAAACCCTTGAAAGATCAAATTATAGCATCGAACGAAGCCTGGCTAGAATACTCAAAATGAAACTGCTTTCAAAACTTATAATAAAAACGTCTGAAACTTGATTGATTTTCGCTCGACAATGCGAAACTGTGTATTTTTTCTTTTAACATAAAAAAAATCCTATTTACATTGTATTAACATTAGAATAGTATATTATGTGTATGTAGGTTATGTTATTCATGTCGATCCTGGACGCCGTGTCTTCTTTCACTTCTTTGAAGCACTTTTACGGATCTGGTGGACACTCCTGGTTCTTTGAAATAACTCTGCGCATAGCGCTGGGTGCGGGATCTGCTACTGGTTGTCCTGGGACTTTTGCTTTTTGTACAGATTTCATTTTTGACTTCTTATTTTTTTTTAGTCTTGCTTATACGGCTTCTTCTCCAGGACGTGGATATAGAAGGCTGGACATTTGACCTCGTCCAGGGATTTGAAATCTCCGTATATGGTATGCTTGGCTCTGTAGTGGAAGGCCTCCTCTAACATGTCACGAAAAACTGTGAATCTATGAGGATAATAAGATAATCTGAACTCGTTAACGTTCTCGGGATTGGATTGGTCCAGAGTTATCAAATAATCCAGAGTTACTATGGCAGGCTTGCCGCATACGTATAACACGGAGGTCTTGATATCAGTCATGTGATTACTCTGAAAATATCATGCGTGGTAAATTGATACATTTTTCTTATTTATTTATTTCATAATTTATCATTGACCAATATTATTTACTTACGTTATAATATATGCATTTAGAGGGTGTTGATCCAGTCTCTATCATATAATCATAATTTCTGTGATCAATCAGCAAGAGACCACCAGGTTTCACGCAACGTTCAAAATTCGATAGTGCTTGTCTGAAATGAAAAACGTACTCAACGTCTGGTTCTTCTTACTTTTAATTGTGTTTGATTAAAAAATATTTCATGTATATTTACCTTTGTTCTCTTTGATCGCCAAAGGAGTCTGGCATGTGAGCAAAACTGTTGCCAAGGCATATAACAGCATCAAAACCATCCCCAATCAAGTGGCTAATGTCGCTCGGTAAAGTCAGCCAGTTTGCTTCCTCAATAACTGAAAATAGATTAAGAACTCAGTCGTATTTATGCTTAACTATTTGTAGCAAGAATCACAGTCTGTCTATAAGATCTGTTCCAGAAACCCATCCAGAACTGCAAATTATTATTCTTTGGTTGGCTAGTTTGTGAATTCACTAAGCGACCAAGAATAGACTGGACGGATATTGCAAGCCAGTTATTAAACTGGTATTATTCAGTTTATAGCATTTCTCCAATCATATCTCAGACTCACGGATCAATTCTGTTTAACGTTTTCCATCTCGTTCCCTTCTCTCTTCTTCGCTCGTTTCATCAGCGCCTCGAGAATTTTCACCCCGATTATCGGATTCTCGATGTAACAAAGAAAAAATAACGAGAGCCGTTCGCGTGTCTAAGAACTTTTGAACGTTTTTCATTAATCAAGAGAAAATTATGATAACTCGATTAAACTGTTTTGCTATGATAAAACCGTTGGCATACAGCATAACAACTGACCTTCCATGATAAGACTGATAACCTCCTGAGACATTTTTTTTCTCTTACACCTCACGTATACTGGACCTTGTCGGATTATTGTGTCTTATCAAGTTAATAATTTTACAATATCACTGTCACATTTATAGTTAACAATATTTTATCAGGTGTACGTACTCCAATTGTCATAAGCGGGTTCCTTTCTACGTTCCCATCTTGATTTCAAAGCGTACTTTAGCATTTTATCAGAAGCATCGACACTGACAACCTCAAAACCCTCCTCCAGGAGCATCACAGAATCTATACCGGTACCGCAAGCTACATCAAGTATTCTGTGGCATCCTTTTTCCCGTAGAAGACCCACTAGGAAGTCTTTGTAGTTCTGTGTACGTTGCTTCTTGTCTCCGATGAAGACTTCCCATATCTTAGCTGCTTTACCATCGGCGTACTGATCACGGACACCTTCTGCTGCTGTTCCCAGGGAACGAGTACGGAACACGGAGTCCATCATTTTTTCACCTGCTAATTATACAACTCATGTAACAAAGGTATGCTAACTAGTTTGCTCTGTACTCTGGTCTATGTGATATTACATTATATAAATGAATCTATAAGAATTATATAATCAAATGAAGAATTAGTTTGTTGACAGAAATTTATAGTGACTTTTGTATTATGATTGGTACTACTGTTATTGATATATTGTTAATCGACTGACAAGTGCTTTTAAATTATTTTATGAAATTTAATGGCAGAGGATGCATACCCTTGTATTTGACAGCTGCTTATCTTGAGAAATAATGAAGATGCTTAAAAATCTCGAGAGCTCGGTGACAACTGACGTGATATCCCAGCAATTTCTGTTACTTATACCCTGCAGAATTACATCATCATTGTCTGCGCAAACCCTGCCAGTCATCAGTGTCGGCGCTACCCTTCCGCTGGACATGATCTTATCATTCGTGACATGACGAAACTTCTGTGTTGTTTAACTTCGCTCAAATTTGTAGATTATAAAGAAAAAGACAAGCCGTGCACGTTGGGAAGATACTGGATACGAAAATGATGCATTGAAGATTCTTCTAGATGACAAACAGATAAATTTCATTAAATAAGGTGTCGATGAGTTTTCTTCTTTTATTGGCTATAAAAAAGTAACACTGTGGTAAACTCGAGAGATATGAAGATTATACTCAGGAGGTAATGGCTTTGTTATTTCATCTTGGTTTTTTTTTATTTTAAAAGTATAATTCTAGATCTGCGCTATCTTCTTTGACATTATTGTGTAAATATATATACATGTCTATCTTGACATTTTCGTGACCATAATCACTGTTATGGCAGTTATGAAAGCGATAACAGTCGATATAAGTATTTAAAAAGTTGTGCACGCCTTCTGATGTTGAACTTACATCAGCCATTGAGATTGTTGATCACAAATGAATGATGATAATGCAGAATTTGTTGGTCCAGTTTCATGTGTTGATTCATTTTACGCACTGCCAGGAGCAGAATGAATTTTCGATATATATCGATATCGTTCGATATCCTCGAACTGCAGTCGACCATAACCCTTGTACCTATGTGCGAATGTACTGCATGTGACCAAGAACGCTGCTACTATTGTCAGAATTAAACAAAAGAATAATAAGGTTATCAGGATAATTTTCGCAATACGGAATACGAAGTCAACATTAGTAACAATAGATTAAGATATATTAATATCCGTCTATGTAGTGCTGAAATGATAGCCTCTCCTCTTGTCAAGTATTTAAAAGAATACTTGGTTGATAAACTTTTGATCTTTGATAAGGACATGTGACTTTTTATTGTTAAAAAGCCTAAAAAAACAGGTGTAAGTGTGCTGTTTGTTTCATTGCATTTCTAAAAAAAGTCACGCGCAATGTGCTATTATTGGCAGATATTTTGAACGAACTTTCGAAAGCAGAACAATATTGGAAAACGAAAATATATTCGTTAATTATTTTGGTAAGATTGCGAATATCTTCTTGTCAATCAATTGTAAGTGCGTTTCAGATTCATGAACGAATATGATTGAGGTTATGAATATTATACAGCCAGTTGCAGAAAACCTCGACTCTGTGTATCTTGTCAATGAAAACTGTAGCGACGCTTTTCATTCTTTTGCGCCTGATGAGAATAGCGAAGTAGTCAAATTTTCAGACAGATGAACAACGAATGGAATGAAGATATTGTGCGGCATGTTTTCTTTAAAGAGACGAATAAACGTCATAGCAATATTATTGTTTTTAGTGTTTTACTTTACTCTGACACAATTTCCAGCACGATTGTTTATGAATATTTCATTGTTTTTCAGTTCTGAAGATCAATATTGTTTGTTTGTGTACCATTTACGCCACACTGGTAACACTTTTGCCATTTGTACATAATCAGTGATAAAATATACGAATTTTTCGTAAGCGTACAAAACTTGATATTTTGTTTGGGTAGTATAGGTATTTCAAGATTGAGACAAATTAATTCAACTATTAAAATTGGCGTCGAACTTTTCGGTATATATTTATTATTAATTAGGTTTATACTTATTTACATGGTGTTATGTCATTGTACTCCGTGGGTAGATGCAATAGTACGGGAATCACATACTTTATGCCTTAAGGTGGTTCGATGACCAGAGGCATTTGAAGATGAACCAAATCTTATGTGTTAGATGAAAATTTCATTTCGAGTTATGCACAATTTGAATTACATTTATCGTACAGTTCTTGAGATGTACAAACACTAAGTGTCCATTTACACTTTACAGATATACTAAATACGTAAATGGAAAATTTTAAATTCGATACTTTTATTTATAAACGATAAATTCTCAATTAACGCTTTTACTGGTTAATCTTTGAATTAAAAATCTTGGATCTTTTTACAGACTGATTAATCTATGAATACTCATTACTATTATGATTATCATCATCGAACCACTTTAAGCGTCCAATAAGTAAAAGGCCTTAACTCGACGTTCAGAAATGCATTTGAAGAAGGTGACGAGTGTTTTGTCTTTTTTTTTTAACAGCCACTCGGTACAGTCGGTATGTGGCAAGAGTATGTTACATTTTCCTATTTCATTTTTTTTTTTATTTTCATCACGATACTTTCTTATATCAAAATGGAATGAGCGTTGGCAGGATTAGGTCGTATCGTTTTCTTTTCTTGTTTTCTGTTTGGTGGGATTACAAGCTAAGATCTTTGATAGTTTTTCTCAAGCTGCATACAAACTAGTGGTATCGAGACGCTTTAAAATCTGAGTACAAATTCGTTATCATAGAACTTGATAAGATCCTGTACACGCATTAACGTACCCATTGAAAAACATACGAGTTTTTCTCACAGGATTATCATTCTTATATCTTTTTTTTAACGTTGTTATACTCGGGAGCAGGATTTATATTGGAATCATCATTTATATAGTCGATTCGCGAATAAAATAGAGAATCTAGGGGACTCTTTTGTACTAAGACCGATGAAAAGATATCCCTTGAATAAAACAGTTTAGTCGTGGTTAAATTATGATATCACTTAATATAAGATAGTCATTTAATACTAATCATTTTACAATTGAGCTGCCCTGACACTTTAACAGCTGAATATTAAAAAAGACCAGGAGAAACACAGAAAAGAATTCGATCAGTCTTTCCGAGTCGTCAATTCATTATTTATCAGTCCCGGCATGTGTTAATTGTCACCAGTCAATCTGGCCAAGTCAATCTGAACTGCCTGTTTTTATAATACTATTAAATAATATTCGTATAGAGTACCGAGCGACATGTTTACAAAGTGAACTGCCTTTGGTGGATAATTAAACATTAACGATTCGTATTCTACCTAATGTTAGTAAGTCATAGTGAACTCCAATTGATGTAAACAATGATACTGACTTTGTAATAGAATCTCAAATTGATATTATTTTTTTAACAGGCTAAATACAGAGACGTATACGATCTTCGATTCTGAGTGATAAAATTATTATTTCATATAAATCACTTTCTGAATTGCTCATAGAATCGAAGATCGATTAGTAACGGATTAAATTTCAATATATACACCCATTATATTTAAGAAAAAATTCTTAATCTCAAGGCACTTGGGTACGAATTCCTTAGTTAATATTTTAATGCAGTGCACTATCGCCTACATACCTGCTAGCTCCTAATCACACTCTGTGCAAACGCTCAAATTTAACGTTTATGTTAATGTCTTTGTGTCACAATTGGAATGTCAAGTCATAGTGAACGGATAAAGTACATGCCTCGAGTTCTTTGAGGTTTTTCACGCAGCATAATGTTTTTTCTCTTTTTTATAAATAAACGTTATTATGTAACGTCAATATAGATACCATATATTAGTGATGCAACTTTTTCAATGAAAACTGTGACTTCTCGATGAGATCCCGTCAGCAATTGGTATGCCTTGCTCCTCTCATCAGTGGTATCAAGATGCTGGGACTCTGAGCTTGTCTCAGGAACGGATGCTGTAACAGTTCTGCTGCTGTGGCTCTTTGGGCCGGGTCCCGAACGAGCATTCTCTCCAGGAAGCCCTGAAGTCGTGGACTAACCTGTAACGATATAATTTATTAATGAAATCTTTAAAAGTCTGTGAGAAGCATGATTTATTAAAAGTGACAATAGAATTTACCTTGTGAGAATTTTTCAGTTTTGGAGGTGGCATGTCTCTGATACGTCGCATGGCTTGAAGAGGAGGTTCGTTAAAGAAAGGAGGTTCACCGTCTACCATTTCTATGATCATTATACCCAGTGACCAAATATCAACCTCAGGTCCATACGGTAACCTGTAATAAGTGTAGCAATGAAGAATTTTTATTCAGGATGGAATGATGTCAATGAATAATTTTAATATATCGTACCTGGAAATCACTTCTGGGCTCATCCAATATGGTGTACCTACAAGAGATTTACGTTTTGGTAGTTCTTGAGAGACTTGAGCACAAAAACCAAAGTCAGACAGTTTAACACGACCGTCGGCTGTCAGAAGGATTGAATCTGATTTTATATCTCTGTGGATGACACCCTGGGAGTGTAAGTACGCCAGTGGTTTAAGGCACTGTGAGCAAACTGTAGCAATCTGACTCTCATCCATCCGTGAGTGTGTTACAATATCTGTCAGGGCGCCACCTTCCAAATACTCCATGACGACCCAAAGTTCATCATCTACTAAGAAACTATCATACATCTCTACTATATTAGGATGATGATAGTCCCTCATTATGACAACTTCGTTGAAAAGAAGTTCTCGTCTCTGCTGCTTTCTCAAGTCCATCTTCTTCACGGCTACTTGACGATTCGTACTCTTATCTGTAGCTATGCAAACTGTGCCCGTACTACCTTCACCAATCTTCAGGAAATTTTCAAGATTCTCTCTTGGATCACCACGGCTGACCTAAAAATTATATCATGGATGTAATATGTAATATAAATAAGACGTTAATTATCTCATGAAGATAAATAGATACTTACAACCATCTGAAGCGCTGCCCTGAATTGCTCATGTGTCAGTCGCTGTTCAGCACTTTGTTTGTTAGCATTGTTTGTTCCAGAAGTAGCGGCCAAGTTTCCTGAAGACACTGCAGCTTTCATGTTCTGGTTCTGATCCGGAGTTGAACTGACACCAGGAACTGTTGAGGTGACAGCTGACTTCGAGAGATTGTGCATGGATTGCGAGCTTTCTATTGGCTTTTGGAAATGAGCGTGTAAATTCGGTGGGTTTTCGCTAATTGCATAGTTTTGAGAATGCTTGTTCACGTTATGTGAGCTTAATTGACTCAGTGGACGTTGAGAGGCTATTGAACCAACTGGTGAAACCTTTGGCTGCAGTTTATGTAGCAACACGTTTTGAGCCATTTGATGATCTCGTGAAGAGGAGTCGATGTTAGGCACCTGGAATATTAAAGGAATACACGTCTTTTTATCGTTACGCAAAATGTGGTTGATTGGATATCTAAGTTCTGTTTTAACAAGTGTCAGATAAAAGCAGTGAATTATATATATGGTAGATTAGATTATCTATATTCTTGAAGATAGTATTACTCACTGGTATATTCCCATTGTATTGAGCCGACGATATGGCTGGCGGTGGGTTCATCCGTTGGAAGTCATGCTCCGATATCTGCGGGGTATTCGGATTTGATGTAGGTCCCTGTAGGTTTGGAATGGGACTTAAATTTTGGAAATTAAGGGACATGTTTTGCGCAGTCGAACCTAGATGAGTCAGGTTTGGCGAAGACTGCATGTTAGGATTGAGATTCTGCAAGTTAGGAATCAAGTTTTGGAGATTAGGATTTAAGCCAGGAGCCATATTTGGTGAATTCTGTCTTAAGCTATCAGGGTAGCCATGTGGTTTTCCAAAAGTGGGATATGCCTGCATCTGACCTGGACTGGAGGACATCTCTTGGCCTTCTGGCACAGATGGCGGAAGGTTTGAATTATTTCTAGAAATTATAAAACATTTTACAATAAACTATTTGTAATATTCTTCATGGTTATAGTACCTGTAGTCTCTTCTAAGTCTTGGTGGGCTTGATGATCGCAGTGAATTCGATCTAGCAACTGTGCTAGTCTTGGGAAGTTTATTTTCAGCAGTTTTTTCTCCCAATCTTGCAATTTTTGAATCATTATGGCCCCTCACAATAGTTTTCAAATCAAGAATGTCTGTAGGTGTTATTTCGCTGGGATCTACCAGAGGCAATGGCCGATTGCTGGACTTGAGAATTTGATTGTTTCCAACAATAGACGCCCATTGTAAAGGAAGTCCCACAAACTTCCCCTCGAGTTTATCAAACCCTGTGTGTACTCTATGTTCAAAATTGGTAGGAGTAGAAATCTGTGGCTTCTTCTTCTTCTTGGCAAACATTTTCACTCTAAAACGTTTTCATAAACACTGTACAATTCCTGACACAAAGACAGCGATCATAGAGATGACGTTACCTCACTGAAAATCTTTGAAACTCACAATCTCAACAATTGGCTAAGAAAAACAGCTTTAACTTCAGCAAACAATCTTAAAATCTATACCACAGTAAGATCTTCAGGCCTCTCAAATATCCTTAGCAAGAATCCTTACTGGTACAAGCAACACACTTTTCCACAGTATAAACGGATCGTCATATGCCCAGCATCCTCATGATAGATCCGGTTCTCGGATATGGCCACGAGGTCAACATCATCGTGGTCAAAGAAGTGTTGGAAATTCGGGAAAAACGAAATGGGCCAAAGGAAGCCAAGTGACAGCAACGCCTAGTTACCACAGCTATGCTACAGGTATGAATATTCAGGAGAGACGTTGGTTAATATATCAAACGCTGATTAAACAGTATGTATTCTCTCGTACCACGACAGGATCAGGAACCAATGTTCTGCACAATATCGGCAAAAATTCATCGAATTCACTCGCGAAATCACATCATAAATATGCCGTTCCTCACTTCGACAGGTTGTTTGCGCTGTGGCGCCTCCACTCGATGGAGATCGAACCGTACCTGGTATTTCAGTCTCTAGTCATTGCGCAGCGATTTCAAAGCCATATTCTTAAATATGCGCAGGGCGCTTATAATTTGATTGTTTGTTAAGCATCTCGTTACCTTGGACACTTCGTATTGCCATTAAATCAAAATCCACTGGTTGACTTCGTGTTTGACAAAGCCGTCTGTGATACCCAGTTCCCCTGTGAGCTGCTCGATAATGAGAGTTTGTGGTATTTCCTGTGCCGTTTCCAGCTGCGCATTCTAATTGCCCTGGCACACTTTAGCTCAAATAATCAAATGCTGTTCACGTTCATTCATTGCTGGATTTGAAGATGAATGGATACTAATGTGGAATTAATACTCATTTTAAAGTATCTTCTGCAATGATAATATTTTTACATCGACTAAATATTCTCTCCATAATTTTGCAGGATACTCCTACAAGTTTCAGGGTGGATAAAAAATCATATCAGGATCTTATTTGTAATCAGATAACAGAATGAAATACATAACTTCCCTTCTTCGCCTGCCTTCAGGCACTCCCAACAAGTCGATAGTTGAAAAGAATACAAGTTCTTAAATCCTGAAATAAAAAAAAACAAGATTCACCGAATTGACAGTTGACCAAAGCGTAGCATGATTACGTGGTGGGGAGTTTCCAGTCGTAGGGGGTTGCCGAGGAGGGTAGCTGAATGAAGACTAAAAGAGATACGCAAGCGAGAAGCATTATGCTTCTCATGGACCTATAAATACAATAATTTAATGGCAGTTGCTTTCTGTCTCTCCTTCATGGTAAATAAGAACCGTTAATCTTTTCATTGCTTAGGAGTATCAACAAATACAGGAAGCGTATATTGAAAATATTGCGAATCTTCCCTTTTATCAATTATTTATTTTATGGGAATCTTATCATTTCATGATTTCAAATTGTATTGATTTATACATGATATAAAGTGCTACTGGCATTACTTTACGATTAAAAATACATCAGATGTCGTCATATTACCAAACCCTATCAGAATGAATCGCGATACGATCTTAATCCCATCATTATATTTGAATTACCATGACTATATGTCATACACATAAAATCAAGCTGATTTGTTATAAATAGAAATCACGTCGAATTCGCATGTCACTTTATAGTATCGCGGTCACTTCAAGATCTTTATAATGCATCCAGCTTCTGTTATAGTGAGTGCATTTATCAGCGTATTGAACATATCCCAAAGTGTTCGTAATGACTTAAGTAGTTTAGCAAGACCACAACAATGTTTAAATGAATCCACAGATACTTCAGCGAAAATTAATTTTCGTGAAAAAATAAAGAAACATTTGCTACATTTTCAAAGGAACAAATGGAACGAAATGAATGTCAATGCAACTTTCACGTATCCGATATTGTTAAGAGACAACTTACTGCGTGCGGGAGAGTATAATTTCGTTTTCATGGACACTTCCAATTTCTCTGACGACATATCGCACTATGACGGAAATAAACGTGACAAATTTTTTTCTATCCAAATACATCGCTATGATCCAACGGACATTTTCAAAGTGGCAAATGATACTTTAAACTACTTTTGGACTGAATGGATAACGAGTGTCGTAGTTTTCATATGCTGTAATACCAACAATGAAGTGGTTCTCTACAGTTACACACCGTTCACACCGAGAGCATGCAAATCCGTAGAGATATACGAACTGCGCAACTGGACGGGTGAAGAAATGTGTTTTCCAGATAAATATAAAAATTTTCATCAATGTCCAATACGTGTCCTTCACATGTATGACAGTATACCTACGCATTTGTACGCAATAGTTGAGGAAAGAAGTGAAACTGTGGTATCGCAGTATATGGCAAATGTGTTGCCTTTGTTGAGCGACGCTCTTAATTTTCGTATCGATTGGGTAATGACTGAATATTTAAAAGTTGGATCGATATTAAAAAATGGTACAGCCACAGGAATGATGGCACATTTGATAAACAGAAGTCTCGATATTTCTGATGTGCAATCAAGATATAGTATATACGAAACTAAAGTCCTGGAACGAACATCACTTTACTATACAGGAGATTACAGTTTTGTCATGAACTATTTTGTGGCATCGTTTAACTGGAAGAATTTTATATATCCGTTTTCAAAGATCCTGTGGTTCTCCATTATTTTATCTTTGATATTAACTGCTTTTATTGTAACGATATACATCAGAGTCACGCCCATGCCTAGATCTGCTTATAGCCTGCTGAGTGTCTGGTCCACGTTTCTTGGTATCTCATCTATAAAAATGAATAACAATTCGTTAAAGTTACAGCTATCAATTTGGTTACTCTACTCATTAATCATTACCAATGCCTACCAAGGAATTTTGGTTGGATTTCTAACAACACCAAGAAAGTACAATTTAATAAACAGTCTTGAAGAAGTCTTGGAATCTGGGATACCATTTGGCGGTGACAAGATTGCTTCTTGGTTCTTCCAAATGGAAAATTCAACGTTATCCAGACAATTATCAGAGCGTTTTACAGTGTTGAATAATAGTGAATGCATGGAGAAGATCAAAAGTATATTGAATGGAGAAGAATTCGCTGTTACTAAGAACAGAGACGCAGCGGAGTACATGAATACGCATAATCCGGATACCAAACAGCTTCACATTATCCCAGAACCAATAGTACATTATTCCTTTCAGTATCAATTACCAAAAGGATCACCTTGGTTTCCCAATATAAATTTTGTCGCGTCCAATTTGTTTGAATGTGGTATTGCTGAAAAGATAAGACGTAATGTTTATGGGGATCAGAAACACAAAAATATAAGAAACAATAATTCACCCGTTGTATTAAAGATAGATCATATGTTTCCAGTATTTGTTCTTTACTTAATTGGAATTTTATTTTCAATTGTTGTCCTTGTTGTTGAGATAATGTTTCTTTAAGTTGTCTGTAAAATAAGGACTGTATGATTGCTAATAAAGATATAGAAGTTGTTAATTTCAATGTATACAATAAACATAGAAATTTGCAATAATACATGGGTTGATCTACCATTATCCAAATCCAGTGTTATTACATTACACATTATCTTTTTCTTGCATTGTATCAGGATTTTTAATCTAAATCCCACAGTACGTTTGACTCTTTATCAATGTCAGTTTTATTGCTTTTTGTCTCATGATATTCAATAATCTATAATCATTCCTGAGTTACCAGTCGATGCAGACAGATCTATATAATGGCTAATAATAAACTTGCATCACCTCATTTTGTTGTTGGTCCTATCGTCAAAGGTTTTCAAAGAGGATCAAAACAATTAGGAATTCCAACAGGTACATAATTGGAGAGATATAAAACAATTTAAGGGCATTATATATAATTTATCAATTATTATATTTCATTTTATAGCAAATTTACCTCAAGAGGTGATCGATGCTCTACCTAGTGATCTTAAATTAGGAGTTTATTATGGATGGGCTTCACTGGGTAAAAAGGATATTTATAAAATGGTTCTGAATATTGGATGGAATCCATTTTATAAGAATACAAAAAAAAATCTGGTAAGTAATATTGATATTGGATCATTTAACAATGTGGGAATTCTAGTTTATCTTATGTCTACTTTGTTACTAATAGTTAGAAACTGTGACTCGTTATAATGTTAATTTCATAATAATTAGGAGGTACATATTCTCCATGAATTCCCGCATGATTTGTATGGCCAGGAACTGAGACTTGTTATTTTGGGTTACGTAAGGCCTGAGATGAATTTTTCCTGTGTCGGTGAGTAACTTGTCAATGGTTAATTGTATTATATTAATGAAAAACACGAATCTTTTTTCTTTTAGATGATCTGATAAGGGAAATAAAAAATGATATTTCTGTCGCGGATAAAGAGTTAGAAAAACCTGATGTTGTTGGTTATAAGCAAAATGTATTTCTTAAAGGAATAGAGCCTCAACACTTAAGTTTATAATAATTCAAACAATATTCAGAACATAATTTTACATATGTATTGGAATTGTATGCAAACCAACTATACATGTCAATACTTGTGATTCTTATGTAAAATAATAATTCCTCAACGTATAATTCTAATTGATTTTATTTATCCAATATTTCGCAACCTTGATTAATATGATCGATAGTAGATTACCAGCATGTATTATAATTACGCAATTATCATACCGGAGCTTCAACATGCACTGTCAAGATAGAGAAGTTAAATTTATAATCCACCACTGATCGACTACTTTTCTTTCTAATAATAAAAATCAAGACTCTTTAAGAGAACAGTATATAGGAATTAAAGAAACAGTTCTGTTTAAATTGAATGAATGATTCAGTAGTAACTAAGTACACGGTGGAGGTGGTGGCGGTGGAAGCCACGGCATACCTGTTTGTACAGGAGGAAGTGCTGGTCGCGAATTCCATTGCATACGAGGAAATCTCATTGGTGGGCATGAAAATGTATTTGGATTGCTTGAAGCATAGTACTCAAAACCGGATCCAAATCGTGGTGGCTGGTCATAAACATCATTTTTATACATAGGATTTTGTTGTTGGTTAAACGAATACTGGACATCATATGGACTCTGTTGAATTCCCTGTGTTGAATTTGATGTATTCGCAGAACTTTCTGTATTGCACTGTGCTGGATAAACACCTTGCATAGAGTGCATTGGCATAGGTATGGGATGTGGCCAAGTGTTTTTTTGAAAAGCATGTTGTTGTGGCCAAGGATTTCTTTGAAATGTTGGTGGTGGATGAGGCCATACATTTTGGGCATAATTTGTATTGGATTGTTGAGGTCTTGGACCCCATTCAGCCATGCCGTGATTATATGATTGATTTCCATGGTCGTTATTCTGAGATTTCCAATTGCTGCTCCAAGGGTGACCTGATTGCCAACCTGCATTCGAACCTGAAGATTTAGATTAATTTATATAATGAATAATTATAGCATTATTTGTCATAAATAACTCACCCATTGTACGTTTTCGCTTTGGTGGCATATCGGGTGTTTGCTTGTTAGTCTTTTCATGTTTCTGTTTTTTTAATTTTTCGTAATAAGCTCGCTCTTCTTCGTCATCTGAAAATTCTGGAGGTTCATCATCCCCGCCACCATCAGTCCCTTTCATTCTGCAATGATATTATAAGCGACTCATTGGAGTACTTAACGAGAAATCAAGTTTGAAGATTTCTTATAGTTAAGACTATCGACTGAACTCACTTTAGTAGATCGTGCAGAAATACTACAGTTGTGTACGGAGTGTTTGGACAGTAGTACACAGTCATGCCTACTTTAATGTCACACTCCTCAATATGCTTGGAACTGTTAAAACGTACACAGTAATGGGGCTCAGCTACCTGACCAAATACGTCAAATACTCGACCTAATACTCTGCGTCCTCTATCCACAAATAGAACTGTGTCCAGATTAAGTGTTGGTTTTTCAGGTTTAGGGCGAACCACTACTAGTTGATCCACCATCCAACCAACCTTGAAAACAATATTTTACATGTGTGAGAAGAATACTTAATTCAATTTTTGTTGACAACGTTTATGATTACAAAATTAAAACATTACTTCTCCCAATGGATCACAGAGAACTTCAGGTACACTGATTTTTAAATCTTCAATTGGTGGGAGATCATCCAGCTCACCCTTTTCATCTTTCGTTTTGACAGACTTTGATTTTCTTGTGTTCTTATGTCTAATGGTAAAATTAATTAAAATATAAATAAGTATCAATCAGAGATTTTACCTACTTGTATTGATGACTATTAGGTAGATATTATACCTGCTTGTGCTATCATCACTTTGCGATGCTGCATCACCATCACTAGCTACAGAACTCTCACTACTGCTACTACTGCTACTACTACTAGAATCTTCCTCACTATCAATTTCATCTTCATCACAAGACGATACTTGTTCTGTTACTCTATATTCCTTTACAGACTGCTTTTTGTGATCCCGAATATCTTTCTCAGATGGTTTACATGTGCCCATTGTCATTTCGTCTGCTTCAGATTCAGAATCTGAATTTTCATAAGCCATTGCCAAAGCCCCTAGAGATGATACTTTCGTGTCAACAGCAATTTGTTGAACTGAAATATATGAACGCTATAATAGTATAACTTAAAAAAAATATAAGAATTACATAACTAAACTCTTCATATATTCCTTTGAAAGACACCTTTGGTATTTGTTGAGTTATCAGCAATATTTAATGGTTGTGCATTTGTGTTTTCATCTGTAGAAACACGATTCTGCATTACAGTTGTTAATTCTCTTTGATCTAGGCTAGACTTATCTTCTGTATTATTGCAACCATTAAAAAATTGACTATCATTATCATCTGAATGTTTTTCAACATTAGTGTCATGGTTTATCGCAACATTTGATAACATGTTACTTTTCAAAATACCATCATCTGTTTCCATTGTATCCACAGCATCTTTTGTGATTTCAAAATTTGTCTCCGCTGTAGAATTTTGTACAAATTCTGAATTTGTTGTAGTTTCCAACTCAGATAGAGGTTTCTCAAAATCCATATGAACTTCAGTACCTGACTGGCAAGTTTCATTTTTCAAGGTTACCTCATGCTCGACAATCCTCTCTACTTCATTTACAACACTTTGCTCACTAGCCATTTCGACAGTTTAAAGCTTTATTCAGTAAGTAATAAGAAATAATTATTTATAACAAATCCTATTGAAATTTATTTATATATTGTATCACAGCATTGATTCCACATTCTTTTCCCTTGATGTATTTTTCACAAGCAGTAACTCTTGTCGAGATTAATTCATTGTTTTTTTATAACTAATGAAATGAGTATTACTCATGCTAACATTACTGGAACTGTAAATGTTGAAAATCTTTTTAAAAAAGCACGTGCAACGTTCGCGTAAGCCCAACCACGTGTTAATTTGGTATACTTCAGAATGCCGCCAGTTTTTCTTCAGCAAATGGCGCTGATTCTGACCATTTTTACCTGGCCAAGAAAAATAAGGGAAATAAAATATAGGACATGCAAAATATAAGGAATTTAAAAAATACCACGCTTAAGGAAATAGAAATGTATTTTTTTCCAATAAAACACCGTACATTTCTGAAATTATCAACAATAAGCGTATTATAAAATTATTATATTATGTATATACAGTTAGTACTTCACAAACAATCAAAATCGTGAAAATTAAAATTGCGTCCAGGTAATTTCTGAACTGTTGATAAATTAAATTAATTTATGTCTACCTAATCTCTTGTAACTATATTTACTATTGTATGTATAATCTTTTTTCCATTCTGATGATTAAGAAGATTCAATAAAGGATCTTGCATTTTCTGCTCTAACAATTTAACTAATTCGATTCTCATGCGTTGCAACAATTGTGCCACCTGAAACGAGAGTAAAGACAAAAATTATAAAGTTAAACATATATTGTTTATATTATACGGAATGTTAAGTTGTGAATTCTTACCCTGTGTGATTCCACCCTGAACATAATCCAACCATCTCCTAGCGATAGAATAAAAGTATCATTGTGTAATTCAATATTAATGCCGTATCCTGAAAACAGGATCAACGATAACATAGGCACCATGGATATTTCTCTGATAAAAATTCTACTGGTTTTAATCTTCTCTTGAAAGACAAGATAAGGACTGGGAAAGTGTCCCACTGAGAAATTCACGGAAGATGGATGAATATTAACGAAGCCATCATTTTTCGTCTGGAATCTAAGTTCCTCTGGTTTAGGTTGTCTAGGAATAGCACCAGACGACTGTACTTGGAAGGATTTCTCAGGCGTGAAGACCTTCACGACATTCGGATACAGTGCTGCGCACAAGAGACCCTGTAGTAGTTTAAAATTTTCGTTGTTCACATTTAATTCGAAACCCGTCGTTTCGAGAACTTTATCTGATCCCATTTGACGTTTCCTGACATCAACAGGTACGAAACCAATTGACACTAGTAGCTCTAGAAGTTGGTGTTTTATATCAGCCAGAGTGTGCAAGGTTCTCACTGACAAGAAATTTTCATTGGCAAATACTTGACCAGCATAGGAACTATGAGAGCATGTTTCCAGCCATTTCTAAAATATCATATCCATTATTTAATTATATATAAATAATTGTAAATTTACAATTACTTACCCTGTAAGCCTTGAGGATGGTCAATTGATCCGAATTGGCGGTTGCAAATTCTTTTTTTTTCGCATCGACTTCGTGTTTTTTATCAAAAGGTGCGACGAACGGACTTTTATGTGAAAGACAGGCTGCTATTGTCAGTGCCGAATCAACACAACAAAAAATAGAACCGAACAATATTAATTTCCCAATTCGTACGTCAACCGGTAACGTTGCTAAATGATGACCCAAGGGAGTCAGTACACACTCAGGATCAAAGGCTCCCACATCTTGGAGTCGCTTTATAGCGTCAGAAACACTTTCCGTAGAAGGAGGTTCAAGAACTTTACCTGTAAATGGAATATTAATATTTATAACATGGAGTATAATAAATTTCATCTATAAGGGAAGCATAATTATACCATACACACCTAAAATATCATGAAGATTCACTTTCTTTCCTTTATGCATAATCTGAATACGGAGCAGCAAGGGTTCTAAAGGAATTCTCAATATTTCAGGTATCGGTTGAGCTAAGAAATGATGCTTGAATCTAAAATATATTATGTTTGATTATGCTTATATTTTATTATACTAAATTGGAAACGCCATGTAATAGTTAAAGTATTGAACCTATGAGATGTATAAAGATGTATGCTAACACCAGGCATTACACGACCTGCACGTCCTTTCCTTTGCATAGCATTGGCACGAGATACCCAGCACATTTCTAAGCTCTCCATATTCTGATTAGAATTGAATCGGGTTTCCTTCATTTTGCCAGTGTCAACGACAAATACGCAATCGTCTATTGTGACAGAAGTTTCTGCTATGTTTGTACTTAACACGATTTTTCTCATACCCTCTTTTGTTTTCCTGAAAACTAAGCTCTGTTCCTCGCTGGACAGAGTGGAATGTAATGGTACCACAACGAATTTTCCAGCTTTTGGTGATAAAATTTTATTGTCATATAAGGAATCCCTCAGTGCGATAATCTCTGCGAAACCAGGTAAAAACACCTGAAAATTTGTATTGTTACTGCAGGTCGATTAATAACAGAAATACTACACACTGTACTATAGTATTTTACCAGAATTGAGCCTGTTTTAGGATATTCATGATCTCCATTAACAATCCATTCCAGAGTATTTTCCAACAAATCAAAATTAATTTTTTCATGGTCCATTACGTAAAGATTTTTATATGTACGTCTACAGTATCCTTCATATCGACCAAAAAGTTGAGCTAAGGTCAAGTTGTCATCGACGACATTATCTCTTGGTACGACACTGGATAAACTCTCAACATCTGCAGACTCCAAGTCAATTTCTAGTTGCTCCCAACCACCCTTAACTTTACGAGTATATTTTGAATTCTCCTCGAGTACAAAATTCGTTCTTTCAAGGATATCCTCCAGGAAGATTTGTTCCACAGGGAATGTTCTACCAGGAATATCTAGTACAGGAACATTTCCAAAGTAAGTTGAAAACGCATCGGCTTTGAGAGTAGCACTCATTAAAATGATTTTCAGGTCTGGCCTCTTTGGCAGCAACTGTTTTAATAACATGAGTAAAAAGTCACTGCAAACAAATAATATAAGTGAAATGTAAGCAATAATCAAACACTATAATTTTTAAGTGCTATCTTCTTTTAATACATCAGTACCTTTCAGCACTTCGTTCATGAACTTCATCCACTATGACGTGAGTGACAGATTTTAGTTGCGGATCACTTGAGAACCTTTGTAAAAGTATACCTGTTGTGCAAAAAGTCAATCGCGTATAATTGGACATTTTGTTTTCCAGACGAATTTGATAACCAATTGTATTTCCTATACGTTCATCTCTTTCAGCTGCAACTCTCTCAGCAACACCTATTGCACTTATTCTGCGAGGTTGAGTACAAATTATTTCTACATGAGGTGTTGATTCCTCGTATCTATTCACTATCCAATTATCCAATATAAATTGGGGGACCTGTAATATATTATGATGAAATCCTGTACGTCGTATAAGATCAAGTTTCAATTACCTGAGTACTTTTGCCGCATCCGGTTTCACCGGAAATTATGGTGACTGGGTTTTCATCTATTATTTCTAATATTGCATTCATACGTGACCAAGCTGGCAACTTTCTTCGCACCTCCTTCATTTTTAGATACCTTGGATTTCTTTGCTTTTCCATAAACTTGTGTCGAATCTCATCATTTTGTTTCACTATATCTTGCCAAGGAATATCATTTCGATTTTGACGACGTGTCGAACCTTTCTCATAATGTGTAGGAGCGTCATTGCTGTCATCCTCTGACGATTTAGGAAACAGAGGATCATCCTTATCTATGAACTGCTCTTTATTTTCCTCCAGGTACGATTTTATGTCGTACTCATTTTCCAAGAGTGAGATTATTGAGAATATCGATGGGGTTCCATCGATGCAAAGCTGCTGTGCTTCATCATGAAGCCTTCGTGCTATCCTGAGGCATTCTATTTTAGGATATGCTGCTTCATTTTTAGAGAAATAAAGGTATGGTGGTTCATAAGGATACATGCAACCTGTTTAAAATGATAATTTAAAAATTAGTAATCATGCTAATAAATATTTTGAATTAAAATTTTGTCGTTTACCTTCAGGGAACCTTATCTCCAATGTAAAATATGGATCTTCTCTTATTGGTTCTGGTCTTACTGGTTCTGGTTGTTGATGTAGAAATTTACATTTTGGTCCAAATCGACATTTACCGTGTAAAAACAATCGGCATAGCTCTTTATTTTCTTTCTTAGGTTTTTGCATGGATTTTGTCTCTTGTTTTTTTAATAGGTAATTTAATTTTAGCTTAATTATCCATATTTGGTTTTTTATCTTTTCAGTGAACATGTCTCCATAAATTGACTCTAAAGCTAATTTTTCGTCGTCTCTTCTTTCCAATATTTCGTTGTAATCCAAATCACCCAAATCTTTCCTCTTAGGAATTTTGTCAATTAGATAATATTTACTAAATAATATTTCTAATGCATTTCCCATATGACCACTTGCATGCATCAAAGCTTCTGTACAATGCGAAGAATGAAAGCTGTAACAGTGGAAATGTCAATAGCAATGGTTTTAAAAAACAAAATATAAAATACTATTAATTACTTGAGAAAATACAGTACAATACTACAAAACCTGTAGGTTTCTAGTTTGGATGTCGCAAACTGTCTTGTTATTTGCTCTTGAGTTTTTGGTGTTGTATCCTTAGATGAATAATCCAAAACTCCTTTTATTACTAAATTACCCCTTTCCATCCAGTATTGCTTGCCCAAATTAGATTTTTTACTTTCAAACTCAGTGATATCAGCCATTTTGAAGCTCTAATAAAAATCAAAATCATATTAATATCACAGTGTCAGTCTTTACTTAATTTACATCGCAAAATATATTTCAATTCTCTCAATATATCATACTTATACATACAGATCCATAAATATGTTTCAATGTTTCATAAAGTTGTTTCTCGGATTCTTCTGCTATTCTGAGAGTCTGCATTTCAACCTTAAGATTGGTTGAGGGTCGCAAAGAACTTTCTGGCTTAGAAACATCTTTAGTAGATTTTTTGTTAGTATTCCTTGCAGATGAGCTACACAAAAATGATTTTTAACTGCTGTTTTTAATATAACATCAAATCACGGTGAATGATATGACATTGAATTCTTTATTTCTTACATATTATTCTTAGGTCCTCTTTTCTGTTCTAAAACGACATCTTCCATCAATTGGGCACTAAGGTGATCCATTTTCTATAGATGTCTTATCTTAAGGAAAAATAATATATTTTTTATTGAACTGTAATGTACTAACGTCCTTTCTAAAAGGTTAGTGTCTACAAGCTGTTTTTAGCATGGATTGATGGAATTAAAAATACAGCATTAAAATCACGTCGAGCGCCCACTTTCATACTTTACATAGATTGTGCAGCGTGCAGGAACTAATAATTACGGCGCCCTCTCAGGTCAGATTTCCGATGATTCCAATGCACGTAACTAGTCCAATAAAGTAGTGGCCTCTTTTCATTGCTCTTTCCTATCATTACGCAAATATTGTTTAAGGCGAAGATTTTACTCCAAATCAAGAGACAACAGTGGAGAGATATACAATTTTTAATAGATTAACTGAAAAAACTGTATGTACGTGACAACATTGGGACTTGATTAAAAAGTAATTCTATTTTTGCAGTTTGATGGTATTACTGGTTTAATATAATCACTATTGTTTTACTTTACTATTTGTATCGTCTTAACCTATGTAATTGGTCTTTAATTCTAGTATTATATTTAATTATTTTTATCAAGATTGGCTATGGCATCTACATGCATGATTATTCGGCGAAGTATCTCAACAACATGCGCTTGTAATGGTGCACGTAATTTTCGCAAATTTCTATTATACAACAAACGCGGTTCCCGTCTTTTCAAGAAAACACAACAGGAGAAACCAAATCCAGATGTCCCCATTGATCGTATGTTCAAGTTTGCTAATTTTATTATTGTAAAATTAAAAGTACCATATCAATAATGTCTTATTCCAGATCGAGGTGTTAAACCTGTTGGTTATTGGCAGAAAAATCAATTTATCATTGTACCTGAAATGATACCAGAACTTATTGTCCCATCTCTGAATGATTTTAACTTAAAGCCATATGTCTCCTATCGCGCAGAAAAATGTAAAGAGGTTCCATTTACACCTTATGACCTGTTCAAAGTTGTCTATGGTCCTAAAATTTTGACTGATTTTGAAAATGGAAAATTGGATTCTGATGATCAGCCATTGGAGCCAAGTGAAGAAGAGAAACTTACACCGAATGAGGCTAAAGCTCGTGCTGCTAGTACTGGTTGTGACATTTTTACCACCAATCGTCCAAAAGAGGATGGAGTTTCTGAAGCACAAAAACTTATAGCACTTTCATCAAAATAGGTACTTTTACACAATTAAATAATTGAAATAAACTTCTATAATATTATTACATATTAAAGGATAAATGAGTATTATTCCACCATAATTTGTATATGCTTTATTTAATACACTCTACGCGCGCTTGTATATATTGGTGACAATTCTATTATTTATAAACGGTAAATATTTACTATCAGTGACCACTCTATGAACTTCGTATCCCACGCACTTTCACGAAAAATCGTGAAACAATGTTGAGATATACAATGCCTCCCCTATCCGTCTCTTACTGGCCACTCGTTATCTTCCACTGATATGATAATCGTCGAATTCTCATTGTTATATTCGCGCGACAGTCTTTATTCGATAGCAAATAATTACCCTAACAAAATATCTGTAGCTATTGACTATATTAGACCTCACTTCGCAAAACAATAAGTACGTGTCGCGTACAATACTTTAGAAAATACCTACTCAAAGTAACGGACGAGTCTTTGAACGTTTTTTTCTTCTTCTTTGCCCTTAACTCTTCACTCTCACTTTTTAAAACCTCCCTTCATCAACGGATAGAGAACGAATTTATTGCTAGTAAAAGAAACATTAGCAGTTGTTAGAAACGATTCCTACACATTACATACGTTTGAATCCATCATTCTGAAAGGGCATTGACTGATTAAAAGGGATTCTGCAATTATAAATGTTACCACGATTCATTTCTTTGGTCTCAATTCCTATTAATTTGTGTAAATTAAATTAAAAATGTAAATTATGTCACAGGTTTAACACGGTGTTGCCTGTTTGAGAACGAGAGATTCGCCCAGTGATTAGACTAACTTAACAGCTATTGATTCGCTTATCAAAAGGTTTCACTTTTTTTTTTTTTTTTAATTCTTTGAGCGAAGTTTGATTGTTTCTTGGGTAAAAAATGGTGGAGAATTCGAATAGTAAAGTCGTTGTCAGTTGTGCGCGACCGGTATTGCTTCCTATCGACTAGTGTCTAAACATACTTTAACTATAGCACGGAAAAGAAGTGCTGCAACACGGGACCAATAATGTCACCAGTAAAAATTCGTTCAACATTAAAGGACGTCAATCAAATTGCGCCTTTGAGAGTCCCGTGAAATAACGTGGTTTCCTATCAGAAACGAATTGACAATGTTCACAATTGTGTCGTTAGGAAAATATCAATTTCCAAAAGACCATTCAACCGGAAAACACTAATACCACACAGACACTTCCGGCCTCATTTAAAAACATTCAAAATTTTAATATCCACCCGCCAATAATATATAATGCAGCACTTCTTCCTTGCAATTTTTTCTTCTCACACGTCTCATCTAACGTTTACACCTAATATCAATCCTCGTTATTATCAATACCTAAATAGCTGTTCTTGTTGATTTTTTAAATAACAAAGAGTGGAAGGGATCCCCTTGTCTGATCGACAAGTTTCCATTTTGACATTGCTACCAATAGAGTTACAATCAATACTCGTGCCGAGAATCAGGTAAATTGACTTTGTTTCGATTCACACAGCTTTCCACTCTTTGGTGATCAGGGGTGTAAAAAAAAGCACAAGTGACGCACGTCCTGTATTGATCTCCTTTTAAAATACCCCATAACTTATTATACACTACTCGTTTTATATAATCACCGTAGGGAGTAATTTTTTTCTTCGTCCTAAGTTTGACGTGCGAATAATATTGAATCATTAGAAAATGACTTCGCGACTAGTTTCTTTTTGAGCACGCTATGGTTCTCTGATTAGTCATGACTTCTTGGCAGTTATTAATTTCGGTTTCAAAAATCCTATATCATATGTACGTACAGTAAATACAAATAACGCGGTATGCTGGAGTCGGTACGTTCTTGAGTATTGATATCTTAACGTAAACCGATTTAACAAGGACATAAATTATCCTACATAGTAAAAATGAAAGTTTAACTTGGATACCTTTTTAGTATCTGAACTTGACTTGTTTTAGCTAAAAAAAAAAAAAGAAAGTACGTTCTTACATCCAGGCGACATATGAGACAATAGTACAGTTAATAAAGGTCCCAGGACCTACGTCACATATGTTTCTTAATTATTATTGTTTTGGTGTTACACTTTGGTTTTGTTATCAGTCTATGATAAAATTGGTTACTCGATTCCATAGTGCCAGTGGTATAGTCGGACTTCACGTAGGACATTACCTCAGACATTTACAGGCATACATAAAGATCTAGACAATAGATACCAAATTGATAAGGACATTTTGTGTCGTGCGGTTAAGGGGTATGATTTGAATGTTAAACAAAATGACAAACAGCAATTACCGAGTGATCTCAATTCGTTAAACATGCGACGTACGTCCTTCACTTAATATACTTCCCCGCGAAAATCACTAGACGTCTGTTTCTCATTTCTGGTTATCAGTATTAATTTCTGTAATCAGCACCGTCGCTAATTATCGTAGGAAGCAGTCGCCAATGCGTGACGTTGAAGTCTATGCATTCCGGACAAAACAAAAGAATGGTCAAATAAATTCTTATCAAGGAAGCAAGAGGTATTTCGTTGTCGATAACGCAATGGCAGCAGCAGACGCAAAATAACAGAGCTTTCCATTTGTATGACAAGTGACAAATAATACTGCACTCTGGGGATATAATTATACAAGTGTTTTTTTTCGGATACCCATCAGTATTTCCGTTGACGATCGAGCGTATTGTCTGTCTTGTTGATTCGCTATACGGGCTCCAAATCTCAATGGTGTGTACGTTATTACTATATTATTTAGTCGTAATAATTCTATGGACAACGTGAGGCAGTTCATTCCATGGGATCTCCGGCGTTTTCGAATATCGTTGAATGGGGATTGCTCCCGGCGGGCCACATAAAACCACCTACGCCCCCAGGAGGTAGATAAGATGCACCACCACCGAGTCCGACCTAATATCATTACGTGTCATTTTATTTAAATTGGAGCCACATGCGCTACACAATTAAAAGTGAGAAGCAAACGAGTTGCGTTACTGTGATGTGAGGATGGAAATACACAGTGGAGCCAACACTAACAATCAGGTAATGGTTAATAATAATGAGATCATCGTGTCTATGGTACTGTGGCCTGTTAATTTAGGTATTAGATGGGATGTGCATGCAAGAGAAATGTCAAAAAAAAAGAGCGAATGATAAACGCCAAAATTAAAGAAAAATAACTATTTATTTGTGTCAAGTAAATAAATAATCATAGGAACAAATCGCAGGTACTAACTAGCTAGGTAAATAACTTTACGAACAATAGTCAAAAATTAGATGAATCGCTTTCAGTGTGACTAACGACATCTAGTGGCCAAGTGTAAAAATTAATTAAATTAAGCCAAAGGAAAAAATTGCGCGAACTTTCTATCTCCTTTACTTTTTATTCTGTACAGAATTCATGGATCGTAGAAACTGTTGCTCTCGTTTCAATGCTTTGGTAGATAATAGTCTCAAGAGAGTCTATAGTAAAGGAAAATTAAGATTAACAAATATATACCCAACATTTAGTAATTGGTAGATATTTTTTTTTGTTTTTTGGTTTTTTTTGCGTATCCGGTAGATGAGCGGTGTCTCTAAAATCCAATCGTCCTCTAATGTCTAAGCTCACTTATGAGATTACCTGTTGACTCCATAGGAGCGTTCTCTCAGCCAATTGGCAATCGGCTGCCAACCTCGATGGTAGACTTTTCCATCGTTCCTCTTCTCGTTCACGCTCTCTATCGAAATCCTCGTCCCCGTGGCCCTGGACCAAGGGCGGCAAAATTTGCGTTCTCTGCGCCAACTTATAACTGTCCTGCCGTGGTACGTGTTCACCACGTCTGTTTGTGGCAGCACTGGATACCGAACTTGGCGTAGGACTTCCACCGCCTCTGTGTCGATGATAGAGATTCCTCTTTTGCTGAAGCATACGTTGTTGAACGAGAAGTTGCAGCTGAGTCCCCGAGTCGCCACGGACCTTAAATTGCGGTTGACTTTGCGGTGACGTGGAGGGTGGTCTCAGATGAACGAGATCCATGTGGCCTCTAGCCTTTCCCGAATCTGGAACGTAGCATTGCCTGTCTGTACTCCACGTAACACCGGTTTCTCTTTTTTCTCTCTCCCGACTCTCCTTAGTATAAGAATAACGTGTCTAAAAAATGAATTTGAAGAAAACGAAAAACAATAAATAATACGGTTCTGCTGATTATTCGTAATTAATTGGTTAAACATTTCCCGTTTAATGTTGTACAAGGATATCGCTAGAGGAATGCGAAATCAGTAAAACCAGAATCTTACCTTGAATGCTACGTTGTTTAGCTGGTCTATCCCCACCACCTTGTTGACAAAACAGCAACCTCGGTCCGCCATCAGATGCTCTGCGTCCTTGAGCCACTCTAGATATCCTTGCTGCTACCGGGGATGGACTTTTGGGAGGTGGTGGCGTGCAGGAAGGTAAACTGCTTGTGAAACACCCGGTAACCGTGTAATCTGGAGGGCATCCTGAATCGAAACTCGATTCGAATAATTCAGACGATGAACTTCCGCTTCCACCGGTAGTGAACAACGCTGTCCTAGTAGGTGGATCTATTGGGTCCATGATGGGATTATCAAAATGTTGCTGTTGATAATCGCTCAGTCTACGATTGACTATTTGACTGTCGATTCTCTGACTGATATCACGGTCCAATCCTAGTCTATGCTCTTCCAATTTTATCTGAGCCTCACGTAGTTCATCTCCACTAGGTCCTTCCTCGAGATCGCCTTCCGCACTGCAACAACCTTCATCGGTCGAGGAACTCGTGGAGCTGAATCTCTTTCCTGCTCTTCCATCCTCTCTGGTTCTGTAACAAAAAAAAATAAGGATCCTATCAAGTGATAACGAATACAGAACGGACGTTGTGGTTCAGCAAAAGAAATACCGTAGTTCTCGCACTTATATCTAGATTAACTTGGCGTCATTACTCTAATGCCCTCACAGAATTTCTCTTCCCAGTATTTCGAGAAAATTCATAGAGTTCAACGTTTCATCGCATTAGCTTAATGGTGTGATTAATTATATGGGTGGTGGTTAGTTTCCCACGAGCATGGACAGATTATCCCGGTTTTACGACGGGTCTGATTATGAGGATGAAATTACAACTGGGCAAGATAGTAACACGAAGCGAAACCGATCGTCGATTACAGGCAGAAGTCACGAAGATAAGCAGACCAAGCAAATAGGAAGTTTTAAAACGAAGAGTTACCAAAACTGAAAGAGACAGCCACGATCTTCCAATCCGACCTGTTCCGATTAAATCTCCAATTTTCATCACCACCCATCAATTACGTATCAACGTCCCACTAAGCTATCGCTGCAAATAAAAACCAAACGATTAAACTTTAAAATCCCTTTTCTTTCAATTCTCGCGATGGGCGGGATTGGAAGTTGAACAATGCATAAGCCAAGTGTTCGTTATTTAGATTATCAGCGTGGACTAGAAAGTCAAGGAAAGTATGACAAACGTCAGAGTGACGTCCGTAACTAACGTACCTCGATTTGAATTTGTCTTCCTTAGCACGTGCAACATTAGGCCAACAACTGTTGTTCGTTGAGTTGCTGGAACGATGTTGTTTAAGCCTCTCCAATAGCAAAAAGTAAATGGCAGCATGATGATCGTAACTGTTGTTCCTTAAAGACTGCATAAAAAAGCATAAACCGTATTTGTCACAGTTGTAACATATTGAAAAGACTTCTATACAGACACACATATGTAATCTTCAACTCACTTCTCGAGTTCGACTAATGTCAATACCCAGACTGTGCATAAGCCTAAGAATTTGTTCATTGGGTTCTTGCAGTGTAGACGTCACCGTAGGCATTACTGGAGCACATGTCGTATCTGCAGAACCAGCCATCCATCGGTGTCTCTTGATCTGCGGAATGGTGTACCTCTTTCCAGGTTCAAGAACCAGCATCTTACGTATGAGACTCTCGCAGTCTAAAAAGACATAACTGAATCTATGAATCATCGTTGAATCAGATAAAATAATAATTACATTAATAATCAATTATACGATACCTGTACTCATAAAATAAGGGATACGAAATCGGCCGCTTAATACTCGATCACGCAACGACTGTAGTGTCGATCCATCAAATGGCAACGCACCACAGACTAGTACGTAAAGCACTACACCTAAGCTCTGAAAAGAGTTCAAATAAAAGATTAATTATATTGTCTAATTGATCAAGCCCGATGTCTCCTACAAAATGAAAACCTTACCCATATGTCGATTTCAGGGCCGACGTAATGTTTGCCACGAAAGACTTCTGGCGCCGCGTACGGCGGACTGCCGCACCACGTGCTTAAACGTTCGCCGGGCGTGAATCTATTGCTAAAACCAAAATCTGCAATCTTGACATTCATCCGAGCATCCAGTAAGAGATTCTCGGCTTTCAGATCGCGATGTGCCACTCCAGTAGCATGGCAGTATTCGACAGCTGATAGTATCTGAGCAAATATAGATCGCGCTCGTGGTTCTCCCATCCTTCCGTAACGCGCTATGTAATCAAAAATCTCACCCTTACTAGCGTATTCGCACACCTAGACAAACATAATTATGCAATGAGTAATACGAAGCTTACGCAAATGTATACTTAAAAATGTATTGATTCAATAGAAATTATAAAATTTCAACTTGCCATGTATATCATATTTTTGGTCTCCATAACTTGATATAGCTTAACGATATGCGGATGCTCCAGTTGTTTCATGATTTCCACTTCACGATATACCTTCTCGAGATTAGTCGAATCCAGCTGTGTCTTATCAATTATCTTTATTGCAACCTGGACAAAGAAATATTAGCATTGGTGAAAGAACTGCTGACGTACGTTCGTTCGATCCTCTCTCTCTCTCTCTCTAGTCATTTTTTTGTCATCGTCCTTAGTGTGCAGATTGCACAATCATTAACCTCGATTCTAGGACGCGCCTCCACTCCTGTTTACCTCGGTTTTAGTGATTCGATGTCTGGCTAACTTGACCACGGCAAAGTTCCCTTTGCCAATGGTGCCTTCGATGTCATAGAAACCCACGCGGATTTGCTTTTTACCCTGGCCAGCACCAGGATCCATTTTCTCGCATTAATCACTGTCGACGAGGTCAAGAAGGTATATCAATCGAGCATTAAGTGGATTCCTTCACCTCTTCCGAAAGTTACCTGCAACATTTGACAATGACGTGTGAGGTACATAAGCGAGACAGGTAAATGGTTGAGAAGGTACAATGAGGTTATTTTATAAGTGAATTAAATAAAGGTTTTCATAAAGCAGACACAGTGCGCACGGATCGTTATCAATGACGGAGAGAGCGCGTATACGGAGATAATCAATTTCGACGTTTCTATATAGTTATGAAATATATATATATATATATATATGTGTGTGTGTGTGTGTGTAGGCACAGACGTAACTGATTGGAGCGTCGAATGTCTATGATAAAAATTGGCTGTCATAACTGATAAATGTAGTTCAAAATAAGTGACTTTCTTTATTAAAAAGACTCAAACGTGCGGTGCGTGCAGTGAATAGACAAATTAGAAAGAAAAAAAACTAACTACGCGCGTCACTGCTTACGTACTTCGCTCTATTCTATACATCGCTCGTGTCTGTACAAACGTATTCTTTGTTTCTACAAACATTTTTTTTTTTCATGCTTTCAGTGTTACAGGCCTTCTGATAAAAATTGCAAATATTTTCATCCCTCCACTCTCCACTATTCCCGCTACAGTCAACCTTGAGAATGGAATTTGAAAATTTTCTTTTGCTACTCGCAATTTTACGGTCGCCCGCTGATTCTTTACGAGCGTTTCTGTTTTGACTAATAAGAAAGTTCCGAGTCGAGTAACTGCCATGAATTTCCAAATATTATCCGCAAAAGCAGCGTGTAAGAGGTTCCTGATTTTTGAACATTTTTTCAATCCCAACCCTCAAGCCCAGCGTCCAATATGTTATACCTGCTCACGATTTCTTGTCCTTCGCGCGACAACTATTTATAGCATTTGTGCAGTTAAAAACCTTCGACAAGCCTTTTTTTTAGTTATTTATTTAGCTCTAAAGTCCAATGCACTGCTGGTATACAGATTGTCGATCGTAATGATATTATCAATCGTTTTTCCTTCGTGCACTTTCACGTTTATCCTTCAAGTCCGTTTTTAGCCTTCATACATCGCGCTGGTTTCAATTTCACAACCGTGTTCTAGCGGAGACCTTTCTATTTTAAACATTTAGCGGATTTCTTTAAACAAGCAATATTAACAAAAATTCTCCATCACGTGCGTCATCGCTTACGCACGTAGAACGCGCGCCGTCGTTCGACATTGGCGAATCACAGTAACCGTCTTCCTTCCGGAAAAAGCATATAAAATTGTTATCCCTAAATAACAACATATAGTAATATTTCAATATTTCGTACTACAAACATTGCATTACCGTAAGGTACTAGTCTTTAACCCTAGAAGCAAATAGCGGTCTGCAACAAGTACAATAGGTATTCGTCAATGACGTCATGGATCGACGTTCTCAAGTTTACTCGACGACTCTGGATCGATGCCCGTCAATAATGGCTGGGCAACTAGACGCAGAGTAAAATCGAGAAATTCAACCGTACTAATAATATCAAAACGTCTATTCACTGTTATACAATGAGGATACCGCATAAGACGCCGGTCTCCTTAAGGTTCCTCAACATGACGTACGGTACGCGTCATTTTTGATTTTTGAACGTATGACATCAGTCTCAACGATATAAGTTCAATCAAGATGTTGCTTACCAGGCGTAAAATGTCCGAGCGTAGATGCCATCAGCAAGGAGTTGTCTTAGCTCGGTAAAATTCAAAGGAGACTTCAGTCTCCTTTATTACTTTTGAAGCAACACAACACCTCCTCGCAACACGACGGTTCGATACCGACTAACCGACGGCCATGTTGCTGTCCCCCTCTCCACTAAATTTCGAACCGTTACTACTCCCCTCAGCCGCTTCCCCTCATTCCTTAGGTCACCCCACTATTCAAGAGTCTACCTCCATCAAGCCACACACGTTATCTTTGACAATTGACGTCAACGGGCCGTCGTCTCTACGTTAATTGCTTTAATGTAATTACACAGCAAATACGACATGCATACTGCCTTTAGGCTTAAACCCAATAACCCTCCCTAGTACAGTGCCTAATATGCAACATGATTGTAGAATGAATCGACAAAGTCTATGCATTTTGAAATAAGCGCGTTATTCTATTAGGTTATCCCACGCGCTCTGATTGGTCAATTCCGAGAGCGTCTAGATAATTTAACGAAAGCTGCGCGCGCATTCTTACGCACAATAAAGTAATGGCTAATCTTAATCGAAAGATGACAGATAATTGATCTTACCGTCAAAGCTGGACACTCGTTATCTTTCGCGATTGACGTCAGAGGACGAAAACTGTGGGTGTTCTTCGTCTGATAGCTTTAACAGAATCGTTTACTGTACCGGCAACGTCTCTTCTCTGTTCACTCTTTCTTTTTCTCCGAGTATCATCTAATATCATTCGTCAATGTCTCCAATGCACTTGTATGCGTACCACGTTGTATCTCAAGAGGCATCAACGTTCTTGTTGTCCTAGGTCGGTATTTCTTACGTACGGTCTATCTCGTATTTTCTTTTACTCATCTCTTCTCGCCCTTGAGCTTTCAGACGTTGCACGTATACGTGCTTCTCAACATGGACCCTTATCTCTTGTTTTATAACTCTTCAGAAGCAATAGGCTCCACGTGTGTTCTGTCAACACGACCACGTCAGAGGATGCTTTTTAAGACAAAAACATAAATGTCCCCAATCTCAAGCTATCCTTTCAAATTTGTTCCACAAAATGTCTCTACAGCATATTTTTGGTAACGGGTCACAAGGCATCCACGTGCTGGGTTTGGAAATACGTCGAAATCAAAGCAACTTACAAAATAAAAATAAAAAGTGTCCTCCAACCAGTCTAGTTCAGTATATACGTACATATATGTATATTACACTACATATAACTATATATGTATATTGGCAAATCTAAAAAAAGTTTGCCAGTATCGCGATGAGCTTTTGAAAAGCAAATTTTACGAATAGACGGTAAATAATATTTTACGCCCCTATGGATTCATAATTTACGTCAAGTAATACACTTGGCGTCGAGGACACGGAATTAAAGAACCCCTCGTGGGCAAGGATTCGTGGGTATTAAAATATTTTGAAGATCCTTTGGGGCTGAAACAAGAAAAACAAGTAGCAACTGTACGACATTAGCTACTAATATATTTGCTGAATTATCATACATGTATTATTTATCAATGCGAGTCAGGCAATCGATGCAACAAATTGTAATAATTGTCATCATTAGCTACATAATCGTACGTTCATCTTATGCATTATGTAGGACAAGAACGATAACGAATTGGCTACCTGTAAATTCGTATTCACGCACGTGTGTATTCAGCATTCATTTCTTTTCTTAACTTTTACATTTATATCATATATCTAGCGTTCTTCTTTCATCCCAATAATTCCATGTTATATACGTACAATAAATAAAGAAATATATATATACATATATATATCCTTTATTCTATCATTAGGCCAATGATAAAAAAATTCTCGTTATAATCCATACTTCATAACTTTCATGCTTTTTCCATCTGAATAACGGGTGTATATAAATAACTTACCTATCTACGTCTCTACCTATAAAGAGTCTTTAGTCTCTGCCATTTAAAGGTAACCAAGATAATGTTGTATCTTAATAGAAAGAATGAAAAATAATAATCACGTTCTCAGAACACTTTCGATGTACTACGAAGAATTGGTAACAGTGACAAATATTATTGGATGACTAACCAGGGAGAAATTGTGCAGTATCACAATGCACGACTCTCTTATGGACACATTACGTACATAGGTATAATAAATGTCTTCGTATGTATTCATTATTTAAGTGAATTCACGATAAAGATAATTACGATAGAGTGTATATCGATATATAGATATAGTTTAGAGGTACATACGTAAAGCAGCTACTTTTGATCACCTTCGTAATGTTCGTGCAAAATTCAATGCAGCACGTACGTACAAATAGTACTGGGAATGTAAATTGGAGAGCCTTGAGACCCGCTCGATTACCTGAATGATGTAATTATGCAATTCTAATAATTAGTTTGTGCACGTAACCAGTGTGTGAATTTCGACACGTGGTACGAAGATTGTAATACAGCTTGGCCCTGGGCCTTTCAGTCTTTCGGCACGGTCCTGCTTGACGTCATTGAATGACGTCAATGCCAGCCCCCTCCACTAGACGCGAACTGCCCCTCAAAGCGTTTTATCGCGTCAACGCGTGGAGCACTGGGACAGCCTTCAAAAACTCCTAGAAAATCCAATAAAGTTGAACTGGGCTGGGATATGTCAACCCTTGAGGATATTTTGAAAAAATTACCTGCCCCCTTATGCTTCTAGATTCTTCGTTACTTTTTCTATCGAACGTATGTACGTTGTTGAGGTACGTATGAGGTGTGTTAAGGAGGACCTGAGTCTTGGTAGATGTTGCTAACGTATGTTTTGAATAATGGAATTATGTAATTTGTTAGTTTTGAAAATTCGACTTTACACGGGGAATGTGGTTAGGTTGGAAAATGTGAAATATGCTGCTTTACGTAATGTATATTCTTGTTAGGTGTAACATGTGCGATAATGTTTAGGGTAGCATTTCATGGGAACGATTTGACGACGCATGCATGTACACTTGTGTTTGGAAAATATTTAAACGTAAATCGATTATTGGAAATTTGTTGAAACAGCCATTTCTTTATGCTTGTAGACAGTTACGTATGGTTATTCAATTTCGCCGCTGGGTATGTTGAATTAAAACAAATCTAAATAAAACGGAATAAAAAAAGACGAAACGTTCGGTGTCTGAGTCGTCTGGCTATGAATCCGTTATCTTGTCTAAATCATTTCGTTTTCTCTTCCAAGCATTTGTCTTTGTTGATGTGTAAGTAACGTAGGATTGTACAACTGTACAAATATTACGTATGGCATCTTGGTGACGCGGATAGACTTGGGCAAGTGGACGTATAGAATGGAGGACCTAATATATAACGATTAGGATATCGATATCGGATGCAATCTAAAACGTCATCCTACTGTATAAGAGGAAAAAGAGACATAAAGGAGAAAAGTTGAGTAAGGTATCAGTACAGTATTATGGATCGTTTAAGGATTCTCTTGGTAGTTTTCAAAGTCGGGCAGGGGTTGTTAAAGTGTAAAAATTTGGAAAGCTTCTGGTATAAGCGTTGAGCGAAGTGCTAGTTTCACTTCTGAAACTTACCTATGCATTTATGCAGTAGGATATAGAAGTGCTGTGTAGATGGAGGATGAATCACAAAATAGGAAGAAAGAAAAAGGAAAAGCTTTCATACGATTTGTGAAGAGAAGTTTTTGGTTGTTTTTTTTATGTGACTCTTTTTTGTCTCTTATTGTTTTCTGGGTTAATTATATTCCAAGTCGATGAGTTTCAATCCTCTTGGAATACCGCAAAGGCACCGTTGGGAATCAAATTGCCAAGAGTAAAAGGGACAAGCAATTGGTATTAAGCAGGACACTGTGGTACAACTATTTACTGGATTGAGAGTCGAAATCGAAGGGTTTCCGAGTATCAGTTGTAAAGCGGGTCATGATAAATTTATAAGAGTTTTACCTGACATAGTCTACTATGTGATAGATACATGCTGCTAAAGTGTCTTCGTCACTAATCTCGACGAAACTCTCGACCAATATTTAATTTTTCGTGCGTATGTAATCCTATAAAGCATATTTATAATTCCTGTCTTGATCGTATAATATGACTTAATTACGAAATTGGTATTGATGTGTGGAAAAAGTCAATGTGCTCGTTCAAACGGAAATAATAAATTATCGTTTACCTGTCAAATATTAATGAGCTGCGTATTGAAATTTTAATGATTGTACGTAGGTGACATTTGAGAACCGTTGTCGGTAAAGAAGTTCTCACGAACAAGGAATTTATTCGAAAAATATTATTAGATGGTAAGCTACCAACAGATGGTAAAGTGGGACTCGTAATAAACGAGATTTTGTAATAAAATATATGGTATATTCTAAAACCAAATTGTGCTAAAACAAAAAATATATAAAGATAGCATATTCAATCCATAAACACATTAACACGTTTCTTATGATAATCTTGTAGCTTCTGCGTACAATGCGGGTGGCGCTACGGTGCTTCTTGTCATGCAAGAAGCTTTTAAAAGCTCTCGCTAGATAGTCCCTCCACTCAATCAAGTCTATCCACACAAACACCAAGTATACAAAATCAGTGCAAATCAATATATCTCAGGCAGTAACCGAAAGATCTTCAGCAAAACATTTCATTACTAAAATTGTCGACCAGGGACGTCACATTAGAAGCAATCAAGTAAATACCATCTGCCAGGCTTCCTATTTGTCTTGGCGAGCTATCTTCACCGCCGTCTGTACTATCATCCAGGGCTGACGCTTAACACACGAGACGTGGAATTGCTTCAACGAGGCATCGATCCGCGTCAGGCGCGTGGATTTTAATACTGCAGAAGCGTTCGAGGCGCGCAGTACAATAGGTAGAGGCAGAACGGCTAAAAAGAAAGAATTAAAAATATTGCAGTCTACCAAAAGAACCAGAAAAATCAGGAGGAAGAAAAGGTATAAGGTTATGTTCGATCATCACAAATCATTAATCCCAAACGATATTAATTAATAATATTGCAGATCCTTCTAACAATGGAAATATGAATAACAAAACAAATGGAGGAAACTCGTACGATAAAACAGTCACATGATTCTATATAGTATTCGATAACAAATCAATGGAGGATATCTGTCTGACAAAAGCATTGTAGCCATAGATACTATTTCCCTTGTCTGGTACTAAAGGCATTTCCATTACTGGCATCATCGAGTACAACACTATACACCAGTGTCGCAGACCCAGTGGCAAATGTTCAGAAACGCCTAGATATTCTCGACTAACAATAAGGTTAGGAGACGTTCCTATGTACGTTTTATCGTGTCAAGATACTCACCTTGTCAATACGTTCGAATACTACTGGCCAGAAGATCCTATTCAAAGGAGAATGTTGTGGCCTCTACTTCCTTTTATATTTCTTTTCCATGAACCAGGGACGGCTGCGTACATTTATTTCATCGTGGATGACCTACAATTTAAATATCAGGTGCCTTAGAATATGGTATTTGGCTGACCGCTGACATATTAGTTTATATATCACGTGTCGTTCATAACGGATGTAATTTCATTCTTGCAAGATTTAACGAGTGTTCTTCTGTAAAGTCTGACGAACAAATGCTTATACGACGGAGGTACGTAGACAAAGATCCGTAGAACAGGGTGTGTGTGCTAGGTGAGGAGACTGCAAGAGAGATGCAAATAGCTGGGAATGAATGTGGGAGAGAAAGAGAAAGAGACACTTGAAAAGAGTAAGGGAGAGCAGACAGACGCCCACCAGTTTACCTTGTGTCGAAACGTTTTATCTCCTCTACAATTCCATTAGAGAAAACTTCCGAAGGATGTTGCTGGGCTTTTCTCCCTTTCATCCTTCTTCTTTAGTAACCCTCCACCTTTCCCCTACGGTATCTGTACGTACATATCTCCTCTTGTTGGGCCATTTTCATGAAGCACTATTGCGGTAGAAGCCAGCAGTCTTGACCAAGCCAAACCATAAAGAACAAATCTGCTGAGTTGTCAATGTCTTTTTCTGTATTTTTTTCCTCCGCTTCTTTTCCTGATCGTTCAACCCCGATTTCATTGAACTTCTTTTATTCTGGATGATATATATCGTCTTCTTAATTTTTACACCTTTAGTTCTGCACTTTCAGACTATAGTCTCTGGGCCGTACAACAAATTCTAGTGAAGTCACGTTTCAATGACTTGCACCATCCTTAGGCCCGGTTCTCATCAAAATCTGGACAAGCGACAACTGTTCACCTGTCAAATATAACGCTCGACTACAATATCGAAGGGGGAGCCTCGGGACGTTTGTGTATGGCGATGTTGAGCCTCAGTGAGAAAGAGGGTGCGAAACTGGCTGTCATAAAGAACACAAGTTTATCCCTTGGCTACACACGCTGACTCGGTCAGTGCTAGGTACTTTTAGTACGGAGAGAAAGGGTAGCAACCCTTAGCGCGAGTACGAGAAATGCGAACCTGGCAAAAAAATGTTAATTTTTTCAACGTGATTAGGGAGCCTGAATCGCACCACCCACCCCCTGTAATTATATCCAAATTTAAAGGAAGGGTAGAAACTTTTTCAGAATTGTTATTAACGTCCCACCATTGCTTTCTTTTTGCTTAGATAATAAAGAGGTAATTTTTTTAATGGACATTCTTGAATACAGTCACTTATCACCATATCTCACCGCTATCATATTTTTTTAGAATTTTATACTCAAATACTCATTCACGTATATTTCAACGTATTAGAAATTGACCGGATACGTGATGATTTTCCATACGTAAACATATACGTGATTGTCAAATTTCCATTGTTCCTTACGTAATTACATAGCCGTATCTTTCAGGGCGTAAAATCATTTGAATTAACCCGCGGCGTATTTACTGTCCAGTCTTGAACGTCTCCACGGTAAACACCATGGCCGAAACATAGTCGGTCTTCTCGCTTCTATGAATAGAATAAGTTTAGCCTTTAGACGCTGAGTAAAGTTTAATTGAAATTGTACTACTAAAGTGTATATTTCTCATTCGCCGTAGTGTACATTTTATTCAACCCTCTTCCCGGTTTGCAATCTCTTTACTTAATCGCTCGTCGGCTTCTCGTTAATACGTAGAAAATCCGTTAAAAGTTTGGTCCGTTGAGAAGCGCGGGAAATTCGAAAACCTCAACTCATCTAAATCCCCTTGAATTTTATTCACTTTCTTCTTTTACTTATTAATCATAATCATCCTCCCTCCCCTCACACCCCTCCACGTGTCTTGTCTGACTTTTTAATTCGTAATTCCCACCCTGAATCTTGGTGACGTGGTGACGAATCTTCGATCCTCTTCGCAACGGCAAATGGCCGACGGACCTGTTGTGTTTACGTAAATCATTCAAAGGCATGATCGTACGATCGATATCAAGGATTATAGAGAGATTGGTGTTAGTGACGTCATATGTGCGTTCGTGCATGCGTGACCAATAATGTCACGCTGAATTACAGGGTGCGTCCAACCGATGCTACGTCTACACGGTTGACATTTCCGCAAATCGTTTTAACATCGAATTAACTGTCTGGCTTTTTCTATCATGAAATAATAGACTGAGAAAAAACCTGACTGACAGTCCGATAAAATGATCAGCGACCCCTGATGCAGGGCAGTCGTAAAAGTCTTTCAGAAAACACGTCGAGTGATTTTCATAAAATCGAACTAAAATTCTTACTGCGAATGAGAAATAAAGTGTGAACCCCGGCATTGATACCCCTTTGTACTATGTTGGGAATGAGGGAAATAAAGGCCAACTGTAATTTCGAAGTTATCTAGCGAGAAATAGACGTGTCGGATGTAACGGAGTACAATCAGACTCCAAGGAAAAGTACATCGTCGTAAACGTACGTTTTGTACGGTGGCTTAATTAAATTTTTTGATTTAAGATTGTTACGAGAGATTAACCATGGTTGAATTAGTCTCTCGTGTCTAAGACGATGACGTCATCGTCTTAGCTGACTGCTGTCAAAGTCAGCTGAGTTTACGTGCGAAATGTCAAACGAAACGTCAGTTGTTGTTGTCAGCTTGACAACTGGCGAACGAGCGATTTTAAATTACCGTTAAAAAATATTAATGTACGAACGTGTAAAATTGAAGAAACATTACAGTTACTTATGTATAACTTTGTATACTAATTACTGCAATGTGCCGCATAGTCGAAGAGAATTTTTGCTTGGGCATAAAAATATACATATAATACAGGACTGTTATTTTACGCAGAGCTTAATTACTGTTTATTAATTGTTTGTATTAATTTTTGTTTACGTATAACTTGGTAAGTATATATATCGATGTATCGATTTCCTAAATATACATATTTTCTTGCGTTGTATGATTTTACCTCGTTAATTTACAAAATTAATGTCTGTGGCTTTAGCAGCCGGTACCGCCGAGTTTCTGCAAGGTAGACAGGCCGGCAGGTAGTGCTTGTTATTCAGTTTTTGAAATATGAAGAAACTCCCCCTTTAATTTTGCTGTTTTAATTAACGTTTCTTTAACATGACTTTCACGTGTCACGCGTTCTGCCCTGTGTTCTCGGGCATTACTGCTACCACGGCTACCTTCGACAGGTTGTGCGTGAAATCTTCTACTCGTGACTCACCTGCGCCCTTCCCCGTCTCCGTGCCGTGAATAGAATAAGGATTAGTACGAGGCTTATTCGAGAACAAAGGAATCGTTGTTTTGAAAGTTTTTTGTTGTGTCTGGATTTAAAAAATTCGTAGTTCGATTCTCTAAGCTGTACGATCTAGATAGCCTTTACGTCCGATATAAAACATAACCTTGAAATGAGAAATGGACGAGATCGAATATTAACTCTTGGTTGATTATTATTTTAGAAAATCTTTTCTGCTCGACGGTAATCAACAGCAACAAGCTTTCGTCTTTGCCTCGAGTCGATTCTGTCCATAGCGTCTCCTCACTGCAAAAGGTAATGTAGATGCAAATGTAGATATTTGAGAACGATGATGTGCCTTGTGGTAAAGGTTGGTTATGCGCGTATGTTTACGCATTAGAGCATGTCGGGGCTAGGCATCCAGGCTTTGTAATTATTGGGACGCAGGTTCCTGACCAGTGGAGACACAGCAGGCTCTGTTAAAGCGGAACAAGCATCCTCTGGTGTATCGAGAGAGACGATCGATTTTGTTCGAACGTGATTTTCAGTGACTCCAACAAAGACAAAGGTAGAACGAAAAGATAGGGAAAAAGAGAATGAGAAGACACGTCCTAGGGACCCTAGAGGATCGATCCAAGTACGTCACAAGACGCTATCTAAAATGACGTTGGTATTATATCGGACAGGGATATCCCTTGGGAACATGCCTTGCGTCTTTAATAAGTAGGGCGATGGAAGGGTAGTTTAAAGTAAGTGGAGAAACAGGCCTGCGTCGAATAGCATGGATAAGCATGCCTGAAGCAATGCTGGCAGTGGTAAGAGGAAGAAAATTACCAGGTACCAGGATAAGATAGTGATCTATATATCTATATAAGAAAGTATAGATACCTTAAAGCATAGGCTGCAATGTGAATGAACTTTGAGGTTACGTCGACACGAGTTCATGAAACTTTATGGCTTTACTTATTAACTTATTGGTTTGATAAGTTTCCGTTTAACCAATATTAATTACCATCCCCTATATAGCTGACTCGGTGCAGCTTCCAACGTGGTCTGATGTCATCCTGCTTTATTAGAATGGGCTACCTAAAATATTCATAGTGGTTACAGTTACCTCTGAACTTTTTATTTATTTTTTGCTCCTAGGGAATACAGAACCTACCCCTACCAACTACTCGCTATTCTGTGTTAGGTCTAACCTCAAACTTTCTTCATCCACCAAGACCTTCATCTGACCTCCATCAACCAACCCTTCTTCAATCTTCGTTTTGCTTCCTCTCGACCTTCTACAACCCTGTAACCCAATCATCCCCCTTAATATACAGAATATCTTCTAGCAGATGATTTTCGATTTATTATGCAACAGCTCGTGCTTGACGTGACCTTCAAAGTTATACCGATCGCAATGCACCCATCGTCTGAACTTTTTCACTTCCGGCAGAAAGATGGGTACCAAGTTCATTCAACAGCTAATAAATGTTAGTTACATCTAGCTATAAGGGATAGAAATGTTAGATACGGAATTGGACGCCCATGGCCACACCCTGCGTAATTAATGAGGGTTGCCATTTATTATATTGTCGAGTTCTCGCGTTCAAGGGTTGTAGATATTTAATTTGTCATTGGTCTAAAATTAGGGTCTCGTTGTTTTTTAATTTCTTGTCTTATCTTTTTTATTATATGAAGTTTTGAACGTCACCGGAAGTACTCCTTGACCTAGTTCTTTTTCATCCAGTAACATTCGCCAATTTATATATATATATATATATATATATATATATATATAAGCTTAAAGACTCACTGACATCTGTTAAACAAGCCATAATGGAATTCAGATACTCAAGCCACTCGAGGGTTAAAACCGCAAGAGTCCAACCCTCGAGTACCGTGTTGAATTACCGACCTTTCGTTATTTCTTTTTTTCTTCCTATTTCTCTTGCACGTTTGTACCTTTTTCTATTTTTATTTCATCCCCATGGAAACTCACGCTTTCCTAATTCCTTCAAGACACCGAACCGATGTCAATTTGCCGATTTTTCCGGACGTGTCTGAAATTTTCAATCTGATACACCGAGAGAAAGGTCCTCGACTAGCTGGATCTTAATAATTCAAGGCACAGCTACCGAGACGCAATTCAATGGACGGATAAAATATGGTCCGTCTATATTATATAGTATAACTATATATTCATCAGTACTATACAGCATTACTAAACAATACAGGAAATTCTACCATAGTCCGTACTACATGTATAAAGCCTTACGTAGACAACACACGTCAGCCATCCAATTTCGTGCTTGTCAAGAGAGAAACAAATATCATTAGAAATTTCCACATTGAATTTCCTGCGATACGTGTTACTACGTCAATAACATTTCTGAGCAAGTTGTCACATAGCACCGGACGCCATTATTACTCTGAACAATTTGCGATTTCTCGCCCGTACATAACAAGAATATAAAGTACAGATTAAAATTAAAGTGCCCTGTGAGTATTTGAGGATAATGATTACTTTGTAACTCGTTTATAAGTAAATTTATGTGAAATTATAATAAGGTTATTATACGTATCTAGAAATTGTGTTGCCATCTAGCGCTACGTTACTGGTACTAAAGATATGCAGTATAACCTATTCGGCTGCTCATTTGCTGGAAATTTCACTTGAAATTTTACACCAACTACCATCAGCATACTTGCTTGTACGAAGCAGAAATTCCTTAGGAAATATCCTTCTCGTATATATAGTCGAGACTAATAGGCATAAATTTCTATAACGTTAATGTATAAATGAAGTGATGTTAACATGAAATATGGCCGCTGCCATTATCAGGCTTACTCGTCTTATTTACACTCGGCTTCGAAGCGGGTATAATCGAGTTTGCGTAAATTCCATTGGCAGGAACGAAGCACAGGAGTGACTTGACTCATCGCTATGGAGAGAGCGTCAAAATGTAAATCCGTAAAAGTCAAATCGACACGCGATAATTTCGTGTTTGTTCTGTCCCGAGTATTTTGATTTGCTATATTCGCAGATGCGGTTAACGCGACATGAACAAACCCTATATACGATTTTCACAGCACGATTGATCTGTTGCTTTGACGTGGTCGATGGCTGGGTTGCCACCCTAATAAATCCCAAATGGTATATTCTGTGGTTTTGCGATAAAAAAGAGGAAAATAAAATGAATGACAAAAGAAAGAAAAAAGATAAAAATTTACAAAGCATCAGGCATAATCCTGTAATTACGTCAGTGATCAATTCGGACAATCATTTAAAGTCGTTTCCAAAAAAAGTAGAACAATTCGAATTCCACCTGTGTCCATTTACTGTTTACATTCACATTGTGTGTGTGTATATATATATATAACCCACAACCCTTGAATTTTATATCACGTTGATATATCCCCTAACCTTTTTTTCCCTTGGTACCCATTGAAACTCTATGTAAAAAATACCCACTTCTGGAAACCGTGGTTCATCGTTCCAAGTCATTTAAGAATTCCAAGAATTATTCGAGTAAAGGTATTTTTTTTTCTTTTTGGCTTAAAATAACAAATTCTTCAAAATCCAAATGGCGCGAATTGTGAAAGCATACATTTTGAGCGATTTAAAAGATATTAAATTATGTCGTACTTGAATAATATTTTTATTAAATTATCGAACTGTACAGTCATTTTTGCAAATTTTATTGAAATAAAGAACCAGAGGAAACACTGAGCTTCTATGAGACTTCAGTCTAATGGCTGACCTGTTCCGGTTCTATAATCTATATAGTCCAGCAGCCGCAAGTATGGTACCGGAAGTACGTTCCTGCAATTTTCCAACAATTATCTCTCCTCCCCCCTCGTATCTGCTTTTCTACCACTCTCGTTCAGGCTGTGAAAGCACAGCCATTTTTCCCCGATTAAGCTGTGCTTTTTCCGAGGTAACGAATTCTCATCTCGAGTTACGACCACGCCGACGTATTACCTGCAGCAACCAATGCTCCGAGTAAAGTGGCATACGGCAGATTGAATATTTTTCAAAAAAATATCGCGACAATGTAAAAACATTATAAGACTTCTAAGCGAGTTGGAAAAAGAATTTCTTCAAATTTGATCACGTCGAAAAATTATATTCAGACTTTAATTAGGTTAAAGTCTGCGTATGAAACTTTATAAAAGAACATTGTATAAACGCTCTTCGTAATCCAATAACATGTGATAGAGTTCATCGCGTGTCTCTGCTTCTTCATTTCTGCGGCCAAAAAGATCGTGACACACGGGGTCAAGTGTCTATTCGACTCGAGGACTCGCTTGAAAATTTCTATCCAGCTGCTTTAGCAAAACTGACGAATTGTTTGAATTTTTAACATTTACCATCTTCCACCTCGTAAACTTCCAACTTCCTATCTGACTGACAATTCATCGAAATATTTATACCGTAAACCCAAAAGACTATTTCTTCAGTTACCTTCACCTCCCACTGTCCTACTACCGAATGCACTTTTGAAATACTCAAAAACAAATCGATCAGTCAGTACCAGGTCGGGTCGAAACACTTCGCTTGCTCAGCATAGACTGTTCCAATTTCTATCATAAGCTACACTTGAAAAAATATTCCAATAAAACCCAACCTTTATTCGTACAACAATTCACAGTTGAATTATGAAGTTCAAGAAAATTCCAAGAGATAGAAAGAGAGGCTGTTGGTCCAGCCTTATTATCCTAAGTAAATGCATCTTTGAAATAAAGATAAAAGAAACGAATAAATCAATAAGAATAAAAGTAATTACAGGCGTAAAAACATTTTGCATCAATATAACCTCAAATTCTAGTTTATGATCGACCATGGTTATACGTATAGTGCATTACGTTCGTCTATCGACTCTGCACCATAAAAGAGGACCTGTCAAATAAATGTCCTGCTGTATTTTCAGTAACGATAAATTCATTATTAGACTTGACGTCGATTTCAAAATTTTTTAGAAAAAATAAATAAGACCATCGTCCACGTGTACGGGTAAGGAACAATTCTGGCTTTGATATTGATATTCTAAATAAATGGAATTTATTGGGATACCATTGATATCCGTATTAACTATGGTATCAACCAGGACACTCATGGTGACCCCATGTCCTAGTTAGGTAGCATCGTGTCACCGATCTGATAGGCATTAGGCATATATATATCTGTGTATCTGCTTATCAGCTAACAGCGGTCCACTGCACTATCAAGCAGATTGAATGAATGAGTTAAGTTAAGTTTTCATTGCGCCGATGTGGATCGCACAGGGGATTCTATGTACGTGGAGTGGCGTCCCAACGGAGGAGCCGACCGACCGACGGACGAACGGAACCGACCAGCAACCAAGCCAACGTCAGAGTGCTCGCCGACGTCGTCGCGTCCGCATCTGCCGATTGCGTTTACGGCATATCGCGAAAAAAGGGGGAGATTTTTGAAAAATTATTAAAAACCAGTGACAACGAATCACGTAATATTATAAAATTGGAAGGAATTAAAAATAAATATTAAAAAGACGTTACCCAGTGAATGTCAATTTTCAATCAATCATAAAAACATAACAAGACTGTCGATGGATGGACGTTGTTGGTTCGTAGGAAAAAATTGCCAAAAAATTTATTGGTTCATGAAATACCGTTAAAAAATTCTTTTTAAACTTCACTTCGAGAGACGATAAGTGTTTAAACACTGTAACAATCTTCGATGACCTTTAAACTTCATTTTCGTATCTACGGTCTGTTTCAAATATTCTTCGTTAATTAGTACGAAAGACTGTTTTGCGCCATCTACAATCTTAAGTCCGAACTAATAAATTTCAACCGATCATAAATCATTAAGTGAAGTACATCTTGTATCCCAGCGATATTTTCATACACGACGTTTTTCAACGTCCCAGCTATGACGCTGTGTTAATAGTGATAAACGTGAGGCTATTTGACAATTTGTCAATATCGATAACAAAAAATTCATTTACTTCACGACCAGTGGTATCTTAGTGAAGATCTCGGACGATGAGGTTCTATACCCTGGTCTTATTCCTAGCCAGTTCCACGTGGGCGGACAATGGATCCGAGCAGGGTCTCGATTGTTCAGAACTGAAGTCGCAGGAGGCGTTAGATCTGAAACAGGTAAAATAATCCACCATTAATGAACAACCCAATGTAAATTTAGTATAAAATTCTTTCAAAAAAAAAAAAAAAAAAATGGCCCACTCGAGAAAATAGAAAAATGGACAAATCTTAAAATAAATACAACATCGTCTGTCTTATAGAAAGGTCAAAGGTCTACTTTGAATTCCACTGTCGAATGAGCATTAGTGAGCTTGCGATTAGCATAACCCACATTTAAAACTCATGCACTGAATATAAAGCGTCGGTACCAACTGAGTTATGAGCAGGCTGTTGCGGGACCGATGTTCGCCCCATAGATTTGAGATCGGTCCTATCGTAGGGAAGGCGAGCAAAGGGGTTGGAGGGGCACGCTTTGCGATTTATGATAGAAGTCAAAGGTGGGAGTAGATTTACTGCCAGAAGCATCCCTTCTAGACGGGCACGTATCGCGAGATTTTTTTTGAGATGCTCGCCAGTAAACTAAGGAAGATCTTGGAGACTGATGCGTCCGCGCATAGAAGAAGTTAGAGGCATCAGCGAACCCTTGGGACGGAATAATTTTTCCCTGTTGGTATTACTTATATGGTGGACTCTATAAGTAAGAGGAAGTATATAGATATAGAAGAAAGAAATAAAATTATATTACGACCAGGCTTATAGCAATCCGTAAAATATACTCTTGGGTACTGGTTACGATATTAAACCTGGGTTTAAGTAGTTACAGTAGTTTAAGAGCCAGACCTCTAGTTGCCTGTGGTGACTACATGGTACTAGCCTGGATGCATTCTGTATGAAAAGCATTCTACAGCTAACCGGATAGTGTGTTACAGAGGATTTCAGGGTGTAATCTTGCACGATTCAGAGCTTCCTCTTGGAAGTATTTCCTGGGTGAGGCGAAACATCCACGGAAAGCTCTTACAGGGAGAAACGCGCTTTTAGTGTACGCTTAGCTTTCTGAACGTTTCTGTATCTCTGCGCTCTTTCTCGCTATGCCTGTCGTATCCTCTCTATGTTTATATATATATATATATATATATATATATATATATATGTTTGCGGTCTTCCGCGGATTTGGCTTTTTGCAGTTTTGCCGAGAGACTCACTTCGAAAGCATCTAATACCTATACTGTACCCAGTAGAACTCTGGATGTCTCATATGGGGTTAAGCACGGATTAGATCCGAAGGTTTAAGCATTTCTGAAAAAAGGCAACGAAAGGGTTTTGAATATAAAAAAAAATTTGCAAGAGAAAGGCGATACAGAAACCAGATACACGTAAAAGTATATATATATATATATATATATATATATATTTATAACAAGTGTAAATGGACTTGATACTTGTAGCAGTGTCTGCCAGCTGGACAAATTTTTTCAACTAAAATGCGCTAAAAGGTGACGTGTACGAAAAATAGAGAAAAAAAACACGTGAAGAAGCTCTGCGTTCCGACGGGGTTAGTCCTCGACTAATGGATCGGAAGGGGCGGTCGGCTGGAATTGTTTCGAAAAATAAAAACAAGCTTGACAAACAGAGAGGAAAGCGGAAAAAGCGAGGATAAAGGTACAGGATTGATAGCAAGGACCTCGTTGCCTGGTGTGGTATCTCATAATGGTGGATGATAGCGCTTTTATTATTTACAGGGCGGAATATTATTCAGTTCGAAATATAGGGTGAACATGAGGATATATATATATATATATATATATATATATATATATATATATACAGTCAATGCCAGAGGGAGAATGATCGGATAGGAATATGGATAACATATATATATATAAAGTACAGTGTAGATACGATAATAGATAATAAAAGTAAAATCATCGTGGAAGATAAAAATATGAAAAAGAAGAATAATTGAAAAAAGATAATATATTCAATAAAAAAAAATTTCTCGCGTAATCTGAAATTACCTCATACGTGTAGTTGCAATTGGGCCAAACTGCACTGGATGGAAGTGAAATTTGCCCATGACGTCAGATCCTGCTGGATACCCTAGGAATTTCCAGGGATCCGTAAACCCGGTGCATGTGCCTGACGGCGGCACCCACTCTAAGTACATACCCCATATATGAAGTACATACATATATATATATACCAGAGGTATACCATGGCGAAAGCGCAACTACATATGTCGCCAGAAAGTAGCATCGAATTTTGACGTGCTTTCTATTATGCAACGAAGTGCATTCGAGCAGCTAGCGCGTTTACCTAGCGCGCAGGCCACGAAAAAAAGTAAAGAACAAAACGCACACGGTTGCAGGAGAAGAAGGAAGAAGAAGAAATAGAAGAGAGTAAAACCGACGCAACTCGTCCATTACGTTGGATACGTTTAAATGCATTTAAAATGCATTCTCAAGCGCGATCCAAGAGTAGAGGGTCAAACTGCACTATGCTTACGTTGGCTGCATTCGGATCGCCAGTATAATCTCAGATATCTGTGAATCCACTGTATACCATATTGCTATGCATATGTGTGTATATATATACACATATATAGAACGTGGCTTAACGTACCATTTAGGGAATACATATTCCCGGTGCATCAGGCTAATGCAAGAATTCCAACGTTTGTAACATTACGCTGTTGTAAATCCTTGGGCTCTTATTACCATTTCGAGAAGTAATCGGTATTGACGATAACGTTGATTCTCATGGGAACCCGACCTTACCTTTTCTGAAAATTAGTAGGACGCATTTAGGTAGAATCAGTTGCTGATATCGTGAGTGCATTGAGTATAAGAATATTAATGTATGTATATAGTAGGAAACGGCTAACTGGGGAATTTTTGTTACTAGTCAATATTTCCCTAGGAAAATAGCCGAAAAATATCTTCATAAACGTGTACCTCCTATGTAACTATACTGTATATGTATATGTATACCGGTGTGTGTGTGTATACTTTGCTCTATCATTATATCGACTATCGATCGTCTAATGCACTTATCTCGTATACATAACATATCTGGAGATATAGTATATGATATCTGTATAGTTGTAGTATGCAGTATTAAATACGTGCATATAAATTCGTGAAGAGGAAAACTGTGTCTGGATATTGCGGGGTTACATATGGAGAAGATAAATCGGAAGAAGTCGAAAAATTGATGCACTTCGAATGCACCGAAAGGTTCTACCTGCTATATATTGGTATAGTAGAAAAATGGATGAATAATATAATATACAGCTATTGGAATCACCTTTATATTGGTGGATATACGAGATTGCTGTATGCCGTGTGAGATTATTCGTATATGAAAACTAAACTACGATGTATGTATGTAACATTTTTTCTCTTTAATATAAGATCCATGTTCAGCGTTAATATTGCTGCATATCGAAAAATCTCGAAATTATCGTTGTTGTCACTTTTTCGCGATGCTGATTGGTCGTTGCTATCGTGTGAATTTGCCGCTTGGTTGCGCGCCTTCACGGCATATAGTCAATTTGACAGATTGAGGTTAATTTGAAAATGTAAAGATATGAAATAATTTTGTAATCCTTTATAGAATGATGATGCTAGGGCATGCGTAATAGATCTCTAATATATAATATATACATATATGCCGAACGAGAAGTTTCACTTCTCCTTCAATAACTTAGCAGATGGAATTTTCTGAAGAAATAGTAGCGTCAAAGAGCGTCGGGTAACTTCAGCGGGAAATTTTCAAGGAAGCGAAATGACACTGCGAGGCGCCGAATCCTGTTCGCAAAGGTAGAACGATAGGGGCTCCCGAGTGCCGTTCCTTTGAAAAGGTAAACGCGAACGTTAACTCGGTGGTTATATAGACGTTTGGCCAGAGAAACAGCGAGAAGTAGGCAGCCCCGTCCAGAAACTGTGGCACAGTGGAAGCCCAGAAGCGTGAGTCAAAGTACAAAACGCGTTCATAAGTAAGAAACTTATCCAGACTTGACTAAAACTTTCTTCACTCTCGAGTTTACCTTAAGAAACAACTATCAAACTTCAGTTAAATACAAAATATAATAATAGGACTTTGAAGTTAATGGCCGCTAACGTCGCTAGTACTCGTACCCACCGCTTGTGGCGCTTCGTCGCTGTCTTGGTGATTTTTGACTGCTCTTATATACACGTAGAAAAGTTGGACTTCTAAAAGCGATACAAATGTGTCCCTTATCAGTGGTTGGTCGTAAAGTCATATCTGCCAGAGGGATTATCGTCCCTTCAAGTTTCTATACCTAAGGTGTGCCAGTGTTTGCTTGTATATCTACCTAACCTAACTTACGTCATCCTTAACGTTCCTTAACCATAAATAGAAGACGAGGTTAGGATTCACACAACTGTGTACAGCCATCGTAGACAGGATTACCATCATACAACTTCATGAAATCGTATAGCTGAATGTAAGGATCAGGTGAATTCACTCAGGGGAAGATCTCCGTAAACAACTAACCTTCCCATATGGGATATAACCTAACTACAGACTAGAATCCTACAACCTACAACCGTATATGCGTTAAGTACCGAAGCCATAGGTGCGTTAAACTTCTTCACGTACCTTCAATGACTTTCCATTTGGTTGAGCATGAGAACATTTTGCGCAAGAAGCCATTCTCAAGAGCTTTCTAAAATAAGTCAATACAGATATACGTACGTGTCAACTTGATTACGTAGATCAGCAACGTACTTACCAATTTATGCTAAGAGAAATTTTCCAAATATTTTCATCCCAGGCGCAGATGTCACACGCATCGGTAAAGATTCTCGTCCCATTATGCTTTGCTGTATTTGCTTGTATTTTGCATCGTGGTTTGCAGGTATAATTCACACAAATTCTGGACGAGTTTTCGGAACATTAATTGCCTCAAATTTCTCAACGCCCATTGGCAACAACACCCGTGTTCGCTATCCTTTATGCTTTGCTTTGCTTTTACCTCTAGGCTGTCTTTGTGTCACTTTGTCGAGTTATGCGCTACCTTTTGTTCGCAAAGTTTCGAGAAAATGGGAAAAGGCTTTACCGAGAACGCTGGGAGAGACTTTTCGTGTTTTCTCGTAGCATCTTCCCTCAGCTCAGATTATTCGCTATGGTGGGGTTACGAATCTCGCGAAAAAAAAGTGTGCCTCGTATAGGTTATGTATAACAGGGTATTATTAAGTTTTAAAGTTTACTTTTCATGCGATTAATGCTCGTATAATTATATACTGTAGTTACTATGTCAACGTAACACACCGCCCGTGTTATCGAATATTCAATTGTGAATTTGCCATTCGTATACGTGACATATTAAAATTGCTGGCTGATGCACAATTTCGCGGTCGTCGATTCGCGTAAGCTGTTAATATATAATTTTTAATTTAATACGTAAACCGGGAGATGTTTACGTTAATTGCAATTTATTTAATAATTGATACAATGATTTTATTTATTGGACATCCAATGAGATCACCATAGTCAAATCAAGTTAATAGTTGGCATGATAAAGAGCGGCAAATTTGAATTCACTCAGTGGCGAGGAGGATGAATCGAAAGGAAAATAAGGGTAAAACGAGGTGCACGAAGCTTTATCGATTAAAATATAAAAGATAAAATTCGAAATAAAAAAATACTGAGCAAAAAATATAGGAGGCTTAGCGTGTCTTGACTTTTTTTTTGTTTTAAAGCTCAGCCAGGGTTCACTTGGAAGACCTCATCCCCTCTTACTGACTTCCCCTCCATCTCTGTCATTCTTTCTTTTTCACTCTTTTTCATCCCTCGCCTTTTTTTTATTCATCTATCCGCCATCCTTCACTTCCTACCCCTTCATCCTCTTGAGCCTGTGTCCAACAGTCACTTGACAGATTTATACCAAATGCCCTTCTTTAAAAGTTCTTACGTCGTTCTTAAAATTGATTAGGGACACTGGACTCGCATTGGGACCGTAAATAAAAAAAAAGTTGATTCCTTAAATGAAAATAATTGAAACTCGCGAGATAAAACGAACGCGTATATAAATACATAAACAAACTTATAAAGCATAGGACTGTGTCTAGCCGTGACATAATTTGCACAAGGGTCGACACGTAGGTACTTTTTTGTCTGGCGGTTCTAAAATCAAAATTTAATAAGGATATTAATCCAGATTTATAGAGTAAGTAAAAACGAGATTTAAAAATGGACCAATAAATAATTCCGTGGTCTTTGCGGTTTTCGACATTTTTTTTTTTCTTTTACTGCTTTCTCTCTCTCTCACTCGTTCACTCTATGACTCTGTCCTGGAAGCTTCTGCGCGCTAGAGATTAAAGGAATTTTAATTAAATACGGAATTCGCCTTTCATCGATTTAACGCTTAACCCAGGATGCGTATTGATTTCAGTCAGTTTTATATTAAAACTCCATGAACGCAATTCGCTCCCTCGCTCGCAAGTGTTTCTCTCTCTTTAGATATTTTCATATTTCACTTTTGATTTCCGTTCGCGTGGTACATCCACATTTTCTCCATACCACCGATACCCTTTTTCCTCTCTCTCTCTCTCTCTCTCTCTCTCTGACGCACTAAATATAGCCTTTATTAACCAATGCCACTTTATCACGTAACTTTGATTTATTACGCATGACAAATTTTCCCAAACACGCATTTGCATCTTTATGAACTTTTCAAACGAGCTTCGCATGTCGTTGCGAACTTTTGCGAATAAACTCATAGTACGCAAAGACTCGGTGATACAAGAGAGCGCGATAGAAATTATTTACGCGAAAATGGACGATTGCAAAAATTGTATTGATTCGATAGCGTGTAGAATAACAGATTTTTTAATTATTTTTTTTACAAAATAATTATAACACCGACACTCAGGCGCGATAACGTATTTTGAATTTCGCGCGAAAATTGCCATAAAATTAAACGTGACCCAGTGAAGAATAATATCCTGGCAGTGCGACGGAGGCGCAGATGCATGGACTATAATTCGTATACAATTTTTGCCTGGCTTTACCGACTAGAATTGCAATTTCGTGCCCTGTGATGGTGGGCAATTAAAATAATGAAAGTGCAAATTGGACCGGCCGTTGTCACAATATACGAGCGCATATATACCAAGCTTACTGTACATTCTGGTATTTATTAATAAACTGCATTCGATAACGAACAAAAGAGAATTCCGTTATTCACTCTATGCCCATAGAGACGATTCACATATTAGCAGATATCATATATGCCTATACACTATGTGCTCATGATATACATGATAAAAATTCATTTCATGATTTTCAATCTTTCAGATGATGAATATGTGGTACGTTATGGAGATATTGGAGCACAAAATACAACCAGGAAAACCAATGGGCGGTTCGCGCATTGTAGTCGACACCTGTCCAGTGATAGAACTGACGTCATCATCTAATTATCTACTGAAGATGCTATGGACCGAGAGTTTAGGCCACTTGGAATACACATTCAGAGTACTTGATACAAGAAGTCCAGGATTATGGAGGTCGACGTCATTACAAAATGGTACATAGGAACGAGCCTTAATCTCAATAGCATAAGAGTACATTAAAGAAAATTCAAAATGCCAAGTTTAAATATCCAACGTCTGATAAATTCACTGTGAGGCGATACTGATAAAAGCATACAACTTCTTTCCCAGGCGATTATAATAAGCCAAGGTATAGGTAGCTGTAACAGTGACTTGAATATACCTAACAAATACCTTATCCTAGGAGTAAAGTTCCCAAAGTCATTATCAAGAAATTGAATTAGTACCTGGACAAATATGATTTTCTAAAAATCCAAGTACAATATTTTAAGATATGGTATTACTTGAATACAGGCAAGGATTCGAGTACATATATTAAGCTGAAAATTCTCCATTCGAAAATAACATAGAACCCAGCTAGATTCAATTCTTATTAAAATTCCTTATATAATTTCACAAAAGTAACTCTAGCTTAAGAAAATTCTTCAAATTATTCAAAACCTCTGTTACATACTCAAAATTCCTATTAACCTTCAAGCATCCTCAACGTCTACAGACGATACAGACTCAAATTCGTTTAGCTTCTCGCCAATCGATTCTCTGTACCTATTAATGAATCTAGACTGCAAGCTTACAAGCCTTGATACTATTTAACCTTATCTACTTATTGAACCTAACAGCCATACAGGCTGTATCTTAACATTGTTCATCGAGCAATCGGATCTCTAAATAATTTCACTAAGTACACCAGCTAACGACTGAGATTACATCCAAGAGTTATATACCTAGTAAGTTTTCTATTCTTGATTGGTCCATTGTTCGAGATAACGTAAGCAAATCATCTCACGGAAATAAATCATAATGAGTCCACATGCATGAGTTAACCAGTTCAATGAGATTACATATATGTATATATGCCCTAGACGTTTTTCCACGTTCTAGCATAACGAGGTAATTACGTGTAATACTACGAATATCTATGCGCGTCACATTGCTAGATTTTCTACTGTCAAAAGATATATACACTATTTGCTATTAGACTATGACAATTCCATAGCCATGAGGTCGCTGGTTTTCTGATTACAATCGAGTGAATTGAACGGCGTTAGAAGCGACAAGAAATGTCATCGGTCGGCTCCTTCTCATATATACATTATATATATAGGTCTGCACGTATGGCAAAGTTTCCCGTATACTAACTAATTTGCAGCGACGATCGTCACGTAGCGATTAGCCTTAATTAACCTCTCTGATGCAGGCACCCTGGTCGGAGATCACTATAACCAATTCGCGGGTACCGTTCACGTGATGAAGGCAGTAGCGTCGCACATGGTACTGACGTTTTGCATGAGCAAACCGGAGACTCAGCTGTTCTCCATCCTTCTGTCCCGCAAACGTGTACTACAGAAAAGTGACATAAAGGGCGTTCACAATCTCCTATCCCGGCGACGGTTGAACATCGTTAGCACCCGAGCAACTTGCACCAATGCCTCAGGAAACTCCAGAGGGACCTTCGCACTCGGATGGATGACCCTAGTCGTGTTATTCACGAGCGGCTTCTTCTCGACGATCATCCAATAATGAACGAGGATGCAGCTACGTTTTCCTTTATCTCTCTCTCTCTCTCTCTGTTAAGACTGGGTAATGCCTGATGTGTTGCGTGTATGGAACCTGTAAAAATTATAACGTTAGAGCGTATTGTATTATATATATATTTTTCTTTTTCTCTTACCTCACAGCCTATTTATACACTTGTTTCATTATAACTGCTGGATAGTAATTTCTACTTGTATGTACGCTGTGCCGCTTAGAGGGTCTGTGCCCTAGTGTCAAATAAAGTAATTTCTCTCTCGCTCTCTCTCTCTCCCGCTTCCATTCAATTCAGAGGCAAGAAGACATTTCTGTCGATCCTTGAAAATTCCCAAAGGATGCTGCGTGCTCACTGTTGTCCACATGTGGATCGGGGATTGAATTTTTATGGATGATGGATACAGTCACTTTCAAAAGTGTCGAAGGACATCGCTTCAAGTTATATTTGACGTAGACGTGAGAAATATAGATATGAGAATGTCGAGAGTGCGGAGCTAATAATGAAGAGAAAAGCTGAAAGCACGTGTGAATTATCGAGCGAATCTATAGAATTGCCTGAGCCGTTCGAGTATAACAGTAATTAAGAAGGAGAAGAAGTCGTGCGAATATTTGTGTGAATTTATTGCCTAGTAACAGGATGAAGATGAGGAACCAATTTGGTTCTGGAATATTGGATTATGCGATTAAAGATTGTCTTAAGGGAGCATAAATGAAAATCAGCTGCGTTTCGAAAACTTTCTCTGTGAACCAATAAGTAAACCCAGCTGTTGTTAAGCGTCCGCGTGCAATAGAATCACTGTCTCCCACGGGTTACGTTTTCCGTCGTTTGGGAACATAATATACACGTAGCATGTACATATCCCAGGAGAACGTGTCCGATCGTCCCGTTTAATTATACGAAATACGATTAAATCGTGAGAGCGACGTTCACACGGATGAATTCAGTCTAACGCGACTGGTTGAGATATACGTTAAATTCATCCGAGAATGATTAAAGTTCGAATGGCCATTGGGCGTGTGTTGTGTTTAAAAAGCTCTATAGAGTCTTTATTTATTGTACAGACGCTCGATTAATGATAATTATATATTAGTGCAATTGTCGTACGATGCTTAATGTGTGTATAAATATCAAGCAATAAAAGTGAGATTGAGATGTTTCAAAATATCGTATTTCTATGTACATTTTAAATTATTACAATTTTCCCGCCAAATATTTTTACCCTTCTTATTTATTACTACGACTCGGTTGTCTTTGTCCTTAGACTCTCTCTGTCTCCTTTCGTATTACATGCTTCTGTTGTATTATAACTCTTATTGCCTCAGGCTACTTGACTTTCTAAATAAGAGAAATATTTTACTTAACTTTGGATATATATATATATATATACATATATATATTATTTCTACGTAAGAAATTATATACTAGTAACTGACTAAGAACTGAACCCGTCACTCAGCTCCCTATAGCGAAGGTTTATAAGAGGAACAATGGAGAAGTACAGAGGGTCCGATAATTAAGGTTAATTCACCAATTAACCCCACCCTCGATGGTATACGACTACACGCCCACACTCTCAATCCTTGTGTCCAAAGCAAATTAGTTCTTCTCTTTATCTTCCCCCCCCACCACCCTTTAGACCCTCGGTCGGATACTTTGCTTCTGGTAATACATACTATCACTGCTATTCCCTAGTATACGTATCATTTTGATGATTTTACTTTTTTATATATTTTCTTTCCATGCCATCTCTCCGTCACCAGCTGTAGTCACGAACTTTTCTTCCGTGGAGAAATCGATCGAAGTACCGATTTCAGGGTGGCCGATGAGAAAAACCTTACGAAAGCTTTCTTCTGTCTCGGCCATTTGACTTGACTATGTTAAAAGTTTCGATGAGTAATGTATAGTACTTATCGTTAAAGAGTGACAGAGAGAACAATAGTGATAAAAAGATTTGCCGTCTCGCTTCTTCCAATTATCCCGTTGGAAAAGAATGGAAATAAAAGAGAGAAAGAAAAGCGGAACAATTACCCCATTGACGATATTACCATTTTAATTTAGACGTGGGTGTACAGGTCACCGTGCAAGGGAAGATGAAGATGATAATGGTCCGGGAACTTTCGGTGCACAACCTTTTGATTCGACAAACAAGCGAATTGATGAATTAGCTAATCGCTCTATGCCAATGAAGTGAGTAATTTCAGGAGGCGTCTAGTCTGACATTTATGTAAGGAACACGTACGATGTCAAAACGTTGCATAAGATTATGATACACGTCTCTTTCTTTTCTCATCTCTCTCGCTACTATGTCGTAGGTGTTCCAGCTGTTACTCCAACGTCTGGTAACCCTACTCTACGTACCTACACGGCAGGACGCTCAAATTTACGGGTTTACGGGTTTACACGTTGTACGTGCACCGAATAAGAATTTTATTCGATTAACGTTGCCTCCAATTCTCTCATAAAATACGTAAGCCCTACCGACACTGGGCACTGTCGTGAGTTAGTCAAAGTGTAGACGACAAACAAGATAAAGTCTACCTAAGGATGTCAATTGTATTGAAATGCAAACGTAATTCAAAATGTATCCGAGAGATGGCGTTGCTGTCGCGACTAACATTTTTCCTCGGTAACTCGTGTCTATCTATCGAACGATTAAACTGTCAGAGGGATTCGTGTTCGAGTATTAACGTTTAGGCTTAGGTAGGTTATAAACGCTATAGGACTCCTTCTTCACGGAATTATGTGAGTTTAAGTAATAATGGCTGGACAATATATATAGGGTGTATAACTTATGGATATTGTTCCTAGGGTGCAGGAAGCGCGAGACTACGTATTATGCACGTAGTCACACGCTGATATTACTCAGTCGACCGTGCTAAATTCGCGGAGGCGTGATACTCGCGTCGTGAACAATTTCCTCACACACCGATGAAGCGAGCCTTTCACGTTTCACTAAGGGCCGTTTTGTTGAACGGGTAAGAGAGAAAATGAAAGAAATAGTTATATGAGACATAAAGAAGACAATTGCCTATATAAATCATATGTGAATCTATAGTACCGTGATGTACATTTATCTATAACGTTCTATCTGATTCCATTATTTTCCACGTTATAAGAAAATACCTACCCAGTCACTCTCTAAAGACACCATATATTTGATTTTATAGGCTCCTCTGATTTTTATATTTCGAAGCGGACTTAAAATGGCGGCGGTTCGTTAATGCTCCACACGTACAACAGCTCTCTCGTTAGCCGCGTATAAGGGACGAAATTATTATCTCAATATCATCGCCCAGGTATCTATTTCAACGGTGGTTTTGCGTTTCAAAGGAATCTCCTACCCCTTTTCTTTTTTATATTGTTTTTAACATCCCCTTTCGCTGCGGCGGTAACGTTACGTTCATTCAACCACCGGACACTGCGGCTACTTTGCTGCCATTTATTTTCATCGGGATATACATGAGTGGCACACGTGCGCGGTTACTTTTACGCGGTCAAAGCCGCAGCGCTAATTGCGGCACGTGAAAATCCACAGGGCGCTTAACTTTCGAATTTATTTCGCGTTTTCACGACCGAACATGCATATCAGTACCCGCGTACCCACTGCTCGTATGCTGCATGCATAATACATACAAAAATTCGCATTGCGTTTTCGCAAATCGCCTAGGAAAAGTTTACAGGTCACTGATTGCCTGACTGTCTACACGGCATTTAAAATTTACAAGGTACGAGTCAGCACGAAATTTTCAGTGGATGGACGTGAAACTTGATGTTCATCCAAAAATAATATTAACAATAAAAATACGAAAATAAAACAGATATAAAGAATGACTGGAAAAAAAAAAAAACATGCGATAAGCATGATCAAAATACATGTATATATTTACACATATGTAAAATGAATAAAAGAATTCGTACTATCCTTATCTATAAGAATATTTGATATATGGTATTAATTTCTGTATTAAACAATTTTTTTTCTCACCCTAAGCCTCTATATAATGATAATTTTTAAAAGTTTGCAATTAAATTTCAGACTAATATTTATACTATGGCACATGACGTCATTACGGCTCTGCCACGTATACTTGGGTATCTAGAGATCTCATATATTTTCTATCTTGATACGCGGTTTCCAACAAGCTTCTAATTACACATAGGAATAGATAGACATGTGTATACATGCCAGGTTATTCAGTCCAAACGCATCAATCTGAAGTTAGCGCCTATTTGTTTCTTATGGTAAAACCATATTCGGTACGTTTAAGCTGAACAACAATCTATAGGTATAGTAACCATTTGGCTTAGAATCATTTGATGGATCACTGATTTGATTGACAATATTCAGGCATATGCAGCTATGCGGCTCGTTACGCATCTGTCGATCGATACGCATATAAATGAATCTCCACGTTGTAGCAAGAAATCCAACAAGCTTGAAAATCAACGAAAGAAGAACACGACTAACACCGAGATACATAAGGTCCCGTCCACGTGACAGAGCAGACAGAAAAATTAGTCATTTCATGGAAACGGCGTCTCAGTCATCCCGAAGAATTTGGAATGTCGTAACTTCACCCGCAGATATGCCCAACAGACGGGACACGCGTCCAATGAAATTCTTACGAGTATCCAGAGTACTGTGTACTATGGTACCACTGGGAAGGAGTGAGAGAGAAAGAGAGAAAGGTTTGCCAGTGACATAACTACACGGCTGTCTGACTCATCAATTTGAATCAATTATCCCCACAGTCGCTACTCCCTAGTGGAGGAGTATTTTTTGCGAAATCAATTACTCCAAGCTCGCATCACCGCTAGAAGAATAGAGTACGTATACGATTTGCACTAGTATACGAGATAGAAATGGGTGCAATGGAAAATCGTGGTAACGAGTCAAAGAAAGTAGTGAGGGCTCGCTTGTGGGGAGGTTACGAAACGAGGATATAAGAGTGGTTTCCGGTTAGAAAGGAAGTCAAGGAATTGATAGCGGACAGATGTGTCTGTACTTTTATATCATTGATTCCTAGCACTTCCTCTCGATGAAAAGACAAATATTTTTCAGACAGATTTTCTCTCTCTCTCTCTTTCTCTTATTCTATGATTATGTGTACTCTTGCCGCGCAGTTTAATATCCTCCATGGACCAACCGGTGGCTTTTGATAAATAGTTCCCTGCGGCGAATGCGGCCTATAGGGACGTAAGTGAAAAGGGCCATTAGGCGGGACTAGTGAAAAACGAATTGTCAGCTTGCGCACGGGTGGACAAGTCCGAGGAAGAATAAAATAAATGGTCGTTTAGCATCTTTTTGGAGAGGGGGCTAGGGGGGGATGAAAGAAAATAGGAGAATAACAGAAATGGAACCAAGTGGGGGAATGACTCGTTTTTCTTTATATTCCTTTCCACGGAAATGAAAATAATTAATCGAGCGCAGTTCCTACTGGCTTTCATTCTGAATGAGAATCCTAGGTAATACAGTAGAAAATCGGACGAGCATTGCCGATTCCATTTGAATACACGATACTGTCAGAGCGAGGATTATTTGGCAAACAAGTAGATGGAGAAAAAGAAGCACTTTGGCTTAATTATTAATTTCTTTAGGAGCGCTGCTGTATCCTGATGAAAACGGAAATAATTAATCAGCCGGTTGCGGTGGTGTTGAATGCAAGTGTATATAAATACGTATTGCAGAGAAGTGATTGAACGAATTTAAATACGAGTCACGAGCATAAATTATAATCGTTATTAATATCAGAATCGGATTATGGATACAGGAAGTTGCGACGTGAGAAAAAAAGATATATATGTCAGATACGTTAAATATATGGAGATAAAAAAATATATATTTTTCCCATACTATTTTTAACTACCAAATTCATTACTGCTCCCTATTATTCATACATGACCGATGGAATTAAACTGCTTTGCCAAACTGAATTTCCAGCCGGTGTAATCCGAATCTTAAATTCGCCTTTAACGAGCGCTCGATAGTTCGAAAAGGAAGGAGCTCGTTATCCGCATCTAGCGCCGTTAAACTTCGCCAGAGCAAACCGCCTTCCGCGATAACAGTCCCGGAAATTAAACGGCCAAACAAAACCCACCCATCCCTATTCTGTCGGCTATTCCATACGAGTACGACGGACATTAGCATCCGTTAGAAGCGAAGAAAAATTTTCGACAGCTGCAAGCCGCGACCAGCGTACTTTTTACTCATGTAAATTCGCTGGCTTCTAGGTGGCTAACTTCTCCATGTAGAAAATTCTGTCCACGGTGTACAGGGTGTCCAGAATTTGAGGTACCCGATGTATAGGACGATGTTCCTGAAACAAAAGTACGGGTAATACACATTTTCGACACTGTATATAATTATTACTTCTGTTTTCTACGTAGTACCTACTAGGTAACCATTATAACTGTATACTCATTGTATACTATCTAAGGTTACACGTACGAAATACGTTTCAACCATTTTTCTCTCTAGACGATCCTTTTTAAATGTCCCGCGCGAAAGCTCCACTTCTCCTTTTGTCCTGTCCGTTACACTAGCAGCTAACAGTTGGCTTCTCCGGAGCGTGACCAGTTCTTTTTTGTTTCTCCAAACCATCCAGGACGCTCCTTCACCAAGACTGAAGTTTCCAAGACGTCTTTTGGACTCCTGGCCATTTTAGGCCTAATGTCGGATGTAGGCCTAATAACATATAATACTTGCCAATTATTATTATCAGGTATACATAAATCTTCTTCTTTTCCCTTCAGCCTCCTAAACCAGAGACCTAAGAGCCAGAGGTATACATAAATGTGTATACCTAAAATGATTTCCTCACTAAATAAGTAATTTACAAGAAAAAAAACTCCAAGTAAATTATCGCAAGAGGCATGGCCAATTCTTGGCAACTCTTATCATCCGTTACCCTAGTCTTACTTGGTAGCGACAAAAAATTCCCAGCAGCCACTTCCCCCCAGGATATCCTACCAGAAAAGCCAAACTGTATATCAGCCTTTACCAAACAGCCTTCAGATAGTAGGTTGAATAATGGATATTAGAAAAGAACAAAATGACTAATAGTAACAAAGCATTATAATATTTGTAACAGTATTTTTATACAATTAAAAAAAAGTCAAATAATTACTCGATTAAGATTCTTACAAGACATTGAGTGAATTATAAGAGTCCTCCAGCTCATAGAATCAAATAAGAATAATTGCTCGAGACAAATTGCAAGTGCATTACTAATTGATCTACTAATAGCTATGCTAATTAAACTCTCAAGTGTTTATCTCGTTTTTCTTTACCCAAGAGCCTTCTTTATCTCATCTCAGACTGTAGTCGCATTCGACAACGAAGAGCCACTTTACTTTAAACTGCATCTCCTTAGAACTTATATATATATTTCTATATATAAAGAGGATTATATATATAAGGATTCTTCTATGTAGAAGAGAGACTTGTATATCAGAATGTATCGTAACGAAGCATAGAAGGTGACACATAGTTAGATGTGGCTTGTAATCTGCACGAAATTACAGAATGACGTAATTAGAACGTTGGCATTACCGTAGCAAGTGGACTACTATGCTACTTCCACACGCTATTCGCCATTGCCTCAGGGTTTTAGAAGCAAACTTCACCATCCTGGACGGGAGACCCAGAAATGTAATATCCCTATAACGAAAGCCTGTAGCAATGGGTATCACCATAATAACCATAGTTTAATTCCCCTGAAGAATCTCGCCGTCAACCTCAGCCATTAGTAAGAAATAATTTCCCCTGGAACATTAAAAGGTTATAAAAATAAAAAAAAGGAGAAAATATAACATTAGCCAACAAGTAATAAAGAATGACTAGGGTGGCGGATTCCTAATCGATTTGTAATTTTCATTCGAGATAAGTTTCGTACCGAAGGGAAATGAGAATTGATTATGCAAGGTAAAAAAAAAATGGGAATAGAAAAGGGGTGCCTTGCTACCCCACCCTCGGTCTATCACCTGACACAGTTCTTAACTTTGGAAGATTCTAGAAGGGTTATAGGTGGTAGGTATATAGATACGAAGGAAGGAAGGGGTAGAAAGCTGGCAGATGGAAGAGGTAAAGATTCTTAGGGGTTAAAGTGGTATTTTTTTAACTCTGAATTTTCACCTTACGTAATGGTACTTGAAAAAAAATTTATTCCACGCCAACTTGTATCCCACGGATAATATTGGTCCGGTTTGACTAATAAGAGCATAGGAGTATGTATTGTTACTCTTATGTATAGTCCAAATTGTCAATCCTCTTTCAGTCGTGAAAGATGCTTAAAGAATCGATACTTTGTTACTTCGATTTCTTCCCAGCATCTCGCTTCCTAGGGAGCGTAAGGCGACTGGACAATCGCGCAGAACGGGAATTTAATAAAGCGTCATTGAAGGGTCAGACATCCGATAGGGGTGCAGGGTAAAAGAAATGGACGCGGAACGTGTCCGGCATCCCTATGATTCCTTTCCCTTTCTCACCAGGGTTCCTTGTACACAGTAGGTATATTCTGTCTTTGTCAGACTTATTATATAGGTGTATGTATATGTATACACATATATATAGTGAAGATACCATTCCTGCCTTCATTTCTCTTATGGCATTTTTACATCCGGCTTTTTCGCGACGTGTTTTCTTGCCACTTTCCGGTTCTCCTTTACTCTTCGCCCACGAGTTTTTCCATCCTTGACTTTTGAGACTCAGCTGTGGACGTTGCCGAGATTTGATCTAGAATCTCCAGCTGGACTCAGCTTCCATTTTATAATATATCAACCTAGGATATAAAATTGGCTTTATGAATTGCATATCTTTTGTATTTATATGTATTAAATGTTTTTTTTTATTTTTACAAATTATTGTAATACGAAAAATATTATGTGATCTTGTGCGCTATTGCGAGTTTTAAATATACTTTTTTTTTTTTGTATGATAAATTTCGTTTCTGGAAATTACGTATCAACTGCCACGTCCCCGTAGGCCTGTTGTCTTCTCTTCAAATAACTTCTTCGTGATATTTCATCTTGGGTGAAAGACTGCCTGCGCAAGGGTGACTCGAAAACCCAATGAGAAAAGGGATAACGTTATTTTTTGTCGTTTCGCCTGATATTTAATAGGCCGTAACTCTTGGACCCTTTAGAACATCCCTTTTTAGCAGGAGGTGAGGCCGTTAGTATTTCTCTTAGTGAACACGAATAGATACATTAGGATTAGGATTTTAGGGGTTGAATTATATCTTACAGTTAAAATGTAAATGGTTCTCGAGTTTCCTAACGACAAAAAAAGCTAGTTCAGGGACTTTATTATCATTGTTTTCGTGATACTGAGTTAATAGCCCTTAAGCAATAAAGGCGAAATAAAAAGCAAATGGCTATTTGTAGAAAGAAATTCAGTTGGAATGGACAGACAACCGATTTCCATTATTACAATACTACATACTGTTCAATCCATAGACATAAAAATTGCGACAGGACAGTTTATTGTGCAAGAATGAATTTAAAACCCGTCAGATATCCCTCTGCACACGTACACGCATCTATACCAATCTAGTGACAAACTCATATAACACGTTACGATATCAGCCACAGAGGACAATCAAAATATTTTTCTAGCCAGTCAACGAACTCTGTGATACACTGAAATATTTTCTAGTGCTGCTCATGCGCATGATCTGCACCAGAAATCCGGTGTATTCTGTTGGATTTACGGGGTCGACCTATTTCACAAAACGACGGGATCTTTTTTAGAACGTTATAGAACGAGTGTGATATTGAGATTACCTGGAGTGGGAAAAATACGAAATGCACACAGTTCTAAGTGCTCACTTGATGGGCCAAAGGACCCTTAAAAAGAGTTGAAACAGAGCGAAGCGTGTACCGCACGACTTTTCAAGGATCATCGTACACGACCGGTTCATTGCTGAACTTACGAAACCCCTTCTTCAGGGTGTATGCTCAGCTGACATGAAAACAGGGTAAAGATAAACGCAAAGAATATTAATAACACTTAAGAACAGAGCTGACGAAGGAGATAATAGAGTTACATGGAAAAACGTATAATAAAGTAATTAAATACCTGATAATTCCATATCGCAAAAGTGTCTTCGCCGTTATATTGAAAAATCAACAGCGATATTCTAAATCCTTTTCTTGAAATCCTGATCGTTGTGGAAGCCGACCATGAGGAATCAAGTATTCCTATTTTATGGCCGTGCAACAATACAGAATCTATCAGCTTCAATACACCAGCGTTTTATACCTACGAGCGAAAGCGTCGTAACCGTGCTTACCGACATTATTTGAATATCGAAGATGCTCAGCGTTGTTTAACCGATTCCATGATTCTACGCACTGAATTCCTCGGGTAATATTTCGAATATGGACACAGCATATATCGCATATAAATAGTATCACTATCTGATAATTCTAAGAACAATAGCCGGTATCCTATAGAAATTGACGGAAGGACATAACGTCACGAGCACGCTGTCAAATTCTATATGGGGGTTGGCAGAGCGCCGGCGCCATTCTATAAATAATCCACGACACCAGCCGTCTCTTGCGGACTGAGCACGAACTAAAAATCAGTACTATAGTGCCGGCACTGCCGCCACAGGGTGTTGTAAGCTTCGCGACCTTTTTTCGCAGCGCGAATAAAAAAAGGCCTACGAAACCCCGGTGATCGTCGTCAACGTTAAAAAATAGACTGTCCCGGTTACGTGCGAGAGTCAGTCGGCTTCCGGTGTGATTGGTACGCATTTCCGTGGTGTGTGAAGAGAAATATCTATACACACACACACGCGCGCGCGCGCGCACCTATACATACATACATACATACAAAGGAATAAGGAAATAATGCCACGAGTGTCTAGACTAACCTGCAAATTGTTTTTTACATTAAATAGACAGTGAATTAAAAAGAATGCCGAGTCTTGGACGCTGGGGTTATGCGGTGGCCGATATGTGAAATGCTAAAATTAAATTTTGATATATTTGGACCGACAGGTCCGTCACTGTCGAAATAGCAACGGGATCAGTATGTAAAGAGGGTAGTTACGACTGTGAATTTGACTATGGTTACTTGCGTACAGACAAAACGAAAGGATTAATATCTGACAAGCTGAAAGAGGATTTAACGAAGGATTCCAAGAACAATGGAGATATTATTGTAACGCAAGAAGAGTCGTGAGTGTGTTGTGCATATCTCAAGATAAAAGGAAGAAGCTCAGTAATTCGTAAAACCGCAGGGACGCGAGAGTAAATTAATTTCGGACGACAAACTCACGAATTCCGTTTGGGACAAGAAACTAATTATAGGTAGGTAAAGAAGATCCTGGCACTGCTGTGAACCTGTCGGAAAACCTTATCAAACTAGAATAAGCTTTTTGAGCTCTGGCATAGAATTGCAAGCTCACTCATATACATGTACCTTATGGAATCACGTTGGTGCCTATATGCTTTCTGAAATATGTGGTCCAGCACAAACTTAATTAATATACATAGGTGTCACAATTCTTATTAATTTCAACCCCATAGTGCACAGTCTTCCTATACACACTCGTTTTCAATTGTTTGTGGTTACCATGGTAACCAGTAATATTTATAGATTTTATTTACCCTTCTTATTGTACCCTCTCCAATCAAGAATCGCTGCTTTTCTTTAATGGCAAAAAAAGGCTCTAGACGTATCTAACCTGTTTACTAACTGTTACGTCAATCGGGGTACGTAAATATTGGGTCGAATAACTACGGCGAGCTTCAAGCCCTTCTTCAACATGCTATATATATATATATATATATATATATTAGACAGAATAATATATAGTCCATAGAGGCTAATAGCTTCTCGACCATCCTGAGTTAGCACTGCTGGGCAAATGGCCAATACGAAATTCTCTCTAGACCGAAGTCAATGACTAACTGGTTACTTTCTTCTGTATTACGTTTGTGCCTGAACCAGTTAAAGCTTTTACGTGGACCAATTGTCTTTCGTGAAGCGCGTGCAGGAAGTAAAGGCAAAAAGGACACAATATTTCATTTCTTGCTTTTCTTTATATATTTGAAACATACGACACAAAAAAGAGTCTCTTTGGCTGCATGTCATTTACACTGAGGTACAGGCTATTTCAAAATAGCGTCGTGGTTATTTCTGATGTTAATTTTACAGTGAGTGTGTACCCGGAACACGCGTTGCTCATGGCGGTGGACACCATCCGGATATATTTCTATTTATTTATTCAATTCCACTGGCATGCTCGCTGACACGTATTTACCTAAAACATTCTTATCGCTATCAAACTTACCAGAACTTGAAAGACGTGATTGAAATATAAATGAATATAATTTTACAGAATACCAGCAGAATGGCACTTGTGATGTTACCCTGTGATTTACCATGGTGGCCGGCAGTGGTGAAACAATTTGAAAGAGCCGCCATAGCTACTGAATCCAGAGATCTTTTAGATGCCATGCAGAGGCTACACGATATGTGCAAGTAAATAATATTTCCCAGTGAAAAATTTTTATTTTAATTTAACCAAAACACTATACTTACATTTGCTCCATATATTGCGTCCTATACATTAAGTTCTTAGCACTGATTTTCATACTACGTTACATATATTAGACCCTAAATCTAACATGAAGACACTATGTTTTACCAGTAACGTTTACTACTACCGATGACGCTATATTCGGCCGCTGATCTCACGTGGCTATTCCATCTTATAATGTCCGCGTTTAATGCGAGAATATCTCGTCCAGCCTTTGCGTATCTAATACACTGGCAATTTTATTTTTGGCCATTTTACCCCAGCACATATTCTACACTGTGCCTAGATCCAATACTCTCTCTATATATATATATCTACATTTCACTCTGTGCTTATATATATATCAGTACAGATATATATGCAATTATACGTATAAATAACTATAGATTATTACGACCTCATATACAAGGGAGTATTTGCATGAGTTTTTCAATGCTTTTTTCAGCATAAGTCTTGATCCGGAAGAAGATGTGCAGGAGCCTGATTTGTTCTCGGGGCTGGCCCGTTTCCTAGACACGGATTTGAGTACTACGGAACGTGAACATATTTTTACAAAAACAATACCGCGTATGGTTGAGAGGGCAAAAGCTTTGAAATCCACAAAGCCTCCACAAGGCTTGCACTTTAGCTTGCAGCAGCAGGGTAAGCTGATTTCTACACACACACATTCTTCACTCTGAACAATATACGTGAGTTCTGATTTTATGGTACGGACTATGCTTATTATATATTTGTAAAGAGGTGTATAAAGGTATACATGTACTTGGCTCTAACGCATCTATGTAAAATGAATAGAGAAAGGACATAATGAGTCCTTGAAAGATGGCGATGCTTTCCTGTTGTTTGAACGGGATTTTTGAAATTTATTGTACATGCTGTGGTATACGGATTGGCGTGGATTTATTTGAAAAGTTTATTTATCTCCGTCAGGGGACAGCGTTGAGTACAGTTACGGCTTCGTATCGTCTCTCATCGCCAATGCGTTTTTCTCTACCTATCCGAAGAGGACAAGCAAGACTCATCCTACCTTGGGAGACTTCAACTTCACCAATTTCTTCAAGGAACTTCACTCGTAAGTGAGCAAGGTTATAAATAGAGAATAGGTATACCAGTACGTCTAGATGAGGTTGCGGGGGGCAAAGAGAGGAGGAGGTCGATCGATCCAAGATGCTTGGTTCTTCTTAACGAGCGCCATCTTGCTGGTATTGTTGTATATAGTATATGGGCAATGTAGCGGCATCGCTATTTATATGTTTGTGTATCTAATAAATTGGGGAAATTTTATATCAAGCTAGACACTCTGATATATGTATCTCCTATCTATAGTAGATTCATAAATAAGCATGACACGTATGACTACCGTCATGGATAAAATAGCGACAATCAATCTGCTTAGGTTGGTTGTCGTTAATTATTATTATAATCTTCTTCATCTAGAAATGGACAGAAGGCTAAGTTACGCAGCATATTCCATTACTTTGATTATATGGAGAATGAACAGGCGTTGGAGGGAAAATTGGTCATTTCCAGACAGGTGACTGATTTAGCTGCCTTAATGAAGTATTTGCTGTTGTGTCACATGAATATCGTAATCAGCTATTTTTTGTAACTGCAGGTGATGACTTCCAAGCAATGGCTAACAATAGAGGATTGGCTGGAGAGCAGTGTGCCATTGTGTCCATTGACAATAAGACACGAGGGACGTCTGGAGAGATTCGAGGCAGAGACTAAAGTACTTCACGTGTGTTTTGCAAGTTCAAAATTTGGCAGCGGCGTTTTGCAAGGGCAAATAAATCAAGAAACAGTACATGTAAGTAAGTACTGTTTGTGCGAAAATGCGTTCCATTATAAATTGAAACGTCAAGAGGAACCCCAGACTCCCTATTTGTAACAGTGTATCATTGCGAAGAGAATTTGGCGGGGTCCACTTGATTGCTGTATTATAATTATTTTATCATGGTTAATGACCTCATCCATTTGATTTCTGATCGATTGGACTTCAGATGGCGACGCATCCTGAACTTCTTGCAGCGATTTTATCAGTTGAAGCCTTAGAAGACAACGAAGTTTTAATAGTTGAAGGGGTTAGACATTTCTCTAGGATAAATGACCCTAAGCACAGAGCCGTGTTTGAGAGTATATCTAAGCCTAATGCGGTGAATAATTATCATAATTTAATAATATAGATAAAATAATTTTTTAATTATATTTCTGACATCATTGCATACTTGGAATAGGTAATGGTTTGCTGTATCGATCCTGAAGACTATTCCACACTACCCTTAACGCAGTTCGAGGAAGATAATATCCTCAGGGAGATGAATAAGTCTCTTCTTGGATTTAGACAAAGACACGTTCCTAGTAGTCCTACAGATCCTGTTAAGCCTGATTTGGATTCTGAAATGGGTCCTGGTGCACGACGCTTGTCACCAATAGGGGAGAGTTTTAGTAGTACACCACCGGAAGCTGAGGGTGAGGAGAAAGTTAATAACAAACAAGGCATATTAATTGACAAGAAAAAAGGTGGAGATTTGACTTAAAAATATTAAAATAAATTCAGCAGCAGCCAACCTATCGAAGGATCTTATCAGTAATACAGAAAATACGACTGAGACACGAACAAGGCCTAATGGTAAATCAGTAAGACCGTCTAGTCCTAGTGAAATCTGTAAAACTAGCAACTATACCAATAGAAAAAATAGATTTATCGTTTTGGGATCAAGTGGTGAAGTATTGCCAGTAACAAGAAGATCAATAGGACAAATGTCTGTATATAGTAGTTGCAACAGTCAGAGTACCGACAGTTTTCACAGCGCCAAGGATACCATTGACGAGGAACCAGGTACAGTGCGGATGAAAATCTCTAAGATATGGTTTGTAAATTGAAACCTCAATCTTCCATATTCTTTGCCAGATGAGGAGGAACAGAAATTAAACAGGCGATATAGTACCCAATTAGATACACCAGAACGACGGGGTACTTTTGCCCAAAGATTAAAGGATGCCTTGAAAAGGGAAAGTACAGCAACCGGGACAACGTCGTCGAATTCCTCGGGAGAAAGTAGCTACGCCGTGGGTATTAGCGTCGCCGGAAGTCACGTTGATGACCAAGAGATCAAGTAAAAAAAAATTTTAAACAAAGATATGCCGTTAAGAATGCATTGAATTAAGGGTGTCACAATTTCAATAACAAATTCCAGAGTGAAAAGGGGTGGATCACGAGGTTTCGTTCTAAGGGATGACACAGTCGATGAAGAATTCCTTAAGGAATCCCTGGAAGCTGAGCAAAAGTGGCTCGGACGATTCCGGCAGAGTCAACCAGCCATGATCCAGCGTCGGGATACGAATTCTAGTAGTAGATATAGTTTCAGTACTGAATATAGCTCGGGTAAGCACTCTAGCACAAGCATTCCTAGTTCAACTGTCATACTCTTAAAACATTCCTAATAATGGCCGCCGGCATCACTATATCTTGGCAGACTTTTCTTCAGAGCTCGAAGAAGTCTACGAGCAGTTGTCCAAGTGGCTGGAGGATCCAATCGTGGTTGATGAAAATCGTGAGCTGGACGCCAGGGATCGTGCAGTCGTTACATTCGCTGGTTCCCTCTTGAAGCGTGCATTAAGTGAATCCTTCGCTGGAGTTCCTGTCCAGGAAGGTGAGCCTCAGCCTGTCCACGACTCGGATGACGCACAACAGAGGCACAAACTGGCACTGGCTGTAAGGAGCTTAAGCCTAGAATTGGCACGTCATAAGAATAGAAGACAACAATCGGTGAGAATCTTATTCTTGTACAAGTCGTATAGCTGTATATAGGCTGTAACACTAGATAAAATGGTGAAATTGTTTTATAAGAATCGCCTGAAACACCGTCTGAAAATAACGTGACGTTACATTTAGCTCGTTGTTAAAGATGGAATGAGAGACAGTCCAGGACTAACAAAGGAGAGAATAAATATTAAGAGTAAAAGCTGATGATCCAAAGTCTGATTATCGACGCTAATAAATTACCTAATTAATAATTGAGATTACTGAATTATGCGTGAGCATTAGATCAGCGGGGTTAACGGTATATATACAGGTATCAGAGAACGAGGAGATGACTAGTTACGAAGATGCCTCGAGTGAAGATCCAAGGGTGGCTAGAGACGCGAAGAATTCCCGACGTAGAAAGCTATGGGCCATTACAGTCACTTCTGAGGTGTTCCAGACCTTAGTAGACGACGAAGCTACCATTTCTCTACCTTCTACTGCGCCAATAAACGTCATCGGAAGTGAGAGCGACACGGGACAAGTCCTAGGGACTTATTCTGGAAAGATATGCCTTCCGGAAGTAGATGATCAGTCTCGTACGAGCGAGGCGAGCAATTTGCAGATCGTCAAGGTGCCACTTGTCGATAGAACTTATTGGATTTTGTATGCGAGTCAGGAATCGTGTGAACCCGACTTATACAAAGTGTTATTAAACACACAATTATATTGCAAAGCTATGCAACTATAAAAGAGTATCTACGATCTCTGAGGTCTCGTGTACAGTCCAATAGGAAACTCGATGTTGTGTTGCATAATAAATAATTAATCCATGTTTCTAATTAACTCTAAAGATTTAATTACTAATACGTCTGTCTCTCGTTCTATCTGTTTAATCGCAATCTAGAGTGCCTTTAATTTTGCGCATTTGTCTCTCATCCATTCCTTTGTAAATGACGATATAAAGACGATATATCATGATGCGTATTTAAAACAGCATTACCCTACAATCTCTGTATTACTTTTTACTTGTTCCAAAGATTTCACAGAATTTCTCGGTACTCTTTAATCTGTGTGTTCTACCTGTGCATCTGCTTTGAGATATCTAATGAAAGACGTGCCAAACTTATTCACCTTCTTTCTCCATACCAACCCTTAAATAAGCATCTGTCTACGGTCTATGAAAATTCAAATGATGCCATACTGTAGATGCCTAGAGAAAGCAGTCCCCAAGCTGGTGGACTACTGCCAATTGCAACTGGCAATTGGGGATGCGGTTCTAGGCTGAAAGGAGATCCACAATTGAAGCTAGTCATCCAATGGTTGGCAGCGTCATTGGCAGGGGTTCCAAGATTGATATACTATACGTCCGGAAATGCCAGTCTATCCAAGGTACTATATAGAGTTAAATTATTAAATTAATCTACTACTTAGAAATGGTTGATATAAATATCATTCCAGCTGGATACTGTGAGCAGAGTTTTGATGGACAGACACTGGTCAGTTGGTGATCTAACAGCTGCTACTCTGCGATTTGCACTTCAAGCTATCGAAGAACGTGTTGAAGGTAGAAACAGCCTTTTCGAAGAATTAATTGGTATGGATAAACCGAGTCCTTAGCCCGACACAATGCTGTCCGTGCTAGTAGACGTACTTGCCAATATGATAGAGGACAGCTTATCAGTATGCATCGAATGAACTTTTTACACTTTTCCATTAAAATCTGGAACACGAGAAACGCACTGACATATCTAGAACGTCATGAAACGTACGCGCAACATAGCACATGTTGTTTTGAATTGTTCTAACAGGCATAATTCAAGAGGGCCAATTGATCTTATCGTTTTAGCATATCAAAGGAATATCAGACGATATGGCGATAATCGTACGCACTTGAATTAAGCAGTGTATCTATAATATTATATAGATATGATATAGTGGAAACGTAGAACGTTGTAGAGGGCGGTGGGGTTTTTGCCAGGATGCTCTGGTATCGATATTCTAAATAATGAGTTAATTATCATCTGTGCGTAATGATACGTAGAATCGAAGTTTGATTGACTCGACTTAAACGAGTTGATCCTTTACAATTACATGCAATAACTAACGAGGCACAATATACCTACTATATTTTGTACAGCAATATTTATAAGAGTGTTATATACCAAAAATAGAGTTATATATTAATCGAATAGATTTTCAGAGAGATCTTTTAGAGATGAGTGTTTTGTAATGGAATCTGGGTAGGCAGCTTTTATACAAGACGATGCTATTTATGTGCAAACGCTTCTGTAGATGAAAGACGTGGCATATGTTAATTGATTATATCTTTGAAGAGTGTCCTATCGATGAGAAATATTTGCTGAAAATTGTGCCGATTGAAATAAGGTCTTCCATTTAAAAAAAAGCGAGAAAAGTAAAGAGAATGAGATAAAAATGTACCACGTGAAAGTATCCGATACGCACGTTACGCTCTCATATGAAACACACTTTGGGACGACGTATTATTGGGAATGTTGTAAAATTGATTATAAATCATATAATATGTATATTGTATATAATAGGGGAATATTAATAAATTTCTATCGAATTTAATGACGATTCTCTGAGTGTATACTGATATAGCACATCGATTCAAACGTTTCCCGTTGTTTTAAAGAATTCATCGAGTCTCTTAATTGCAATACTTTGAGCTACGCATCACAGCATTTATTGATATCACATGTTAATAGAGTTTTTATATATTATTAATTATACAGCTTATAAGCAGCTGTGACTGGATTAACGCTGACTTTGCGTGATTAACCAAAGATATTGAGTGCCCGACAGATTATTATCTTTGGCATCCGTCTATTGACTCTATGACGCAGATCTTCAACCTAACTACAAGAAATGCTTCCTCTTATTTTTGCAATTCTTGCTGTAATTTATTCTGAATATTTCATTCTGTCCTCTTACTCACCATGGGGGATTGACTATTTGGCATTCCGTGATCCTGAACTCATTTATAATTAGTACGAAATTTACAGTGTGACAAGTACAAAATAGAACCGATTCACTTATCAGAAGAATAAATTACGCATACGCCGACCCATGCCTTGCCTGTCGTACAAAATATTAAATTTGTTAACAAACTGATTAATGTCATTACAGCCTTTTGTTATTATTCCAAGGTACGTCATGAGGCCAAAATCATTGCATTGCTGAAACAGATTTTTTTATACATGGAATTATGAATCTAGTGGATCTGAACATTGCAACATATATTTTTGGTTCAAATACTTACGTTATAGAAATCGGCTCTGAACTTTGGGCTGTTCATTACAGGCAAGCGGTGTCCTAGAGAACATGCAGCCCTTAATACTTCATGGTTTCCTTTCAGTTCACCACTCTGTACAGCCTGTACATATCGTAAAACCAGCTTCACTCGAGAGTGCAACATTTTAATAGCACTATGCTGTGCCATTAAATGTTCTGCTACTAGTGAACTTTCAACTTGGTCGTTGCTGCACATTCGTGCTACATGATCTACTCCAATTCGTTCAGCTTCTTCAGTAGCTAATGTATATGTTAAAGGTACAAATAACATTGTTGCTTGGCCTGCCACTAAATCAATCACTGATTCATACATGGAAACAGACAATTGCTGGAAAGAACATAAACTTTTAAAACTTAAGATCCATATAACTCCTGTGTTATAAATTTGAAGTAATACTACTCACATCAGAATTTTTAGACCTTGGATCTAACTTCAATAATACAGGACATTCATTAATTTCACAAAGTTGCTTGTGCACTCTGATATCTCTTTCATTTGGCATATCACCAGTAGTATACCAACCCAAAAAATCCATGTCACTAAATACTTGTTTAAACTGCGCTTCCTTGGTAGTATAATAGTCTCTATCAATAATAACATCATCTCCAATGCAAGTAAACAGAAGTTCAAAGGAATTCATGATTTCAATATTGCGTCCCTTCTGTTTACCAATTAATGCACCATACACTGAAGAATAATGTGAAATCCAATAAAATTACACACTTAATATAAACTTTGACACTATTTATAATAACACAACAAAATAAAAACGAATTGTATACTTAAAGACAGACAAGAAGTATACCTAGCTGATCGGATCCTTCCTGGGCCCTCAGTCTAGTCCAATGTTCACTAACGTTCATAATGACAAGAGGATGGAGGCTGATTGACACAGAGCCCACAGTACCCGACGAGGCCATAACACGAATAGCATTAGCACCGGAACCAATAGAAGTAGAAGTAGAAGTAGAAGGACCTCGTTCATTTTGAGCTTGTGTAACCTCCATTGGAGCATCTGTCGAGATAGCATTATTGTCGTCGACTTCCATGTCGCTCGCCTGTTGTTTTGGTTCGCTCATTTTGTACAAAATCGTCGCAGGGGCTTTGTATGCTTTGTACTCCCTGTCAGACTCAATAATAACCCACACGGTAGCCGGGAAATGAATTTCTTTCGCAGAACCAAATTTTCACTTGTTTCTTTGAGATCACAAAACACTGTACAACACTGAGCATAGCTGCAATCACTTTGGGTACTTTTCAATTACTAAACTTTTGTCTATACAAGGTCTCGCTATTCGTTGGATCCAGCGGAATATTTTTTTGATGACCAATGATTTAGGTTTGTATCGACACAAATTGGGTAATTGGAAAACACTCTTTATTAAATAGCGCTAATTCTGTACTTAATTACTTTATCTTTCAACTACGTTATTCAAGCTAAAATCCTCATTTTCTTTACAATGGTTTGCTTTTACAAATAACTTTAGTAACGAAAAGAATCAATGGAATTTTATAGAAAATTGTCAGCGACAAAGTTCTCAAATACGGCATATCTTGCGATATGTAAACGGGACTTTAAAGCCATCTGTTGGAATCTATATGAAATGAAGAAAATATTCGTATAGCACAGTGCTGGATTACCAATGTTGTAGGCCCTTTCTGTTTAGATCTGGAAAAAACGATATTTTTTCATAGGAATATATCATTTTGTTGACGCAGTTGGAATTTAATAATAACTATAAAAGTGACTTTACAGACTTTACTGTGTTAATAATGTTAATAGGCTTTTTTTCATATGTTTCTGACTCTGTATAGACAGCCGTTTCTTTGTAAGAAACTCGGTACAGCTCCGAATTTACTCACCGCCATTCACGTCTCGCAGAAATGAAATTTATTTCTATGGTTGGTTTAAAGAATTTTTCTCTCCATTGGACTAATATGTATACTCTATAAAATTCTAATACTATATTTGGTGCATTAGTATATTTTCGGGAATACTTTATTCTACTTATCTGAATGTTTAAACTCATGGGAATAAAAACGGTACATCATTTTGAGTAAGTAGTCCCTATGGTTACGACAGTCATAAAACAAAATTTTAGGTTAGTTGAACGTTGCAACCTCATTGCGAATGTGCTCCATTTTATATAATATTTAATAATTTCGTTGTTTTTACAACGAATATTTATTGTACGTGGACAAATCTAACAGTTGGTGCAAATTTTTGTCCTATTGACTATATTCTTTTTACGTTTTACCGCAAGAAAATGTTGGAATAACCATAAAATTTCGATGAACTGCATATAACGAATTAATCGAAATATTTTGAGATGACAATTATTCTTTATGATTAAATTGTGAATATTATAGAATGAGATAACTTAAATGACTAAGTGCATTTGAAAATATTTTTCTTAATTCAATGTATTTAAAACTAGTCTCTAATAATTCTCAAGCATGATTGAAAAGATATCACAGTTATCTCAGTATAAAAAGATCCTGAGTGAGTTTCCACGCAGAATGAAATTTTGTTTTGCATATGGATCTGGGGCATTTAAACAGAAAAAAGATCCATCTGAAAATATGTTGGATCTTGTATTTGTTGTATGTAATCCAACTCAGTGGCATGAAGAGAATATAAGTCGCAATCCTCATCATTATGCCCAACCATTGAGATCATTGGGTCCAAAGGTTATTACCAATTTACAAGAATCCTTTGGTGCTAAAGTATACTACAATACATTAGTCAGGACACATGAAGGAAGACTTATCAAGTATGGAGTAATTTCAGAGGTGTCTTTTGTAGAAGATTTATTTGACTGGAATGTCTTGTACTTAGCTGGAAGACTACATAAGCCGGTACAAATTCTGGTTGAACCAGATGAAAATTCTCAACTGAAAACAGCTTTAGTTCAAAATTTACATTCAGCGGTACATGCAGCACTGCTTCTCTTACCAGAACACTTTACAGAAGCTGACTTCTACAAGACCATTGCTAATTTATCCTACAATGGAGATTTTCGTATGATTTTTGGAGAAGACAAAGATAAAGTGAACAATATTGTTAATCCTCAGCTTCCCCTTTTCCGTGAGATCTATGCCCCAATTTTGAAGCATTTTGATAATTATGTGGAAATTCCTCAAACTGAACAAGCAGCTATCATGTGCCAACAAGATACCAGGCCCATTGCAAGAGTCCATCACTTAAATCATTTACCTCGAACACCTCAAGTGAAACTCGTGAGGATGTGGTCCCAAGGACCACGAACAAAAGATACAGAGGATTGCCTGCGTGCTATAGCTCACAACCCAGAATGCAGCGATATATTAGAAAAAGCTTTGCAAGAAATCGTTTGGAAGTCAAGCGTCTCCCAAAGTTTGAAAGGCATCCTTACAGCAGGTGTTGCAAAATCCATAAAATACAGTGCATCAAAAATCATGAAAATGATATCATCAAGTAACGAACAGAAGTCTTTACCAGTGTCAAACAAAGAGTCAAACAAGGTTGAGACGATGATTCAATCAGTTACAGAAAAACAAGAGCCTAAAGAAATGCAAAAACGTGTGGAACCTTAATAATATTAATAGATGCAGTTGAATGTTCATTGTAATAATTGTGAAATTGTATGTAAAAGTCAATAAAAATATTTCCTAAAAAACACAATTCATATTCTTTATTTATCCAGAAAATATCAGTCTACTCTTTAAAAATTACTATTGTTCTTAATTCTACGATTAAATTAATGGTTTCAGAATATAATTAGATTATGACAACAATGGATTCAGACTCGGAGAGTCAGGACAGCGATGAAGGACGACGTTTCCGCTTCGAGGCGACCCGGAAGGATGCGACAATCGCTTTGCACGCAAGAGAAAGAAATTCATCAGCAAGAAAATCGGATTCCAATCGTAGATCACGATCGCGAGATCGTAGTACCAGGGACAGAAGAGACTACGATAAATCTAAATATGAACGTGACCGAAAGGAACCAAGGTCCAGTGTAGTCGGACGACGAATATCGAAGGATCCTGAGGGCAACGAGAAATACGAGAAGGACTCTAAATACTCAACAAAGTCTTATTCAAGGGCTTTAAAGAATTCAAAGGAAAGTCATAATTTGAAAAATACAGTTAATAGAGACAATAAGGATGGAAAAAATTCAAGTAATCAGAAAGAGAGCAGAGACTCGAAGTCCAGAATTAGTGAGAAAGATTTGAAGAGTTTGAGTAATCGTGATAACAGAGATACTAGAAGTCGTGAATCCAAGGATTCCCGTGACCGTGATCGAGAGAAGCGTCGATCCCGTGAACGATCCAGAGAACGGAGTCATGATAGATCATCAAGCGAAAAATATGGTACACGAAATCGAGATAAGCTAAAACTCCATTCACATGAGAGAAGTGGTGGATCTAATCAAACAAGTAAAAATAAAGTAGGATTGGATCGTGAAAGATCCCGAGAGGAATTTGATAAGAGTGATAAGACCGATCGAAAGTTATGTAAAAGAGAGGAAAAGGCTAAGAGTACTAAGCAGAATATTTATCTGCAAAATAAAATACTTGATCAGATTGGCAGTGACAGTGAATTTGATTTGGGCACATTGGACTCGGATATGGGACCTATGTTATCCTTGGATACGAAGAATAGCAAGGAATTAAATTTATCTGATTTTGATATTGTGTCGGATACCGTAGAAAATTCTTCAGACACTTCCGGTTCAGAAAATACTGCGGAAAGCTTTGCTATGAAAAATACCTCTATGTCTCATGAACCGCGTGTGAAGAAACGTGTTTCCAAACATCAATATGCACGCCTATTAAAAAGACAGGTTACTGCCAATAAGAGTCACTTGGAGGAAATACGAAAGGTAAATTCAAGGAATGGAGATCATTTGCCAGGTCCCAGTAATAATAATTCGAGTACCCTTTCAGATTTCTTATTAGGTTCCGAGTTGGCTGCCTCAACCTCGACTTCTGCATTAGCGGAAGATCGGATGAGTTACAAGAAAAAACGTAGAAAACATTTGAAAGACGAGGAAACCGCCATGTCAGAATCTGAAGTGGAGAAGTTGTGTTTTACGTCCTTTGAAAAAGAAGATGGCGATATTTATGGTCCAGCACTGCCTCCGAAACATTTTAAGTGCTTAAACAGGAAATCCTCCAAGGAACATGAAAATGAAAAAGAAGACTCTCTTATTATTAAAATGGACAACAATTCAAAACAAAGTCCCAAAAAAAATGGGAGTCCAGAAAATTCAGAATCGACCAGAACCATTGCATCCTCTATACCAGCATCCATTGATTCAGATGATTTAACTGATGAAGGGAGCTACGGACCAGTTTTACCTGGGATATCAATTAAAAAGGAAAATCTAGTATTACAGCCAGATCCATCTCGTATCATTGGACCAACTTTACCACCTCATCTTCAAAAATCAACTGAGGATGAAGATGATCCAGAAAGTTCGTTTGGACCTGCACTACCACCACGTTTAAAGCAGCCGAAAAAGAATGACTCTGAGTCAGAAAATATCATAGGGCCCTCTTTACCAAATGGGTCTGGATCTCTAAACGATGAAAATGCTATGGAGATTATAGAATCTGACTCTGAAGATGAAAATATGATGGGACCACTTCCAGTAGATCATCCTGCAGCAACAAACAGTTATGTCCAACAACAATTAGAAAGAAGAGCCAGACGAATCAAGGATGAATTCAGAGATAAGGTGGGTAAAGATGTTTATATTGAGGACACGATGTATCGTATATTTTATCGAAGTAACATTTACAATAAATCTATTGCAGGATAATGATCAAACAAAAAAACGAGAAGAGTGGATGATGGAGTTGCCACCGGTTCAAGCAGTAAACCTCGGTTTGGGTCCAAGGAAATTCAGGATACGACCAGGTCCTGATATGTCTGACAGATCAAGCTGGACCGACACACCTATGGATAAGGCTCGAAAACAAAGAGAGAAGGTTTGCCACTCTAGAAACAGAATAATCCATTGCATCCCGAGCATTTCAACAAATCACCGTTGTGTTGCACATTGAAGGAGGAGGGAAGGTTGATGAATGCCGAAGAAGAGTCTACCAAATTACGTGCTGTACACCGGGAAAAGGAGTTACGAGAAACTGAAAAATCTAAGTCAAAAAGACGTCAGCAATCTCTTTTGGAAATGCATCAGAAGAAGCTTCACAAGAAAAAAAAAGTAAGTCTTTTTCATTAATTTAGATGGATCCTAGCAATAATAGGACTAACGTCAAAGTTTAAGATTTTTTTCTGTATTGTTAACAGAAGGACGATAAAAAAGCAAAGGAGGCTGGAAAACCGATGAGAAGACCATTCGATCGTGATATCGATTTACAAGCAAATCAGTTAGACGAAGCGCGTAAGAAATCAATCTTTATGAAAGCAAGATTGCTGGATGATAGATTTTCACGCGGTGGGATCTAGCGTTTCGTACTGATGAATTTTCAAAATTGCGGCTTATTTCTACGAGATATAAGAAAGAGATGGAAAATGCTGCAAGAAATTACATATGTATAGAACGGGGATAATTGGAACCCGTTATTATTGCGATTGTTACAATAGTAGCGAGGTGCCTTAGACTATAAAAATCAGTAAATTCTTTAATTTCATTTTCTCATTTCTGAAGAACTGAATTGTATATCAAGAAAATTTACAAAAGATATTCGAAATATCTTGATACACTCTACTGCATAATAGTGAGTATTATAGTATGTGCGCTGTACATTACTTGTCAATGACTGGACGTTTCCTGGATTTTTGTTACTGCTACAATTTACAAACTTTGCTTTTGCCGACTTTAAATCCATAAGGCCAATCAGTTATTGTAAGACATTTCTTAATTTTCCTTGTTATGTAAATAACTTCTATATCTAATGTCCATTAGAATGCTTCGCTGAAAGGAATAATTTGTCCAGTAGATGTCAGTGAATATTGTCCGTTACGGCTTGGATTACAATCTTGTCCATTGTATTTTATACTGTACCATTAAATATTCAGACAAAAATATGAAGCTGTCTAAAAAAAATTCACTACACAAAGTTTTAAGGAAAACAGGAAGATGGAATCTCTTTCAAGTAACCAATGATCCATAAATGCAAAACCGTCGTCCATCAATGTACTATAAAAAACGTCACAATGTGATGTGATGTGACTGTATAAGAATTATAAACAATTTGACAATTTTCAAATGCCTGGATTCACATATTTAAAATTTCACCCAAATAAATTAAAATAACCATATATGCCTAAGACAATATACGATTCTGATAACGAGTTAAAAATTTCCGCCTTATAAGGCAATGGCTGATATAGAGAGATCAACGCGACATCTGGTACAGCGGCTATCCGCTTGATTTCCGCAATAAAACGAAAAAAAATTATCTGGTGTATTTGTTACATTAAAAAAACTTATGAACCAATATTGAATCATCGACCAGACGCAATACCTTCAAGAAACAGCAATACTCCGGACCACGACTTGCTTTCAATACTCCGCAACGTAAGACATCAAATTTCTTTTCGAGTAACTGCGTCGCGTATGACAATCCGCCAGACCCAATCAACTCTCGTGACTTTATATCCAATCTTTGGGACCATCTTGCTTCCAAAAAATTAGTTGCTCAAGTTTTCGTATCTATTGGAAAATTAACATTGTCCTTTACCTACTTTAAGGTTCTATTCATCCTGCCAAGCAAAGTGAAATCACTTTTATCTGTTTGGGGTGATTTGGGGTAACCTCACTTGCTGTCAAACGTAATAATAATTGGCCGTCATTGAAAACGTTGTTGATCGTGTATATGCGTATGTGAATATGTGCACAAGAGTTATATATAATCATTCGTACATCCATAGTGTGTAAATTATGCCTGCGTAGTCGAGGAGATGGTAAGAGAAAAAGAAAAGCTTCGTGTGTATTATAACATCGAGTGTAGGCCCAGTGCATGTTACTCCCTATAGGTGATTTGTGTAGCATAAACTTTGTCCACATGCTTTGTACAAGGAATTCATGATCGTGTGACCTAGTGACCAGTGACCATAGGTAAATTGAATCATCTGAGTAATTGTTATCATTGGCAAGAAAAAGCTTGCGGAGGCCTATTAGAACAAAGAAGAATGGTTGGTACTCTGAAACAGGAAATTGTATTGAATGGTGTTGGAGACTAAAATTGAAGGAAGCTGTTATTGTTTAAACAGTAGATTTGCATTAACCTTTGAGAAAATGTATCGTGTACTTTCTGAGTACTCTTTAATGAATTGAACATAATAGTGGATAATAGCATTTATTTTCTCTCCTTACAACATGAAAATTCAAATATTTTCTTTTTAATACATAGTTATTTCAGTTGTTTGATATAATAAAAGAGATTGGGATGTGTCATACAAATTGGTATTTATTTTATACGTTCTTGGGTTGATAACTTGTTTTAGATTGGTCCTTTTAGTTTTTCTTTATTACTTTTACTGAGTATTGAGCAATGGTACTCGTTAACTAATATTTAGATGCTTTTAGATGCTTTTAGATGCTTGGTATTACATATACTTATATGTGTCATATGTACAGATTGAAAAATAACTCTCTTATCAGTAAATGTTTATACAACAGTTTTATTAAGTGGTAGTGAAATGTGGTAGGTTCTGATTAGCAGTCATCTTAAATATAGTAAGATGAAATGGTACTGTTGCAGGAGTGGCATTTTTTCTTTATGGAAAGAATAGTGACATCAACTGTAAAGTAAAGATCCTGGTGTGGTAATGATTCATCCGTAGGAGATACTTATCAAGATCTAAACACAAGCAGTGTGCAGGGAGAGAACCTTCATTTAAATATTCAAAAATGCCTCAGTGTTGTCTAACTCACAGAATTCAAATATGGCTCTTGTTTTTAACAATATGCATTGGCTACGGTGCAGCAGATATTCTGGTGTATTCAGCAGCCACAAAGCATCAGATTGAACAAGAATTTAGAGACATGCCATCTAAATTTGGTCGTGCGATACCATCGGAGGGAATAAAGGTAATTCAGTGTTTCTGAATTTGCTATATCTCATATTGTAGTGACAAATGTATTCAACAAGAATTTAAATAATCAATGTCACAATTATATATTCGTTTCCATGATATGGTTTCCAATCTGATATTAGCGACTTGATATAGTTTCATGTTCACATATTATCTTATCATTATGAATATATAGTCGGTCTACAAGTAAGATAGCTTACATGAATAGGTGGGACCAAATGTTTCTTGCTAAGGATTCTCATAGCAAAGTTTTTCAATTTGCATTGCGAGATTTTGATATGGGTTTTGCATTTTTTCATTTGTCACTTTAAGCTATTTTGCTTGTGGACCAACTATACACATATAAAACATTAATTTCACTGAAAACTACCACGCATTAAAAACGTAGGTGCACTATACGTGTAAACAACTTTTTATCACAATCACTTAATAATTCTGAATTTTTATTTCACTGTCTACAGGGTATGGTCGTATATGCCAATCCACCCACAGCCTGTCATGAAATAGAACCTCCACCCAATAATACTGGCAATGATGGCATATGGATTGTGCTTATTGCAAGATTCAATTGCTCCTTTGAGATAAAGATTCGCATGGCACAGCAGGCTGGTTATGATGCAGCAATAGTGCACAATGTTAATAGCAATGAATTAGGTAATAAACTATAAACTCTTTTGAAACTAAAGAGGTTTAAACAGAAAAATGAAATATTTTTAATGGTATTGCATTTACTTTTACAGAAACAATGTCAGCAGAAGACTCTTTGGGTATTTTCATACCTTCAGTCTTTGTTGGTGAAATCACAGGAATAATCATTAGGGATAACTACCTCTACGATCAACTCTACTTTGTATTGATCAATGATGATTTACCGTTTAATATAAATACACATTTACTCTTGCCGTTTGTTGTAGTTGTTGGACTTTGTTTCTTAATTATGGTTGTTTTCATGGTAAGATACTGATTAAGTTCCTATAATCCAACTGCTGTTAACCAGCAATACATTTACAGGTAGTACGATGGATGAAGGACAGAAGAAGACAACGTAGACACAGACTACCAAATTCAAGTCTTAAGAAAATTCCAACGCATAAATACACAAAAGGTGATCCATACGAGACATGTGCTATCTGCTTAGACGATTACGCGGAAGGCGAAAAATTAAGAGTCCTGCCTTGCGCACACGGTAAATCTAAGAGAAAGAATATCCATAATAGCAAAAGAACGGCACATATCTATTTCTCCTTCTTTTATTACAGCTTATCACAGCAAGTGTATAGATCCGTGGCTGACAAAGAACAGACGTGTCTGCCCTGTATGTAAGCGAAAAGTTTTTGCGGCAGATGAGCACGTCAGCGACAGCGAAAGTGATACCGACGCTGACGATTCGACACCATTAATACGTGATGGTCATCCAGGTATCTCCATTCGTTATCCCTATCGCAGAAAGCTCTTTTTCTTTAATATAATATATCTGGACTTCCTTATTCGTTCTTTATAGGCACACAAGGAGGCACATTCACTCCACAGAGAGAGAATCCATTTTTTAGGGCAAGAAGAATGCGTGAGAGAAGTGTCTCTAGTTCCTCCAACAGTGATTCCGAACCAAATGTATTCCTGGATTCCAATGACGACAGGATAGATGAGAACAATGGTGAATCGTCTGGTACCACCCCCTTTGTGGTATCAGAAAGTCACAGCATTAACGGTGAGTAATACAATTTGCAAAATAACAATAAGTAGCCATCATTCATTATCATCACAAGTTAAAGTATTAAGACTGTATTACTAATTTTGCATATCCTCATCGATAAGGATGTATGTGGCAGAAAAACAAATAGCAAATTAATAATTAATAATATCATTACACGTAATGGTATAAGATACGAAACGTCCACTAGCAATTGCCCGAGTTCCATTCTAAAGCGGAAATACCAAAACCAAAATCTAGGTGAACCACCGGACATGGAGCGTTCGACAAGCAGTACCAAACCACATACGGTGAACTTACACGCGGGCGCCGAGGAGTTACCTGCGTCGGTCATACAAATGACGCCGACGCGGAATCCCCGGATACTGGTGAATCCGGTAGCACCAAATTCCGGCCATCCCATAATGGTACCCGCTAATCCTTTGCCGATACCAACAATACTTCCGGCCGATCACGAGAGGAATGATTTTATAGCGTAATCAAGCTAAGGGTAACGTTCGTTCGGCTCCTTCACTTTGTATTTCATGTGGGTTGTCTGAAGTATCTAAAACTGAGGAAGGACAGATTTTACTTTGCATACCTATAAATGAAGATTAGGAAGAGGCAATGGAAAAGAAAACCAAATATGCAGAAAAGTACGAAAGTAACAGAAAAGTCATTTAATCATTTCCGCAAGGAATTCCTTACAATTTTTATTTCCTCAGTATTTCGTGAGCCTTGCGCAACTCGTGGGTTGTTTCTCATGTGGTTGTGTGACAGTGCAACTTTTAGAATATCGACGTTCCCTTAACGCGACTGCTTTGAGAGTCCATAGATACATATCAGCCCTTTTTTTTGTATCCTTCGTTAAGTCGCAGGATCTTGAGAAATCGATGTCACGCTCATCAATCAATAGCATCCCTCGCAGCACGTTGCATTTATCGGTCGCCATTAAAAACGAATAAAAATATTAATATCATCGTCAATATAGAATATCACCATTTCTTTATTAACAAAGTAATGACAATACAATACGAACAAGATCAATGGTATGTGTCGAAGCGACTAACTCAAGGCGGACGCGTATTTCTCAAATAGTATTTACACACGTCCGAGAAACGCATTGCTATATTCCTCTTAATTATTTTAATCTTTTTATTTCTCTTGTTCTTAGCTCGCGGGATAAAATTTTGCTGTCTTCATAAATACACTAATTGTAATCAGGTACCGGTTAACGCGAGTTACGATGTCCTTACAATTATCCTCAATGGAAACCCACTTAAATGTCGTTAAGGTAAATGGCGTCTGCAAGGGTCCACGAGATTCCTTTGTATCCAGCATCGCGTGGCATCGATCGATCGGTCTAAGTATTTCGAACGGTTTCTCATTGACATTCGCAGAGCCAGATTACCTACACGTGTATTCTTCGTCCGAGTTAACCAGAAATTATACACCCATCATCCCTCCCTCACTCTTCTTCTGACCCCTTGACATCCCGACAACCGCCCACTTTCGATCCTTTAGAATAGAAATTGGAATACGTATTATAACCAAGGTTTTATGACGAAGACACGACCAGAGAGACTGAGAGAAGTCGTAAAGAAATAAAAATTAACACAGGGAGCTGAAAAACGGTTAATAATTGACGAGCTACGACGGTACCATAAAACACTGTATAATTGATGACTTGTTTGGCACCGTATATCGGCGTCGCAGGACTACGTCAAACTGTAAATATTATTGATACACGCTATATAAAAATGATGAAAGAAAAATATATTACGAGAAATGAATAATTAACGAGACACGAGTTAACCGAAAGGCAAAACACGTAAGGATATATGTTACATATATTTCAATGCAGGACATAGGATAGGAATAAAAGGTTCAACGAGCGACAACGTGATAAATTGTCGTGTATATTTGTGAAACGTGCAACATCAATATTACTGTCATTATTGTTGTTGTTGTTGTTATTATTATTATTATTACTATTACTATTACTATTACTATTACTATTATTACTACTACTACTACCTACTACTATTACTTTATTATTATTAATGCCGATTATGAATTATTTTCCGGAAATTAACCTTTGATCAAGTTGAGTCTCTGTAGAGTTTAGGATCGTTGCTATTGCGAATCATTGATGGAATGCGTTTTATTGTATAAAGTCAATGCTATTAACCAAATTCTTTTATAATGAGCGGAAGTGCTAAACCAGAGGATTACGAGAGACACGATTTTAATTTTAACTTATTATAATGGATATGGAAGCTGTCACATCATGACGTATGCCGTAGATGGTATCGACTAATCAAATTGAAATGGAAGGACGCGTGAGAGTGTCGTTCAAATAAAGTTTTTAAAACGTACAGGTACGAGGAGGTTCGACGAAGGAATTGGAATTATTTGATTTTGTAAATTAAGGTTAGGAATAAATATCGTGCGTGTTAGACTATTTTTTTTTAATTTATACTGGTGCCTTTCTTTCCGTCGGACGGGAGTTCATCGTCGGGTCGTGTTAACCATGAGATTTGTTACATCACTTTGTAAGGACTAGTCTGAAATGTGAATTTTTTGAATCCCTTTATTTTTTTTTTTTTTTGGTGAAACCGACTGGCAGTGCTACTTTTTTTGTCTCACTATTTACTGGATAAATGACACATTAAAGTTTAGGAGTGCGATATTTTACAATGGAGAACAATAAGAATATAACGTTGTATAAAAACCATGTAAATAATGAACGCGAGGATGATGACTTTATGCTGTATAATGTGCAATTAAACGGAGAAAAGAAAAATTAAAAAAAAAATTGTTAAACACGAACAAATTTAATTTTCATCCGACCGTCACGAATGTCAGACTCACAACAATGGTATCCGCAAGTACTGCTGTTATATAGTATATGTAATACACAATCGTCGCTACCTTATGACGTGTCGCATGAAATCCTAGTTTATTATATACCGAATAAAAATAAATGGTATTTATATTTTTCATCCCATTAGTATGTCAGTATCATCATCAGTATGTATATATATATCCGTTTTCTTTAAGCTTGTCCGTCATCAACAAAGGAGTTGATATACGTCAGCATCGAATGTTCAGTATTATTTGAAAAAAAAAAAAAAAAATCGTACCACCCGTATCCCATCCTATCCCCTTTTGGCCGAGCTTGTAATCCAAATTAATCGGTGACGTCACGCTTCGCTCAGATCTCTTTCTCGCCAAGATCGCAGCCAAACTCTAGCGACAATTTAATTTACGGAAAAGCCTCTCGACGCTTGCGTAAAGAGAAACTTTTTTCTCTTTCCTTTTTCTCTTCACCTACCACTTTCTTCCTACACTGGCAGAAGAATCGCCGGCACGACGATTACCCATGCGATATGTCGTACGCAGACTAAACCCACGGGACCCTAACGTAACCTGGACACGGTAAACTCTCCCGCATTTCTACGCTCATTTTTATCTTGTCACCAAGAACACGAAGGAACGAGCCATTCCCCATGGTGTACGGAAACTAAATCAATACGAACGGACGCGCATTTATCGGCAACGTCTCCCTCAATCTCTCTTTGTCCATTTTCTTTCCTTTTGTCTCATTATTTTGTCCAGCCCTCGTTTCACTTACCGTGCATTCGCGAAGTTAGCCTCGGTAGGCGAGCACAGCGACCTCTGTATCGAATCTCAACGAATTACTAGTCCGATACTCGTATACATTACGTATATAGTAATACGTCTGCTACGTCATTGAAAATCCACGTTGCATCATCCAACGTGTTCCTCGCTGCATTGTCACGAGTAATTGTCATTTTTAATCGATGCGAACCCGCAGGTACCGATTACTTCGCGTTAAATGTGTTACCAGACTGTACTACCTAAACATCGTCAACATGATCCAAGTACAACAATTCAAAGAGAAGGACCCAAGGAAACTACCAGGATGAGATTGTCGACGGTACCCGTACTGTGTTACGTGATCCTTCGTTACGGCTACTGTACCTCGCACAACCCGGTGCCTTACGAAACCGCTAATGATGATAATTATTACGAGGTAGAACGTCCTGAGGACACAGAATAATCCTTTCCTTTTTCTTTCTATTAATTACTGCTTTGTCCCGTCCTTTTCATTTTATATGTTTGTCGTTTCCTCTCTCTCTTTCTCACTATATTTTCAGACGCTACGCGCCCGATCGACATTGTCACCACGATTACGCTTAAGAGTCCTCGATGCCGGCTGTTCTCGTTCCCTCGCCTCCTGGAGGAAAAACTCTCAACCACTCGTACTCGTTTACTAGCTACACTCTACCGTAAAAGCGGTACGGGGTAGTTGAACGTGGCTTTATGACATACCGATACACGCCTCTCGATCTAGTTAATCGTTACGTTTACTAAGGAACGCGCACCAGGTTCACTATATATATATATTGTATTGTAATTGTACATACGACCATTGGTATTTATCCTATTAGATTGTGTCGATCAAGCCTTTTTTTTTCCATTATTTCACTATATACATAAGGTTGAGATCTATACAAGTATTTGGACTAATACGTTACTTCGTTAGTCTTCCAGTACTGTATTCGTGTATTATAGTATTAAAGTATATTATGTATAGTATATAGAGCATAGAGTTACAGAGTGTATATACTCAGTACATGCTGTGTATGGTGCATGTGGGAAGGGTCCTACCCTCGGGTAGGGGAGGGGGGGGGGGATGCCGTCCCTGTTGCCGTGGCGACTGGGCGCACGTGACGGTACAATGCCGCTCCAACTACACCCTTGCTGCCCGCAAGCCCCTAACATCGCCATCCCCTAGAATCCCTTGGCACGACGACTCACCTTCGACCCTCGGTATCCTCCCTCGGCACCTTCACCATCCCAGCAACCCCAATTCAGCATCCCACTATACCTCTCAATGGACCAACCGGGTGAGTCCGAGCAACTGGCTTCACTGGATACGTGCAATTGAAATCATTGCCACTGTATGACAGTTGGATTTTCATATTAACTAGTATTATTACTTAGCATTCAGGAGTCAGTAGAGGCGCAATCAAGTATCATGTGTTGGGTATTAGTGCATTGGGGCCGTTTGGATTGGTGTTTTTTTTTTTTTTGTTGATTAAGAGAAAAATTCAAGGTCTCCATTATGTCTGTCTGGGGATGGGATGAAATGACTTACTAATTGGACAGGGTTAGTTGGTTTTTGCAACTGATGACCTCCTCTTCGCTAACTACCCTCTTTTGCTCGCTCGGATTTCGCTGGTGTCTATAGAGAGCCTCGATAGCGCACGTATTAGCCCGTGCTTCTTTTTTTTTTTCTTGTGTACTTTGAGACCATCGAGTATTCCTCTTTGTGCATTCGGTGTATGTCGTAATTTTATTTTTGCGCAGGGTCACGTGGTTTATTTACTGCCGAGCTGGTTAGCGGGGGTGAGTGGGGTGAATTTTTTCGTAGGGGTTGCTTTCGAGGGATGACCGCCGACGGTGATAGTTCCGACCAATACTCCTCGTTAAGAATCGCGCGACGGCGATAAACAAGTTTATCAAGTGTCGTTGACCATGAATGACGCGTGTCGTTACAGTACGCTGAGAAAACAACTGAGTCTGCTGTCTGGTTAGCGTATAGCTTAGTTTCGCTAGGGTCGTATTATCGATGCCGGTAGATAATAGTTATACGGACGGTACACGAGCTAGACATAGTTTTTCTCTAATTCTCTAGTTAGAACCCGACGACACAGCGGTAAAAAAGCTTATCGAGCGGAATTCAGTACGAGCCATTATAATACGGTGAGATCACCACTTTAAAAGGAAGAGGATCGCCCGAGAGGTAGAGGTAGAGGAAAGGGCAGTCTAAGGGGATCGGGTACGCGGGGGTCAGAAAGTTGGGGGATGACAGGAGCGAAGTGACTTTGCCAGCTCTGGTCGTCGACTCGTCGTTCCTGGGGGTGGTTGGCGCGACGCTGATTTCGCGCCAGCGTCGTCGTTGTCGTCGAGTCTCTAACGCAGCGGCCCAACCGACGTCGAAATTAGGAACAAGGACAAGCCTCCTGGAGTGGATCTTTTTGTTAGAAGAGTACGAGAGCCACCACCGCCAACCTCCCCTAGTCCAGGTCCCTCGTGGTGAGGACGGAAGGGTTCGCGCATTCTATACAGTGACGTACTGCCTGTGAACTGGGCCCTTCGTCTTCCGTAGTTCCAAATAATTTGTCGTCCTGGGACATTGTGGCTTATCGGATGTAATTCGGCAAAGGACGTTATCACGGTGTAGAACCAATATGAAAACAAGTGGCAGGGATCGTTTTGAGGATGGAGGATGAGGAGTTGAAATGACGGCTCTTCTGGTGGTGGTGCTTGTCGGAGGGTAGGGTTGGGTCTGTAGAGGGTTGCTCTTGGGCGCCTTGGCAAGAGGGCAGATAGGCAGACAGGCAGGCCGCGTGACTAACCCGCTGCCGCAGCTGGTCGCGAAATTATCGATTTGCGAAAATTTCCCTTCGCCCTGGTCATGCGCACCTCATTTCCACCCCGAAAATGGCCGCACGCACCACTGGGAGGGTGTGGGATCTAATTCGAAACGCAGCCGCTACGTGGCGCTGATAGTCGACGTACGGCGGCTGCGCTTAAAACGCGCGAATATAGCGGCTGGGATAGGTTTGAATTTTCGTTTGATACCGATGAGCTGCCATCCCTCTCAGCTGGTAGCGAGATGCCTCTGGCGGTAAATTGCAAAGGCAGCTGTTTCCGTATCCCGATGCAACCCTCCCCATTCACGGAATTATTACACTTGAAAAATGTCGACGTGCACACTCTACCCTTGTCTAACCTGAATCACGGAATCCGTGAGAATCTTATAATCTCAATTCAGCTTCGTCGAGAATTTACAAGAGAGCACAAAAATCCTAGAAGTCTCGTCCACCCAACGTTCACTTCAGACCTCGTGTATGCTTGACGATTTTATCATTTTTCTATATCGATGACGTCTAACATCTTCGTTTCAACAGAACGGATAGTCACGATCAATTTCGATCCCGAAGATCCATGGATCGCTGTGCCAGCAATTTTTCGTACCATTTCTAAATCTCTAAGATTTCCCGATTACTCTTACGATTCAAAGTATCGATCCCGATCAATGATCTATAAAGCCATGGAGAACATGAAGACATCGTTTGTAAATCCCAAAAAATCGAATCCATAACGTGCTAAGGGATCGTCGAGATAGGCCGATTTTTTCTCCACCTTTTTTTTTTCCTCAATTCTTCTCGGGCGTCGCGAATCGCAGTAGGAGAAGAGGACGAGCGGGTCGTAGCGTAGTGGGAGAAACCATGGGTGAGTATAAGGGGTGTTGGGTGTAGGGCAGAAACGCTGGGGATGAGGCGTCGGGTTCATGTCGGGTTGCCCGGCCGGGGAGCGGCAAAAACGAAGATGGCGGACCTCGCGACGCCCGTCCTCCACTGACGGTACGAAGAACGACCGGCTAAACGCGAAACCTGCGAAATCCCGCGAATTCGACGTTAATCCGTGTCCATCGAGGTCGACGTCGCGAACGCTGCTGTTTCCCCGTATAACGCAGGCCCCGGTTATTTGAACGGTGCGCGAAACCGATCCGCCCCTGGGTACACGACGGACAGACAAGAGAAGGAAGAAGCGAATTCTCATCGCGGTGAAGTCCACATACGAGAACGAGTACCGTGTGCTAATCTAAGACTAACCGTGTCCCAGTGTAACTTTGTCCAGTGCTTTTGTTAAATAGATTTTCAAGCGAGGGACTCTTTAAAGCCCGTTTCATTATCCCACGGGAGACACAGCCACGCAGGAGTGTCGGCTAAGGTGCGCGGGTATATCCACGTCGAAGGAGCCCGGGGTGGATCGCCATTATTTTGCGGAATCTCGGAGTCCCGCGACGCCCTTACGTCGGAGAGGATTGGACGTCGACAGGATCATTCGTGAGAACGAATATTCCTAATCGTCATAATCCTCCTCGTCGTCAAAGGGTTGTTCATTGGTGTCGTTGTCGTCGTTGTCGTCGCGGGGTACCCCCATACGTGTTTTCTCCTCGGGACGCTGCCTCCCCCAGGACATCCTTTCTGCTCCTTGGCCAATTTCGGCATCCGTCAGGACTCTCGCTGTGATACTCGAGAAGGCGGAAGAGTACGTGGGGATCAGTGGACATAAACGTGAGGCTCGATGTATCTTGGATCCCGTGCGGGCAAATCTCTCTGCTCCGTAAAGGAGAGATAAGACTTTCGCGGAGATGAACGATAAAGGAGGTTATAGTAACGTCTTGTGGAGAATCCTTTATTACCGTGATGTGCGGTGCGTTTCATTGGTGAGGTCGACTGTGAAGAAGGACGCGCTGTATTAGTTCCTCCTCGAGGTGAAGGTGGAGAGAAGGATTAGGAAGGAGGTGTCGGAGGTGGGTTTTTAACGTAATTAAAATATCAAGGAGGGAGCTGCGGAATCAGTAAAGGCGAAACAAAGGCGGCCCTGTTTCCCTTGTGCTTAGCGTGAGTGAGAATTCGTAACCTTAACTACAGGAAGGAGTAGAGACGAAAGGACACGGCGAGACAGAGAGCGCGCACAAGAGGACAAGAGTGAGTGAGAAAGAGAGAGAGAGAGAGAGAGAGAGAGGGAATCAGTGTGTACTTGTCGCGTAGGTGTGTGTGCGTGGGACCTGTGTACGTATATCGTATGTACGTGTAGGAGAAAGAGAGAGAGAATCCTGAACGAGGAACAGTGATCATCCATTTGGATGGATAACGCATCGTTGTAGTAAAACGGAGGAGGCTCAAAGGGTGAATAGGAGACAGAGAGGAATCGGCGAGGTGGAGAAGGGAGGTAGGAGTGGCGAAAGGAGAGAAGAGAAAAAGGACGCGAAGGTAGAGAGAAGAAAGAGACGAAGAAAAGGAAGTGAAGTAAGAGCAGTGAGGTCCTGGTGGTTTGCTGGTGGCGGCGGCGGCGGCAGCGGCAGCTACGGTGGTGGCGGTGGTGGCAGCGGCATTGCAGCTGCTGGTAGTGGTGGTAGCAGTGGCGGCGGCGTCGGCGGCGTCGGTGACGGCGGGGTGTGTCCATGGAGATTTGAGGCCGAGCTGCTGCTGCTGCTGCCCCTCGTAATCGCGCGCGTCGCTCATCTCTGGCTACAATCGGAAGTCCGGAGACGAGGGTGCCGCGAGTTCAGAATGCAGCATGAACCTCGGTGTCCTGTCGTGGGAGCTTGCGAGCCTCGTGTACGGGGGGAGTGCCTACGTGAGAAAGGGGGTGTCTACCTTGCCGAGGAGAAGGCTCAGGGGTTCGGCCCTTTGCCACGCGAGAACTGTCACCGGGAAGTGGCGTGCAGGCAGGACTCCGAGGACAAGGTGGCGCAGGAGCATCGCCAGAGGAGATCGCCGCACGCGAGGAGACTCCTGGTTCAGGGGAACTTCTAAGGGCCCCGCTATCCCGGGACGCTCAGGCAGGTTCGGGGCCTCCTGGCCCGGGACACGGACGAGCGGGGCTGACTCCCTCGTGGAAGGACGCGGCTCCGGTTGCCGATTCAGCAGCCGAGCACGAGCCGGTACTTGGCCATTCCGGGACTTTGGGAAGCCACGTGCTCTTACGGCCAGTACCCTCGTTACGGATTGCTCCAGCTCATTGTCCAATCCAGGAAGATCCTGCGCCTCTCCTAAAGACATTAATCTCCGCGTTACCCTCGCCGGACCAGCACCGGCTGTCCGATTCCGTTCGACTGGCGCGGAAATCATCCTGGACGCGAATAATATCGTTTCACGGGTACCAACTGGAAAGTGGGAAGAGTCCTGGGGAACGCGGAAAGAAGAGGAGTCAGCGGAGGAACTCGGGAAACTCGTGCAAAGTGTCATCGCGTTCCGATCGGCCAAACATAACCTCTTCGCGAATTCAACGCTCGCAGGAAATCCAGAGCCACGGAAGGAAGCGGTATCGTTCGCGTGGGAAATATCCAGCCGGTTTCAAAAAGCAGGATCTCTCTGGCGTTTTGTGCATATTGAACGTCCAGAGGAGCAATTCAAAAAGAATACAAAGAGGAACAAGAGGAGGTGGAAGGAGGATCCCGGGGTGCACTCGTGCCGAAGGAGAAGCTGGTTTCAGGGGCGTACGCGTGAGGCGAACGGTGGGCTCAGGCCTTCGTGGCAGCGATGCAGGGCCCCCTGCAGCCCGGCGTACGCGATCGCAAAACGCACTCGCCTCTCATCTTCAAAACCGATCTCGAAATCGATTTGCCGTATCGTCGTTATCGTCGAGTCGGCATCGACGACAAAATCGTCACCGTCAGGACCAGCAGCACCGTTGTCGTTGCTGCTACTATCACTACTGTTACTACTACTGTTGCTACTATTGCTCCTGTTGCCGCCGTCATCGACACCGCCAGTATCGTTGTCGTCGTCGTCGTCATTGTCGCCACGTCGGAAACGTCGTCGCCAACCGGGAAGGGAAGTCGTTCCGTTCGATCGTCGCCGTCGTCGCGAAGGAGCGTCAACGTGGGGACGCTAGAGTCCCCGATTTCGTGCTCATGCGACTCGACCCGCCCACCTCCACGGGACCACCCAAAACGAAAAGGAAGCGAGATCATCGTCAGCCTTCAGCACCGCTATGCTCACTGTCATCTCCATCGCTCCCGTCATCCACATCATCCTCGGTCTCCCTCGAGGAGTCTTCCTGCAATTCGTACCTTTCCTACGCACGTGGTATCGTTATCGATAATACCCTCACCCCCGAGAACCTTGCCACCAGCGCCACCATCAGCATCATCGCACCCCGTGCCAGCGACACTCGCTTCGACATCGCTAGCACCATCAGCAGCGTCTCCACCGACTGTCCTTCGGTCAACCAGGTTGGAGTCCATCAACCAGAGGACGAACCTAAAAATACCACTGCCTATTATGTTACTTCCGATTCTACTTCATCTAACTTGCCGGGATTCAACGTACGTACGAGAAGAAGTCAGGAACCTAACTTTACCCCACGTCCGGCCATTTCACCTGGCCAATCGCTTACGTGCAACACGTGTCATGCCGATCACAGCTCAACACCAGGATTGTACCTACGGAAAAGGAAGTCTTGCTACCTACGACGCGGCTTTACTAACACCGCGAGTAACGTCAACTCGCCCCAGATCAGTCAGAAGATTTACGCTCTTCCAAAGACGAACCTCGTCACTTCGAGTCGGAGCTTTTCTTCTTACGATGACTTTGTTTACACTGCCTTTAATCATCAGCACTGTGTCGACGACGACGACGACGACAACGACGGCGATGACGACGACGCCGGCGAAGACGAGAATGGGGAAGACGATGGGGATCGCGAGGACGAGGACGAAAATAAGATGGAGAACTTTCGGCAAGGTTATGACGAAGTTGGTTATGACAATATGGAGAATTCCTGCTCGAGTCTTCTTCCCTACCACGTGGAGAAGCTTGAGGAATTCTGGTGGCAGAAGAGAACGAAACTGGAGACGACGAAGATGGAGGCGACGACGTTGGAAGCTACACCGGAGAGATCATCGTCCTCAGGGAATGATACTCTGCACGAGACGACCACGTGCGTTAATGTACCCGGTTGTAAATTCTATCATTCTATTGGACACACGTCAAAAATTTCATCACCTGATTATCACGATATCCTTCAGGATGACGAAGAAGAATGTGTGCATTTTAGTACGGAGGAATCTCCGCGATATCATGATCGTCGTCATCATCGTCGTCGTCCTCGTCGTCGTCATCATCGTCGTCGTCGTCGTCGTCGTCGTCGTCGTCGTCGTCGCTCTCGTCACAAGTACAGCACCGACTTCGACGAAGTCTCTCCGAAAGAGAATATCATCGCGACGAAGGAGAACGATTACACTGCCCGGTTGGCGAAGTCGATCACCAGGAAGAGGGAACGCAGAAGGTCACGTATGCACGGGGAGTCTCAAGAGGATACTGGAAAGTCCAGAAAAAAGTTACGAAGTGATCGCACGAGTAGGAGACGTTACGGTCTTCTTCTTGTGCTGTACTTCCTGGCCCTGCCGATCCTCTGCGCGACGAATCCCTCGGCCCAGCTCACCTCAGCATTCGCACAAAAGCCGCCCCTCGCCCACAGTCGGAATTTCACCCAGCGCAACTCGTCCATATATTCTCAGTCAGCTGATGAGGAAGTACAAGCGGAGTATCTACAGCAGAAGAAGCTGGTGGAGCAGGAAGTGTATGAAGAGGAAGATGCTAGTACGAATATGCGGGGCCTTCCGGCATCAGGAGTGCACCCTTACAACGAATACACCTGGGAGGTTAATCAGATAAACCCTTGGCTGTCGGCCTGCGACCTGGCGGGACCAGCGCCGGCCGACCTTCAGGGTAGCTGCGGTCCCCCGGAAGTGCCCAAGGTCTGTCCGATGCTCTGCGAGGTATCGTCGCGGGGCGACGTCTTCAGCGAGGTCGTCGAGCAGACCAGGATCGGTACGAGTAGTGCTATCTTTACGACGTCACCGTTACCCCCATTATCAACGTCGGCATCCTCCTCGTCGTCCATATCCTCGGCCACGACCACGAGCACCAAGAGCACCAAGACCACCACGACGAAAACGTCGCCGATCAAGACCACGAAGACGAGTAAAGGAAAGCAGGACGATGTTCAGGATCACGACGATATCGAACGGATGGCTCCGGTACAGTGCCTTTTTTACCTCGAGGAGTCGCACAAGTGGGATGTCTGTCATGAGGAGTTCGGTTTACGCAGTCGGAAAAGTTTTATAACCGTAAGGGAAAATCGCTATTGGTTTATAAGTGGCCTGCGTCTACGGCATTGCTGCGAGCACGCTGTTGTGAACGCCCTGGCACCCGGTAAGGGTGGCCCGCTCGAGGATGTTTTGAATGGCGGTCGGAAATGCACCGCTGCCTTGGAAAAATTATTGGCTGTGGATGCACTCGCTGCCAGGCTTCACTGTGAATTCGAGGAAGTATTAGCGCGCTACGACTGCGCCCAGCCCTATTCGGTTATCCACAACTGCACCCACTGCAAGGTGAGTCCACAACGTTTCCTTCCTATTAGATACTAGTCTATTCTCCTCCATACTTTCCCATTCGTTTTCGTACCCTCACCTACAGCTTACAATTGACGTCCCAACGGTATCTACGACTCGTGACAAATGTTCCTATCTCGTGATCTGCCTACTGGCTACACATTATCATCCACCGAATCGCAAGTAACGAATGGCACTGAGATAAGGCTAAAAAAGTGTCTACTAAAATCCGATACCTAATAAAATACAAAACGCGCCAAGCTTCGGACCTGGCCTTTTGGACTGTTCCTGGAGATGGTTTTCACGAGTTGACCCACATTCACGCGTTCAACGATTCCGTCATGGTCTCCGAGCTCACGCGGCGTTTGCGCTCTACTATATCCCAGACACTGAACGCGCGTCGTCTCGACGCCATCGCGACGGTCCTGACCTGTTCCTGATTATCATTGTAAGGATCCACTATATTAATTTAACTGTCGCACGCGTATCGTCACCCTCAATAACGTCTGATAAAGACACGTGCACAATACACTGTTACGTCATCGTCCTGTCTCATAATTATTATCATTATTATCAGATTCAAAGACAAGTCCCAAGAGACTAAGGGATTGCAAGTAGACATGGTCAAGAAAATAAAACTGAATGCTAATGTATATCTAAAGTTTTCATAAAAGCAATATTTTCTTAAGATTGTCTGCCAACCTCTTTCATCCTCCTCGTACCTCTACTCTTGGACTATGTCGCGTACCCTGTCCCTCTGCAACACCACATCCAGTAGCCCCAAGAAAGAACAACCCCTCCTCGGACAAAGTTCGCTCGATCGAACGAACCTCTTACCTCGTTCCTCTCTGAGATCGACCATCTTCCTTCGTGGGAGTAACAGAGAGAGAAGAAGAGTCAGCTCTCACCCCTTCCGAATCTCTTATGTTAAATCTCTCGTGGGGTCTTTCCAAGGGCTCATGATATTTTCCCAATAACAACGATATTTCCCTATGTTATTATTACGAGTTTTATATCATTCTCTTCCTGGGAGGATTCTCACTGAATTTTCTCCATGGGCACGGATCCTCCGTTTCCTTTTTTCTTCACCCTCCTCGCATCCCTTCCGCGCTTGAGAGTTATCATTATCTTTATTTTCGGGGTGGGGTGGTTGGTGCCACTTCAACCCTATGAAAATCGCAGTATTCACGATTTTCGTTTGTCGTCTATGATCAGACCTTGGTGATCCTATTCAGGGATGAGAAAATTATTATATAGACCCAGCTATTGGCATCACTGTAGGATATTACGTATAATATAGCAACTGGGGTGCATCTATCACCTATCGGTCGAATCCCCACGACCCTTCCTTTCTCATCCCCAAGCATTTTTAACACTCGTCTATGTATATCTGTATAGTACGGACATATCGTATTCCATTCTGGAGATTCATTTCACTGACTCTTTGCGTCCTGGTCCATGAGCGGTACCAGGAGAATTATGAATTCCTGATGTTATGGGAAATAGCCTTCAGCTCGGTTGACTGTCAGTAAGTTGCTGGAGTAATATATGGTGTCTGATTATTTTGTATGGATTATATTTTTATTATTAAATTTTTTACTGGCTTACTAGACGTCACTGCCAATTGGACTAGTATCGATTGTTACGTATGCGAGTTCATGCTTTTTGACACGTTGCATTATTACGTTACGGGTGTAACGTGGTGTACGTTATGGGTGTACTTGGAAATTTTTCCTTTGTTCGTCAGGCTTTCCTCTTCCTTTCCACTAACCTCCGTATCGCGTGTCGCGGGTTTCACGATCGTCTTCCTGCTTCGCGCTCAAGTACCTCTAGTAGTTCCTTTACTTTGATTGTCGAGTAGAAGAATCTTTCTTCCTTGTTTTACATAAATCCTTTGAGACACGCCGATGGATTTGGATTGATCGATGGCGCTTTGCTTATGCCGTCGTTCCTGTAATGTTATGCTATTAGGTATAATGTGTTTACATGACGATGTGTATACAGGATAATAAGCTTTTGTCTATTTGCATGGGAAAATGTACCCCGATACCCATTCGAAGGGTGGACGGAACTTTATAGTCCCGATTCGACGCTTACTTTTGACTCGTGAGGAATTTTTGAAAAAATTTTTTTTCAACCCTCCGCGATCGTCTCGCACGACGAGAAAATAATTTCAGTGATTCGAATATATTTCGATATTTTATTATTGTTGTAACACTTATCTATATTGCGCCGTAACAGATGGAAACGGTATGAATTTCATGTGAATCTTTTTTATTTTACTTTGAAAACACCTCTATGTTAAATCTCAATAATTCCCTATATATATTCATATTCCTTCTGGAAGAAAAATTCTGTATAAAGAATCCACTTCTCTTTTCCCTAGTACATCTATGTCTGAAACCACTTGGCTCGAGACGACCTGTAAAGCCATGCAAAAATATGCCGGAAATCGTCCGAGGATACGTATTTCCGGAAACGTTGGTTTCTCCAACGGGACCTTAGGATGATATTGGTGTATGTCCAACGCCGTTCATCCATTTCCGTGTTCATTTTCATTCCCGCGAGATGGCACTGCTGATAGGAAGAAAGGGAAATAGCCAGTACGTATCAGTCAGATTAATTCAAAATCTATAGCAGCAGTTCAAAGGTCTTGGTCAGTGCTACGATAAACGAGTTTTAAAGGAATGACATCTCGTATTCAAGTTGCAGGGACATGAACTTCTGCGTTGTACAGTTGGTACCCACTGTATGTACTTAGTAAATACGCGAAGTGCCTACAAAATGAGCAACGCCGTCCTGGGGTAACGCAGTGCGTGTGCGAGCGTGCGTGTGTGTGTAAAATATAATATATATAGTATATACGTATATACAAAACGATTCTCGACATATGGGGGCATATGTGGGGGCTGGGGGTTGCGGCCTTCTTAATTGAGATCATCTTACCGCAAATAATTGCATCTACCCCCTGACGACGTCATCCTTCGTCCTGCGTCTCATAGTCGCGACCCTTGGAACGAAGGAAGTTGCATCCTCATCTGGGCGGAAGAAAATTAATATCCATCCCCGAGCGGGGCGTGTCGGAAGAAAATGATTTTCGGTAGTGGCCCTCTTCAAGTTTTACGACAGATATCAGCTAAGGGATGATTCGAGTACAAGCAGTGAAAAATCTTCAGCCCTCGTTTCCTATGTCAAACTAAGTAAACCTGGCGCGGGGTGTAATAATTAAATCCCAAGTAATACCCACCCCTCGATTATGCGACATACCAAGGGGATGAAGAAAAAAATGTCGTATATATCACGCGCGTACCACTGGGTTGAGGTGTGCACAGGGGTGGTAATTACAATTCTCCTAGCTGGTGCAATTTCATTTAGGGGTTGCGAACAAAGTTTCACTAACCGTAACCTTTTGATGGAATTTGTCTTGCAAGCCTCTGTTTGTTCTGTCCGCACCCCCTAACCCAGGCCGAATAAGGGATGAAGTAATTGAACCGGGTGGACACTTAGACTTCAGGGGACCCTCGACAGTATGACAAAATGGCAGCATAGGTACAGAACGTCTGGTTTATGGTGACGTAAAACTCCATTCGCGATTACCCTCTAATCCTTTTCGCTTAAGCGCAGGGTGAATAGGCGCCATTGCTAAATATAACAGCACAGACCGGAAGTGGCTGGTCCCGATCGCGCTGGCGTATTAGCGTATGGTTATTGGATTGAGGCATGTAATTTGGCCGGTGACAATTTCACATGTTCGTATCAGGCTGAGTTCGACCCCAGGCCCTTCCTATATGTCCGTACGTGCATATATATACATTATAGTATATGTATATATATATGCATCTATGCATCTCCCTCGCTCTGAAGTGTTGCCCAGCACCGGTGCATTAGGTATGGTCGTTGCAACCTGTCTGCTCCAGGCATTACCACTTAACATATCAACCAATATGGCGACATGCGTTACAGACGCGTAACGTATCTCTTGCAGGACACTGGAAAACATTAGAAAACGTCTATCTTCTATTTTCAGTCATACAATTTCACGTGTCCACAGAGTTAAGTAAATCGGCCTGAGGTGACGGTTGTCATGAGATAGCGTAAGAGTGCGCGGCGACAGTAAAACGAAACGAAGAAGTGATCTACCCACGAATTGAGCCGTCGTTATTTCTCTCTCTGTCACACCAACGTAAACACCCATAAGTACGTCTCTCTCGCACTCACGCGCGGTATAGTAAAATCCAAAAATTCGTTAACTTCGACATTACTTTACGTTCGATTTGATTTTTTCTATTGCGCATCGCTTTTAAACGATGCTCGACTAGCGATGACTTGACAGCTGTCAAGTTTTTTTTTCTACTGTACGAGAACGTATATAGCGCTGTGATCTCACGACTTATGCTGTCCTCGTTCCCTCGGGATATTTCTTATGATCAGTTCTCACCTCTCGAGCGCTTTTTTTTCCTGGACCGAAACTCTCCACGGGATAACGCTAAAGGGTGTTCACAGGCAAAACTACTTTCCCGATGGAACTTTTATCCGATCCCGTTGGAGTTGGATTAACGGTGAACTTTTCTCCTATTAACTTTACTCTCGTCTCATCGCTGGTTTATGGCACGGAGAGGAAAGATTCTCCGAGGACTAGTAGCTGCTACCAGTTTATTCCCTCAAGTTCCAACCCTAGCAGAAATGGAATCTGGACACTGTGCTGTGGCTGCAGAGTTCCGGTAGATTCGGAATGGCTGCTACCCAGTCAAATATCAAGGGCATAGTCGAGCAGTGGAAAATTGTCATGCTCTTCCCAGATGTCAGCTAGCGACTGGATTTCGTCTGTAAATCACTGGAACATTTCTATTAGGCCGATACTGGAAGCTCGTGCCGAAATAAAAACAAGGATCGGTACAAGTTTACCTGCTCGGTATCATCGCGGCTATTCTTGATCAACGAGATAATTTTTATACGAATTTTATATCCGTTCCTCGAGGTGTAGCAGGGCACGTGGAATCGCGACTGTCGTAACGTAGCGTCCCAGCGCCTCGAGGTTCAATCAGATGCGCTAATGCATAATAAATCTTGGACGCAACGAAATTCCTCCCTCTTCTCCATTTTCTCGCTCGTGCGGCTGGAATTGATAAATTGCTCGTTAATTACCTATTAATTGCATCAACACGTGGCACCGCGCCCCTGTGTTTCTCGTATGCCAAGCAAACGCGTCGTGACGCCCGTGCGGTTAGAACGTCATCGCTCTATTTTCCATCGAGCCGAAAGTGAATCTCCACGGGACGACAATAAAGGGGGCTGCCGCCCTCTTGATTTCTCACGCCAGACCCTCGTTCTCGTTTGGTGTCTAGTTTCATCGGGTCTGATAATAAGTAAGTTAATTAAGCCCTGCACTAGCTCGCTCATTTACTCACACTTTTATATAAACCAAGCCGTCAACCCCGCCAGCCACCCCTCTCCGTCCCCTACGTTCCTTCATCCATCGCGACGGTAATAAAACTAGCGTGTTGCGATGCGCGTCTAAAAATAGGGCCTGTTATTTCGGGACGTGGATTTTAGCGCAATCAATAGCGAGATTGGCTGCGCTCTCAGTGACTGCTCGCCGCCGATATATCGACGATATACAGAGATATTTGTGGGGCCGATGGTAACAAAAAGAAAAATGAGGAATTGGTTGGGCGAAAAAAAATAAGAGGATTTCAATACGGAGCCAATAATGTGGATGCTGCGGTCCGTATAAGGGTCGAGAGAGGTAATTTACGTAAGGGATATCTTTTTTTTTTTTTCCAATTAATATAGATATTACCGCAAAATTTATTGACACGTGGTAACATGGATATAACGAAACGTTAGCAAGAGTCAAGTATTACCGAAAAATTTACACACCCCTCAGGTATCAAGGTTTCGCTTCGTCGCTAATGATTTTCCCATCTATACGGTACATACTTGTTTTTTTTTTTTTTTTTCCCTTTATCAAGGCGATTCCAGGGGCAATCGGAGTCCGAGATGGGCAGGACCTGGCCACGACCTAGATATAGAGGAAATCGTGGTTTCTCGTTAATACGACCTTCGGCAAAACGACGCCTCTTATTTCATGCCATAATCACGTAAACCGTCGTAGAGAATAAAACATCGAAATCCGTAGGTAATTGTAACTATTTGTCTAACATTGTAAAGTAGAGTAGGACATAACCGTAGAGTTACGACACGGTCGTTGTAATCTTTATTGGCAAAGAGTAAATGGACTCTAATATAACAATCTGGAATGAAGTCGCGGACGAGGGTGGCGTAGGGGATGAAATTGTGCAGAAGAACGATACCTGGCTATAGCGTCGTAAAATTCAAGAACAGGGAATACGAAAGGTGATATATATATATATATATATATATATATATATATATATATATATGTACACACATACTTCGATAAACGTTATAAAGGCGCAAAATGGTTTTCGCAAGTATTTTAAATTATCAGAGCGTCGCGTTGGTACAGTTGTGCCCATAAACGTGGGAATAAGAGAAACGACGAGAATTCAAACTTGAATGATGATTCAAATCATTTCCGAGAACTCGGTCTACATTATTCACAAATACGGCAGCATGGAATTACAGTCAGGCACCCAGGCATTCGTCAAGTATAAACCGTACCGTCATATTATATATATATATATATATATATACATATAAAGTAAGAAAAAAAAGACAGGCTAAGGGAACGATTTAAGGCGAAGCTTCCCTATGGCAAGCGGTTCTCTTAAATCATACTTAACGTTAAGCTCTGTACACTTGTTGTTAGGTCAACTCGTACACCGGGCCTCGATCGATGTAATACCAGCCGTTTTATCACTCTGTCGCTCATACTTTTCCAAAGTGCAGCAAGGCCCAAGGAAGGTAAGTCGATGCAACGGTAGTAGGATGCATTTACAGACGTATTTATGAAGGCGTGCACTCCGCCAGAGAGACAGGTGCTTACCTGGCACGCGTCCTCTGGACTTGTCTGCCTGCAGCTGAACTAATTACTAGGTGGTTACTAACCTCACTTACCACCTTACGATCCTCACCCTTGCCCACCAGAACAAGAATATCCTACCCACTGTATAAAATCCCTATATAACGTATCAAGCAGTGCCTCGTCTTTCCGATGGAAGTAAATTTTCGAAAAAAGGAAAAATCATTCCTTACTTAGAGTCTCACTCGCTAGATGGCAGAGTCGTAAACGAAGTTTCAGCTCAATAAAATAAACTGCAGCTACGAGGACATTAAGACCTCCTCGATTACCAGTCGATGAATCGGCCTATCGCGGCCTTCGATGAAAATGCTCCCCAGTCACGAATCCACGACCATTACGCTTTTATATATGGGATATATGTATGTGCACGCGCGAATACTGGCAATTTTCATGAGAGCGAGAAATTCGCATGAATTCTCACGAGTGTGCGAATAACTCGTTTAAGTTTTGGGGAATTAGTGGAAAAATAATGTATGTATATATATATATATATAGTAGCTGGCAATAGTCCAGATCCTTCTTGGTCCTTGGAGAAATGGTTGCTGTCGGCCACTGGTAGAAGGAGGTCGCATCTGCCCGTGAAATCTGGCTCGAGCGAGACTGCCAGAATAAGTGCTTCGTCGACTCTGACGAAATTACATCCATAATTTCGATGCCATTCACCCAATTTTTTGTAGCGCCCATTTAAAACGCGTCGTTTGCCTCTCGTGTGTTTTACCGTCGACACGCGTGTACAGTCCGCTGTATACAGTATACGTTCTTAGTTGCTTCTTCGACCCGGCAGGTGCAGCGCATGCAGCTCTTATATGAAATTACCGGCTTAATTTCTTATCCTGGCAGTCAACCCGTTTGGAAATTTTGAAAATGTCCTCATGAGAGAAGCTGATTTCCGTGCTCTTATCTAATCTTGGTTCGGCACTTTTACTAGACCTTGACTTTAACTATGTCGAAGAAAGGTGTCTCTACGTATTTAAGCAGGTAGATGTCCACGACGACAACCCGGTGAATGATGCTTAGTACTTTGAGGGCGTCGTTCACCTGTTTCTAACTACGATAATATGTAAATTGAATTGTACCTTGGAAAAAAAAGACTGCGTGACTCGAGACAGTTTACTGGTACGTTAGTTTTTGAGTAGACTTACGTAAGAACAAGATTCCACGAGATTTAAACGATTTTGAAAATGTTGAAAATTTTTGAAAAAAAAAAAAGTGACTAAATATTGCATTTTTTCGAATTTAATAATTAATATTTTTTTGGAAAACAATTTTTCAAAAATTTTTTTTCATAAAATATATATTGAACGTACCCTTTAACGCGTGCACGTCTCATGACGTATATCGAGCCGGGTAAAACTTTCTTATCTACACTGCGATCCCATCCGCGCGTAAGTGGCGCAAGCGTGCTTTTTATCGTAACTAGGTAAAATCGCTTTATCGACGTAGGTCATTCGTTCCAGGTGCGCAAAATAGTCCCTTTTCGCGATAACGTGTCACTCGACGTCCAAGCAGGATCCCATAAGCCACGCTCTAAGGATACACACGTGTATGATTCATGTTAATGGTAGCTCGAGGTATCATTAACTCGTGTAATCAGAAAAGCCAGCAAGTTCCTTTCTAATTATTATACTCAGCTCTATCGAGCAGCACACGGTGCCTAAGTAACCCAGGTAAAATAAAGTCCCTGGCAGATTAACCCAAGTTTCTAAAGTATCCAGCGTCACGTCAACCACCGATAGACAAAGCGATGCTAAAACGACTCTTAAAAAGTATCAACCCGTTCACGGTTTAACGTGCTGAACCGTGTAGGTGGGAAAGTTATCCCGGAACGTGGTATTCCCAGATGAGGAACTCCTGGTGGGCTTAAATTATTCGGTAGTAAAGTTTACGAGGTAACAGCTTGCGCTTACAGCGGCCAACACGTTGTCCGTCATCGGTACCGAAGAAGTACTTGAGATATTTTAAGAGGATCACGTGGAAGAAATATAAATGAGAGACTAAAGGTACAAGTACAAGGATACGGAAGGTCGTAAGGTGGTCATCTTCAAGGAATAGAGTCCTCGGCAGAATGCTGATCTGATGGCCGTTGTTTAGTAGCTGGATGTAAAATTTGCGAAAGACTTGAGAGAAGCAAAGCTACGGAGCTCAGTGAAGCCGGACTTCTGTCGGAGTTAAAGCTCGACAGAAGTGGGCAGTGGGTTGTGGCCGCTGAAGCGGTCGGGACTCGTGTCTTGAGTTTAACGATTATTGCGCAGTAAATATCTCCGGTCCACCTGTGCTGCCCTCGCAACCTCTGCTAACTACGCCCGAGACCGCAGAGGCCCCCGGACGACCACGCAACTCTAAAACGCAACTGTAAAACGGAGTAACAGAACGGGGCTATTGTTTTACACTGGTTGTAAAAGTAGCCGAATAAAATATCGTTGGACCCAGCTCGTAGCTCATGCCTACCCTCGCTTGGTAGGAAACGAAGTAAACACAGCTAGAAGGAATACACGTTGGATATCGTTAAATCGTTATACGTTCGATCTGGCACCGACCATAAAATAGGCAACACTACCGTGCGCCATTATTCGCCGGTAAGTATCCCCGTGTAGACCTACCCGAGACGGATGTTGGAATTTCATCTGTAAACAAGGGATACGTAAGGTAGTTACTGTATACGGATGCTTTAGACGCTAGGGTGAGCGAGGGGACAGGGGTATATCTCATATTTAATTTCAACCCGACCGGAAGGGACCCTCTCGTCCAATACGATTATTAAATAGATTATAGATTCGAAATCAATGTAGCTCAGATAGGAGATCCCATCATACACATGAGCGCTTCTGGCGCCAGGGGCTTCCCATTGGATGATACTTGCCGCACAATTTTCCAGCCGCTGGCCACAGCTTTCGAGGATCAATGGATGGATCATCGGGACTGATCTTCACCTAAAATCTGTCCCGGGGTCAAGCGTGGAGACGTTCCTTATAAAGCTACGGGATTTGCCAGCCATGAGTCGAATAGCAGAGCGAATAAATTCTATACAAGGGAACTGGTCGAATAAACGAATAAACCGTCGCGCGAGGACCCACTTGACGAGGGTTTCACTCTTGGTTATTCTCTCGCGCTCTGTCTCGCTCTCTCTCCTGTACTAGCAGCACCTCTCGAAGCGTGCATCTACGCGGATTTATACGTCGGCGGGAGAAGGAGAGAGCGAGGAGGAGATACTCGAGCGTAGCAATATTATTTAACCGTTAAAGTCAGTCCTCGTTATGCTCTTCCCGATAGAGGCGTGGGACGTGTCGTCGTATATTAGTTTGGAAACGCCTCTACGAATCGAGGGGTGATATACCGAGATTAATGCTAGGGTCAAGCACGTCGAGTTACAAGTTACACGTGAGAAGGACTCCGTAGGAATATTCAGCCTCGGGACCAATTGATGCTGTTAATTTAATTTCGTCGTTACCTGGCCTAATAAAGTGCAAAAGTTTCCAGGCCAATGAGACACTTCAGTAACGACTGGTACACTTGGTCTGGGTACCCAGGATTACTTACTGGACGTACTGTACACTAAATCTAAAGAACCCCCAAGCCCTAAGTCAAGTTCCTGGATGTGTCGCGGTGGACAAATGCCCGGATACTAGTAGTGGAAGTAATGCGTCTTAGCAGCGTGCAGGGTGCAATAGTCTGTGCGACGTAATAGCTGACGTGGGGGAGCTTAATGCCCGGTAGTGGTACCTACCCACTTGGATTACCAAGGGTTGTATAGTCCGAGCTCCAGTGACACTTGGAGGGCTGATAAGACAGAGGGTGAAAATCGACTTCCGAAGATTCTCTGGATGGAAGGGAAATAAAAACAGTCTCCTCCTGCCAGCTAGACGTAGGGTGAGTCGCGCACCTAGGGGATTCCTTATAGACACCAGATGGCAGTACGCGACCTAATACCAGGTACTTTATGAAAGTTCTTACCAGGAGTGAGATAAGGAGCTCGTATCTTTCGCTTACTCTTCTCTCCCTCTCTCTCTCTCGGTCGCTCTTATTGCTTGGTCCTCTAGCGCGTTCCGAGCGAGCGGTTTCCTCGGAGCGAGACCAGTGTCGGGTAACGATCTAGGTGAAAACGTAATTAAGGATCCTACTTATTAAATACGTACACCGTTGGACGGCTAAGTAAAAGGTAAAATGACTGCTCGCTGGCTCCATGGGTGGCATGGTTAGCAGCCCATCCATTTTTCTGACTGCTTGTTGTTTCGCGCCAGGGGTCCCGAGCTCCTTCAATCTGAGCTCTGGTCCACCCTGTACTCCCGTAAGATAGTTCCTCGTACTCCCCCACGTGTACTACCCGTGTGAACCGGACCTGGTCTAGTGCAATACTGCAAGACTCCGGTAACGCAATACCGCAGTGCCGCAACACCTCGGTAATGCAATTTACCATTTGAAGTATGTACGTAGTTTCAATTGGTTCAGTCTTTTTCTTGTAGCACATTGTCCGTGTTGCGTCATACAGTGTATAACTGTGCTAAAGATTTGACTCCATAGTAATTTTGTGTAAGAAGAGATCAGCTGGGTTCTAGATTTGGGCGAGCATAACTAACCATAAAATGGCGATGTTCCGCGCGTCAGCCAACAGAACGCTCGTCTCTATACGAGCCACTGACGTAGCACAGACCGCGTCGATTACTATAGTCTAACCAGAGTCAGTGGGTCCCGTGTATTATATACGATATACCTATGGGCTTTACGAGACTCTATCCAAGAGCGCCAGTCATGCCGCCCTCATCAATCTTGTTCGATTATTCCGTGATGGGCGAAAAAAAAGCCCGGCAAAACAAAAAAAACAAAAGCAAAGCCAAAGAATGGATCGAGCGGCGGCGGCGGCCGTATTGGCCGGGGGGGTGGTGAGACGGCGAGGGGGAACGTTCTTGCTCTCTCGAGGTGGTTATAAATGGTGAGGTGATTTGATTTCTATTAGGCGACTTATTGTTCGCTCCTTGCGGGAGACTCTTCCAGGACCCCGTGAGGAACTAATGAATTTATACTCGCGTTTATACGTCGCACTCTTTGGAAACTCTGTGTCCACTCCGAGCTGCCATTAGGCGTTGGCTCGTATAACGAAAGCACGCGGGGCATTCTGGGATATTTGTCGGTGCTGGGTTACGGGCGCCTTAAGTCGAGTTCATTGGCTAAAGGCGGTACGCGTCATGGTAAGACGTTAATACGTTTTTCGTTTGGCGTCTCAATAAACAATATTTACCGTGCAGGTGCCCATTCGCAAGCGATCGCGAGACGCCTTCTTCTTCGTTCGCGTACGCTGAGGCGGCCAAGAGATCTTCGGAAAGGCTGCGAAGGGCGTTGACGGGAGGTGGACCATCGCAAACACTCCCCGATGAGAGTCTGACTAGAGGATAATTTATGTCGCGGCTTTATGAGAGTCTAACTAGCGGGTACTCCTGGCACTTGGTACTACACTACTGCTTGGACCTCTCGTTTCCGACGCCTACGTCTTGTATATCCTGACAAACGACGTCTTCATGCTCGACGTTCTCTCAGCTATTACGTAGTCGATATACGTGGTCACGAGAAAGACGAAAGGAGTAAAATGATTTTTTAATGAAATTTTTATCAATTGTATTTTTATCTCTGATTTTTTTATTTCACCATGAAATTCATGGTTTCTCTGCTTATGGGATTTTCGACGACTTTGTACGTTGCCACGAGAAATTGTCCTAGCGTGTAATCTTATTTGCAAACGGTACCTTTAGAATGGTACAGGGAGACCATACTTGAAACTGTTACACTCGAGACCTCTAATCCTCTCTCATATCTATGAGTTTGTAAAAGGGAGTTTCAATAGGTTAACCACTTCTACCGGTGTGTACAAAGGGTCGCTTTCAAAACGATTTCCTGCTCGGATTGACTTGGTCTATGAGGTCGCTCTTCCTGTTTGCTCTTGAGATTTCCAGCACCTATAATTTCAGAGGGAGATTTTTTTCTTCACTTTTATTTGATCCTGTTACGTGAATGACAGGAAAACCTTGCTTTGATCGGGGTCAGTAATCTTCCTATTGTCAGAGAGGGGGACACTTTTCTGGTACATCTTCAAGAATCCCAAAGCAGCTTGCTTCCGTTGCCATTACGTTAAAGATTTTTCAACATTTTTTAACTCGCTCAAAATTATTTTCAAATTTCCCATTGTTCATGCTAATTGTCATTTTACTGTCTGCACTCACTTCCGTATCTTCTTCAGGTACCCGGCTGACTGACTTCCTGGTTCACAGCGAGTGCACTGTCTGTACTCAACGTGGCGTCATGGACGTCATAAGCACCTCGCGTCCTGGCTAAGGGAAGGAACAATGACCATTGAGAAAACAAATTATAATTGTCGAATGATTAGCTCGATCGTTCCGGACCCAAGTCGAAGAGGGCGTCCTGAGGCTTATGAGGCAACAATGACTGGACAACAACAGGCCATCCACAGTTTTACACTACTAGCATCCTCTTCTTCTCCTTCATTTTCATTCTCTCACTTCGCGGGATCGTGATGATTAACACGCGCCTGCCCCTAACCCCTTGGAGCCGTGGAATAAGCTGCTTAGACCAGGAACCAGTGATTCCCAAACTGGGGAACTTCAGAGTCTGCCATTGGATTTTGTGGCAGAGCACGACCCGAATAGATCAACCAGATCTTAATCAAAAGTATCTCGTCGGACCAGTTCACGAAAGTTGTTTCTTTAACATTCTGGAAATACGGCTTTGATGCATTAAAACAAATTTTTTTCTTTATGTACCAACATAAATTTCATTGTTTACGACATCTCGCTACTTTATATCATTGAGGTGGGTAGACATTATTTTTCAAGTTCAAACATAAGGATAAGGTTAAGGACGAATCTTTTTTTTTTTTTTTTCTTTCAATTAAAATTATCCTGCTTTGATGGTCACTGACTGTATGGTGGCTATCGAAAGGGTGACAGGTCGGTTCTCACGTCGATGGCCTACACCACCTTTACTAGAAGTATACGCCTTTAGAACGCCTGTAACCAAGCAGAGATGCACTTCTCTTCTTTTCTCTTGCTCGTGGTTCGAGCGTATCCCACGTATTAACATTTTAACACCTGAGGCACCCCCTGCCGAGCCCGTTGCACCTTCCACCTCGTGGTCTTCTTCTTGTAACACGCTCGATGGTACCAGAGGTGGAATTAGATTAGCCGAACAATCTGATCAGCCGGTGATGTGATTAATCCCGTCGGATATTGGCGCCGGAATATCCACTTCAGCTTATTGTGAGTCCGCCCTTACGAAATGACCAATTGAGACTTTCTCGCTAAGGAATCACAAAAAAAAAAAGGTCGTTATCACGTCACCCATAAATAAATTATTAAAGGAGATAAAAATTTTTCAAATTTAACAAATTTTTCAATTTGTCATTTCATTCTAATCATAAAGATTGCCCTTGGTACGAATTATTAGAAAAAATATTATTTTACCTAAAAACAAAATTTTCACTCGAATCATATTTCACCCAATTATCCAGCCCCCGTATATATGTATACACTCCATGCTAACTAGGACTTAAGACTTCAAGTACAGCAGCTATGGGAAACTTTGGTCAGTGACGGTGTGCAACTTTAACGTTGTAAAAAAGTGCGTGCATTGTTTCTATGGGAGGATCCCATGCATAACTTAGACGCCTATGCAGGTGTATAATAAATACGTGCAGGAATAGAAGAGAGAGACAGCGAGGTTATAACACAGATTGAAGAAGGTCCGATACAAAGGGGCAAGTTTCGCCAAGTAATCGTACCCATTAATAATGTCGGTGATCCTCCTCCTTCTCTCAGCCTGGACACCTCTGCCACTCAGCATCTTCAGCTTCTTCTGGTTCTCTCTCCTGTCTCTCCCATAATCCGTTCTGTGTCTTCGGGCGGTACGTAGTCTTAGGTTCCAGGTCGGCCTTAACCTCTGATGTCCCCAGACGCATTTTCAAACAGGTATGATCGACATAATATACATTGAAATTTCTAGATGGATTAAATATGACGATCATATATATATATATATATACATTACTCGTATTCAATTTGCTGCCAACTTCAGTTCTCTCATGGCTATCGAGTCTTACTTCAATTTTACTAACTCAAGATTCTCAGTGCGTCGATCATTAGGCAGAGTCTAATCAACCCGATCGGACTACAACAATGGCTAGTAGCCAAGAGGAAACACTAGTCAGGTAAAAACCTTTTTCTTTGTTTCAAAAATATCTTCAGCATCAATCGCAATCATCGTGTCACGTTTACGAGTTTACCAATTGATGCTGGCTGCATTTCAATAGGATCGATACCGATTGGATGAATCGATTTTATCAGACCTCACCCAGCGAACTTTCCACTGAGTACGAAATTGACTGACTGCTGGATCTGAATTGTTCTAAATTGTCGTATATATTTACTTTTTTAATTTTTATATTCATGCACGATTGTGCATAACACACACTCACATATATATATGAATAGAAATCTCGCGAAGAAATTTACTGTGTATCCGAGTGCAACGTTGAAAAAGAATCGGCTATAAAAGTCTAATATACAGATATGCATATCCATGTGTCTAATATGTAACACGCGAGCCAAGGAGCACGCGAACCGTACAATTTCCATCGAACTAATTTTATACGAGTGCGTCAACAAGTGCGTGACGACTTTAATAAGCGTAGATGCGAGTTCACTAATCGACCAGCCGATAAAGCCGATCTGAAAAGATGCGACGTTCGATAGGGATGATAATAGTAAAATCTAGAGTGGCTTAGAGGAATCATTTAAAATCACAAAAATTGGTCCATTCGGTAATACAAAGTGATGCTGGGTTATGTAATCTGAATTACACGAGATTTTGTACGCCTGTCAATTACGCGTTATACGATAAAAATATTATTGGCAAATGAGATTTGAATTTTACGCGAACATCAATCCTCGCCATTGTCCCTCACGTGGACCGAGCGGAATGATAAAATGAAAAGAAAATTTTCTAAGATGCCCCAGCATCCCAGTTATTCCTCTGGATGGATGTACCCGTAAGGATACCATATAAAATTAACTTCTATCGGGTCAAATCCTTCGATTGATTCTTTATTTATTCCCCTGGGGTTGCCAGTGTCCAAATCCCCAGTTTCACACTCGACGTGACGCTGACCCTCGTGCTTGACCCCACGGGATACGTGAGGGATTTGTCCAAGAGCGAAGTGACTTGCTTCTAGGCAGTGATGGAGTACCGTTTGCCGGCGCCCTCACTTTTTACTCTTTCTTCGTTTCTCACTGTCCTTTTTTTGTTTTCAAATCCTCCTAATTTGTCTTTTAGCTTTTATTTTCCCAGTCGAATCAATTCGGACAGTCATTAATACCTATGCGATTGTAGGTCACTACTCGTAGAAAGGTTAGGTTGGTTATCTATGAACTTTAGGTTAGCCATGCATGAATTTGAAAATAAAAATTTTTTTCTTCGCGTCATCTTTTTTCTCCCGTGAGAAGGACGATGGATTCGTAGGAGAATAGAAAAATTTCACGGAAAACCACGATCTCGGTAAAACTGCAATGGGATTACGCAAATCCCGGTCACTCTTATAGGAAACACACACGTCTCTTCTAGAGGCGAAATGGGGAGTTTATATAGGCACTTCTCCCTTTCTTCAGGTCCGTGCTAAAGGTCATTCTCTCTACTAGGATGGCAGCTGGATCCTGACTTAACTTCACATCGAGATTTAATTCCCCGTGAAATGGAAGCGACTTGTGCGCGGACTTGCGGGGATTTACGTTTTTGGATTTGTGGGGATTTTTGGCATCGAAGGTTTCCTCTTTGAGGAATTGTAGGTATAATAGCTATACGTGTGTGTATATATATATATATATATATATATATATATATACACGCACACGTGAATGTACTATATAAAACTGCAATTTGTTTCTTTGAAATTTTCCAAAATATATAGATATATTATATCTACACCTAATGTAGCGCAGTTTACGTTATTAACTTCACATGTACTAAGTACTGGAGGACAGTCTGGAATTCAAGCGAAAAATCTCGCCAGCGATTCCACTTAGAATCGATCGTTGGAACTAATTATTGGACATACAGGTAATGTAAATGCAGAAAAAAGAAATCGATATTCGGATGGTATCACACATTTATAAATTTAAAATACACAGTAGATAACAGTCACGGTACAGTGGGTTGAATAAAAGAAGTGTCGTTCTCGTACAATACCTATATATCTTCGCCCATGTATCCTTCTTATGCTATAATATATTTTTAGTGGTACGTATTGTAGATACTAGCACAATGGAGTACAGTATACAATATGTAAGTAATTTATGGAGCATGACGTAAAACGTCATTACACAGTATGACTCTCGTGCATACGAGTCATCGAGGACAGAACGTCTGTCTTGTTAGTAAGAAAAAGAATTTCTTTGGTGAGAATTTCGTGTGAAACTCGAAAACGTTTTTTTTTAATAATACGCTCCATTTTCGTAGGCCCATTCGAATGCATGTAATGCGACGGATTGCGAATCAACTGTCTGCGCATGCGCACTGGTACTCTAGAACAATAAAATGAGAGAGGGGGTATCGATCGTAAATTTTTCATGTAAAAAGACATTATAATTGTCTCCCAGGTACTTTTATCCTTTTTTGTTTTTTTTTACTTTTTTTATTAAAAAAAAATTTTATTATACATTTCCAAGCACGTTTGGCAACATTCGGCGATGTCATCTTTTCACAATTTTCGAATATTTACGTCGAGCGGGTTGATTCTATTGCTCTTGCCGTGTAATCGGTATTCTTCGTATCGCGTGGTTGTAAGACGTGCTCGGTCGGTAAAACATTTAATTACCGTATAAGGCTAAATTAATGTACGATCGATACCCGCAGCTGACTTTGCTCGTCATTGCAATTAAAATCGAGCAAAGAAACAGCCGGTAAATACAAGTCGCGTATTACGTACAACGACGAGGTAGGCCCGTTTGAAAAGCCCGCGTCATCTTCTCTCATGTGTCGTAAGCGTTGCTGCTGTTACAGTTTAAAGTGTCGGTGAACACGCTGAGAAAGTTCTCAGGCGGCTTCGCGCGCGGAAAAATCGAATCCACGAACCATTTTGTATTAGGCCAAACAAAGGAGGGTGGAAGAAAGAATTTTTTTTTTTTTTTTCATGGCAAAAATTTCGCAAACACCCGTTGCGTTACCGTCGTACTTTTTTCTTTGTTTTATTTATTTTTATATCGTTTTACGATCTCGATCAATCGATTTAGCAATTATCGATTAATCATCTAATAAATCACTTACGGCTGTATGTGTATTATTGATTGAATTATTTTTGCTCACCGGTGGTCCCTCAAAACGGAAGTCCATCGCTTCACAACGTGAACGCACGCTTTATCGGTATGACCAGGAACAAACTCAATTGCTGATCCCTTCGACTTCCGCTCGGCAATCGTCGATGCGCGTTCCTTGCAAACCCTTGCGGGAACCGCGACTTTCCATCAGTTACTATGACGTTTTAATTACTCGATAACGGTAGACACTGCAGCGGTTCTCAAACGTGTTTTGTATTCGTGGACGACACGGTTGGTAAATGAAATTTATGAAAAATCAGAAATATGCAAAATTATTCTTTAATTTATATGCGCACAGCATGAACTTTCGGAACGTTTGCGAAATTTTGCCATATAAAAAGAGAAAGATGGCGTCTGTGGAAAAATAAGAATTGTGAAGGACGAAGACATTGAATTTGGCTGATTGCTAAGATGGCAGCCGATTCGTCCGCGGTCGAATAACAATAACTGTGTGTGTGTGCGTGTGTATGTATATATATATATATATACTATCAATCAAAAATTGGTCGTTATGTATGATTTATCATTTAATTTATTTTAAGTTAAAACTTTTTTTACAATAATATTTTACATTCATTTACACCATCGCCTCGAAAACATTCTTCGCACGGTTCTCCTATTGCGGTAAATTATTTATTTATTTATTTTTTTTTTTTTGTTTCCGTTTAAAAATCATATTTTACAGACTACACTCTACTCCCTAATAATACTATATAGATATTTATATGCATAGGTTTTTCTCATTATATCAAATCTCTGTGATCATCTTGCGATTTTCAAAAATTCTAACACCTCAGTCTTTTGGAAAATCGCAAAGCCCTATCCTCGCGCGGCGCGCGCGGCCGCGCGAGCATGTCCTCAGAAAGCGCCTCAGGCCGCGGAATAGTAATAATATAATTTTTTCGTAACGTAGAATTTCAATTCAGTAATTTAATTACACTAGAATAAGTAACCTCTAAAATCGAAAAATCACAATGTGGTCTCAACTCAAAGAGAGTTCATAAAATGTTACATTTTTTTTTTTTTAATACTTTGACTATCTAGTTTAAGTTTTCGATTAACCACTAATTTTATGCACAATCACTTACTTCCGTATTAATTATCATACGATACTGTTACAATAATAATAACGATACACAATCTTGAAGATACAAAATTTACACGTGTCTGACTAATCTATCCCTCCCGGATGCAGTTACAACCGATCGACTCTAACGTAATATCGTCAATTACCGCATTCAAATCACACCAGTTTCCCGCCAGTTTCCTCACCGTCTACCCCCCCCCCCCCCCCACCACCACCACCGGCTCTTGTCGATCGCTCGTAATCGCCCCGGGAGGGTACGATATAATTTACCATTTTTATTACTAACCAGTACAACACACGTAACGCCACGATCGAAGGGCGGTTCTCGGGATGCGAGCTCAATCGATTTTTTTTTTCTTCTTCTTCAGGCATAAACGATCTCGTTTAATCGTACACGCAATTAATTCTGCATCCTCCCCGTCCGTCCCACCGATACCCCACACCCATCCACCCCATTCAATGACTGTTGCATCGTTCGTAATAAAGCAATATAAAAATGAATAAAATCGAGCTCCGTACAGTGGAGCCAAATCCAACGTGAGACACGGGGGTCACTTTCGAATTTCGGATTATCCCAAGGCCGGACGCTACGGCGCGCAGCTGTCACACAGGCTGCAGCTAAAATGCACTGCATTGAAGAACGAAGCGCAACTTTGAGCAGACTTCGTAAGGTCCGTAGTAGCGTCTGGATGGGTTATGCAATATGTTGAAATTGGGTAAAGCGCATCATACCCAGAGCGCATCGACTGTATACGACGTATGAATATTTATATATATGCTATATACGAACAATTAGAACGTGTGGAGGTTACTTGAGTGTAGTGCTAATTTCACGGTGTGTACGCACCTTTGTACGTATATTTAGTTTCGTCCTTCTTCTAGCACGCAGACAGGGAACCTGGTCGATTACACTTCGAGATTACGGCCGTTCGATCGGACGTGGTATAATTCATCATTATTACTTTAAATTGCACGATATTTTCAATTAGGGCCTATTTTACACTGTAGCTCACTTCTAAAGTGTGACTCGACATTGTGAAATTCCCGAAATAATTGGCTCTTCGTATCAGCGGGTTTCATACCCTCTCAAGTCACGAAGCGCTTTGCCGTTTTCTTTTTATTATTTCTTTATCTCTCTTATCATTTATCTCTCCTCTCCTTCTCGTCTTGATTAATTCACTCTCGAATACACTTTCTCTCTCGCTCTTTACGCCTCCTCTCTCTCTCTCTCTCTCTCTCCCCCACCCACCCACTCCTCTCTCTCTCTCTCTCTCGCACTCACACTCTCACTAACCACGCACGCACGCACGCACTCTCGCTCACGCACAGAATCTTCAGCTATACTACCTTCCTCGAAACTTCCGACTTTTATCATAGTATATTTACAATAATAAGACTCGTTTGTACTTGGGGCCGGGGCGCGATGGCCCTAATATATACTTTACATATGTACAGAGATCGGACCGATCTCATTAAAAGGAATATACAAGATCGGCCCGATCTCTCAAGATTTCTACTTGGGTTATGTCAGAGTGGTGGGCTGCGTCCTGAGCTGCTGGTCACTCGCAATTCATGTGTACTCCGATCGCCAACCGGTCTGAAACATGACAAAGGATCACACGTGTTATAGATTTAATTTAATACCAATCAACGGCATACTTGTTTGACTTGTAAATTATGTATTTAATGCACGTTCAGTAGCGACTTGTCCATTAAAAAAATTATTATTAATCGTCACGTGCAATTTTTCATAAACGTAATGTCACCAGCTGTCAAAAGTCACGTGGACCACGTATTGACATTAGCAGCAGATACTCACCATAGCATTCGTCGTGGCTGCTAACTGAAGACCCTGAAGACTCGCCATGTGATGAGAATGAGAGTGCGAATGCGAATGAGGGTGAATTGGAGGTGGTGCTGGTGGGGGTGCAAATCCTTGATGTAGACCACCGGTGACGCCAACCCCTGTATGGTACATGTAATGCTGCATGGCAGGGTGCATCGTGTGATGATGCTGCGAGGTACCTGAAATTAGAAACAAAGTCCCAACTGTTCAATAACCCGCATCGCTGGGTGACAAAAAAAATTTTATTTTTATATCCCAAAAATTAATCATCCATCAACATCGTGGACGATGATTATTAATACAATTATTTACCCATAGGGGATCCAAAACCGGAATGGAATGGCTTGTTGTCCAGATCGAGGTGTCCACCAGCCTTGATCATGTCGCCCATGACACCACCCAACCCCAGACAGCCACCAGCCTTCTTCTTTTTGCTCTTGGACGACAACTTCCGGTTCCTCGTCTGGATGCCTTCCTTCTTCATCGTCAATGGCCGGTTCACCTGCAACAATAGGAGACAACAATTCGTTGAGTTGATCGTAAACGCTAAATCGTACGGCCAAATAACAAAATCGCTACCAGCCATACCCACGTATATACCCTGTGTCTCTAAAAACCGCAAATTATTCCCATCCCTATACGAATGCACGTAGAATGCAGTTTCCCAGTAGTTCAAAATGAAAGGCGCGCATACTGTATATTTCGGTATAAAAATAACATCGCGTGGAAACGTAACTTCCTTCACGACGTATTACGCCAGGAGGCCAGACCGACGCTAGACGCGTATCCATTGTCGCCAAGGTTGGTAAGAAAAAAAAAAAAAAAAAAAAAGACGTCCGACGTTTGGGTAGATAAAAAAAATACACCGAGACAAAGAGAGAGAGAGAGAGAGAGAGAGAAGAAGAAGCAACAGAAAGAGAAAGTACAAGTACACGGGATGCAGACATAGAAAAAACTTATCTTAAGGATCTCTAGTTTTAAGGGTTAACGCCCTTTCCGAGTATTTCACGAAAATGTATGATATTACCAATATAACCCCCCCCCCCCTCCCGCCCTTACCGACCACTCATAAATCCGTTTCTCATAAGTTTTCCATATGACGCGTTCAATACGACGAACAGAAGGAGGATCTGTACGAGAAGGTATATGACGCTTTGGGATTTACCGCGAGATCGTGCACGTAAATGGATATGAAAAATTAGCCAAGGATAGAATGGAATTGCTGAAACAATGAGATGACGCAACAAGGCTTCGCTATAGACCAAGGCATACTGAGACTCTGTGCTTACATGTCGTTACTACACGTAGTCATACCTAATGTTGTATCCGTTTAATAAGCCTGTCATCCATCAATAACCCCCTGCCCCCCCTTACCGACCAACCAAACACGTTTCTATAAATTCACCGTGTTTACGTTCGAAGGACGCCAAGCCGTCGTCGTTGCTGTTTAACGTCGTCCTATACAACCACCCGCAATGCAGCGACGAAATTCCCACGGAATCGGTAAATTTCAGATGGACTTATCGATCCGATCGTTTCGGATTGAACTGGCTAGATATGGCCGAGGGAGTTTTTTTTGCTGGTTCGCTTCCCGTTTTTACCTTATCCAGGAGCGGAGAGAATGGCGCCGCCTATAGCCAGACTCTGCAGTCGAATACATATGTACATACGTTACACACGTCCCCGCCGGCCATTTCTGTCGCACTAGGACGGAAGAGTCGCCAATTTTCACGCTGCGCGACCGTTCGCGGCTCTGTCCCGTGGGCATAATCGATTTGCGAGGTTTCTGTGTGACTGAAGGTTCTCAACCTGAGATTGTCATTATGCAATTAACGAAGGAGCGACGAGTAGCCGTGACTAAGTTATATATTGCGATTTGCTGATAGCACAAGAAAAAATACTGTATACGAAGGCGAAACGGCGGGTACCAATGGGTATAATGTGCGAGTATCGTTACGGACGCGTAGAAACAGACATAAGTCATTCTGATTGAATTCGTATGTGGTTACGTAAGAAATTAGTCCGTCATGGGAATCGTGCGACGAAAAATTCAAAACTGCTACGTCGGAGGAGACACGTCGTTACGTTTCCGTCCGCTACTGGAACGGGAGCGCAATTGTCGTATCTGCAGTTATTCCCGCTATAGCGACAGCAGCGCCATGACCGAGGCGGAGCCGAACCTTGCCGAACGACACCGAGCAATTGTCATGGCGTCCGAAGGGAGCTTCGATGAGACAAAGATTAGACCCGGCGTTATTACAACACTGCATTCTGGAGACGCAACGAGGAGCAACACACGAGCCAGCGTTCGCCTCGTCCCGCGTGTCGGGCCAGACAACGCAATTAAGAAATCTCGCAGATTCCTGGTAGTCGCCGCACTCTTGGATGTAGGTAATTAAGGAATCGACAGTCCCGGCTCAACTGGCATACCACGTCATTGGTCTTCCTGCACGCCTAGCATTGCATCCAGAATGCAGTCGAGCTTGATTGTATAGTAGAGTAGCGGTACGTCATCGGGTAATCTACCTCTTGTAGCCGTAAGACTTTTAAAGCATTACGTGCATAACGAAGAATAGTTTCGGTGTAAATGACGACTTCGGCTACGCTCGGTAATCTTCGGCGGTCGTCGAGTATCGTTCGCCGACGTAAAGATCGGCGCAATATACGATTTAATAATATCGCCCGTGCATCGACCTGCGATGCAGTAGCACAGCTACGGCTGATCGGCTTATTTATTAATGCATTTATTTATTCCTCATTCAATTGTCCCTTTGTTTATCCTTCACGTTAATTCCAAAGTATTCCTATACACCAGCTATGGCATACGGCACAATAACACTGCACGGTACGTAGGCCCCCTGCGCGCGCAGTGCAATACTCAAGTACGAAATAAGTAGGTATGCAAGTATTGTGTACGGGTGATGCGGGGGCAGTTGGCGGGACTTTGTAGTTGCCGCGACGTGACGCAACTGCCAACTTAGGGAAAAGGTTCTCGGTATTATGAACTCGAGGGAGGAGAATTGTGAGAGAAGAGGTGAAGGCTCGAGGAGGGATGTGTCTTCTTTACGGAATATCCCTCCCTTATCCCCCCCTCCCCCCCCACGTAAACTTCCCGGCACACGATTTCTTCATTTTTCAGAACCCTTGCACCAAGGAGACTAATACTGCTGTCCCTAAGACTCACCCACGTTACGTGCTACGACGACGACGGACCGAGCAGACGGTCAACGACTCTTTTCGGAATTATGCAATTGGCCAAATTTGTCGAATTAACCGAGCGGAGACGCCTGACAACGCGGCGATCCTCTTTGAACGAGCGTCGTCCAGGACGGCGAGGGTGGCGGGAAAATTGAAAAAAATGTAAGGCCGCTCAGTTTTTACCCTGCCGTCACGTCTCGCCCTGCCGTGGCGCAATGCGAGAAATAGTCGAGCTTTAAATAAACTCAGGACTTTGCGAGATGTGTAACTCGGCGGCGCTCGAACCAATTTGAATACAATAAGCGGCTTTAATGGGAAGCGTCGCTTAAGTCCGCGGCTGTCCGAAAGTGCGAGTTGAGCAAGGAGAAGGGAAGAAGACGGTGCGTCCGAGAGAGACGGAACGAGGGTTGTATCAATGACGACGATGACGAGTGGTAAATGGCGGTGGATCGTCTGTGACGAAACGATGGGATACGTAGGAGGCAGTGGATTCGAATGCAGATTGACGCGATCACACACGATGCAACCGCGCGCTGCCTGCATACGGGATACGCGCGACAGTCGAGGGGTCAATGAATGAATCAAAGGACACGTCGTGTGTGAGCGTCCGCTCGAATTTTCCTATCGATCGATCGTGACCCGATCGACGTTCGATTTCTGCACTACAGTCGCACTGAGAGTATCGATGACGCATACGGGAAACGTTATTGACGAAATACGTAAATTCCTCGCATGCTTCGTTATCGATTGCCGCGGCAAGAATTATTAAAAAAAAAATCACACGCACACCGGACGCGACTGTAGTAGTCACGGTTATTGGCGGGAAATATTCAAATCTTTTAATCCGATCGCAGGCTGACTGGTAGTCTGCCGAGTGCGCGCGAATCTCCCAGGGAATATCAATTGGAAAGTCGGCTTTACGTTTATTCCGAGTAAAGCGATTTTATGGCATCCTCCAAGGGTCGCCCACAACGTTCGACAAAATTCCAAGGATCGTAACGAGAGGGAATGACGAATCAGTGTAGGATCGAGCTATAAATCGTTAATCAGCACGAGACGAATAATCTCGCCGCTCGACGAACCCACAAAGGTCCGACACAAAATATATTCCCATGGTATTGTGACGGCCGTGCAAAAGTTTGCCAGAGCAACTTAACGGGCGAGACACGCGTTGAATCTCGACACGGCGGAAGTTAATGCTCGATCGTACATAAACTGCGTAAAGACTCTGCAATCGGTGTTGACGTAGACGCGGAGCGGCGCTGCCTATGCCTTTGCCATAGGTTCGCCCAGCCACGACTGTTGTACAGGGACTCGGTCGATGCATCGTCGGGATTCGCAAAGATCCGTCGTTCGCAGGGGACGACGAGTAGGCTAGAGCGACGGGCGCCTGTTACGTCCAAGCAGCGTTGATCCCAGCAGCCGTCGTTGTTACGACGATACAAAAATTCACGTAGCCGATGAACCAATGAGAAATTTCGCACGCGCTTACTGGCCCGAATCGTGCAAAAGACTGCATCTCGCAGCGGGACTAGATTGAGAGAAGATATACGGCGAGAGACAGATTCAGCGAGAGGATCAGCCATGTGCAGAAGGTCCTAAAATTATGCAGCTTATCGGGCAATCGGAGCACGGATATGTACGGTTCCTGGTAGCGCTATGTTTACCGAGTGCCGGAGGACCACGATTGAGATCATATCGGCGAGGACAGGGCGCCACTGTACCCGAGATAAATCCCAGAAGCATTTACGAGCGATGCCCGACGACGTTCGCGTCCTCGAGTACGACGGCGGCGTCGTCATAGTTTTTCCGGAGGATGTGACGGTGGAAATGGTCCAGATTACAGAATCACACAAAGATCAACACGAATCGGCTAAGCTCGCAATAAAATTGGTAAATTAAGATTATCCCAAAAAAAAAAAATATCAAAATTCACCAAAAAAGTACGGTACGCCTGAAAGACCTTGAATATGAATCAAGATGAAAGTACAGTAAAAGAATACGGATGCTGCGACAACGAAAATCCAGATAATCTCGCGAAGCGAGGACAGGAGTAATCGATGACTATGTCGATTGGTTAAAGGAAACGCGAGCGATATGTAAAGGCAGGGTATGGCATACAGAGGGATGGGGGGGGGGGGAGAAAAAAAAATAAAGATTCCGTGAAAATCAGTCACGATGGCCGGAGCGGTACACGAAAATACACGTGGCTAAAAATAACGAGGAGGCTTCTTCTGTCTCCGGGCTTCTAATCAGCGCGAAGGATCGCGATCGTTAGGATACACGAGCGTGGTGGTTTGCGCGTGTATCGTTCCCGAACGGGGCAGCCCTAGGGAGAAGAAGAGAGACAGAGAAAAAGAAAGAAAGAGAGAGAGAGAGAGAGAGAGAGAGAAAGAGACACATACCCATACTAGACCGAGTCTCGCTATACTCTATAACGTTATATACCAGTTCGCCGAATACTATCCTAATGGACGATTCCGCGTACATCGCAAGCGTCTAGCGCGGACTTTGAAACGTCCAGTTTAAGCAAATAAATAACCCGCGAGCTGAACGAAGACGAAGCGGAGTCCACGGCTAGTATCTAGGGGACTTACTCGCGTGCCTTAGTTCACTGACAGCAATGGCGGCCATTGACATCGTAAAACCGAAGTACATCCCGCGAGCATTATCCATACGTCGATTCGTCAAAGTAACTCTATATATATATATATATATATATATTATTTTCGAGAATATATGTATATAAGTGGATAATGGTTAAAAAATAATGGACAAGTATATACGTTAAAATACATATACTGGTTTTAGCGTAATATCGTGAATAATAATAATAATAATAATAATGGTAACATCTTTTCCCTGTCAAACTACGTAGGATACTTTTACTAAGACGGTTCGAGATGCTCTTGACCCTGACGACCTATCGTTCTCCAGAAGCCCAGCCCGGTTCCCGATCTCGCGTTATGGGTCTCCTCTCTCTCTCTCTCTCTCTCTCGTCCCAGGTATTACCATATTTCGGACACCCGGTAGTAGCCACGAATTCAAACGCGGCTTGTATTTCGGCGCGTGTGTGAGAGTTTAGGTACGGACGCTATCAGGCTGCTCTATCTTAACGACGCCAGATCTGTCGTTCTCCTCCTCGTCCTCCCGGCTCTTTTCCTCTCCGGCATCTATCTATGATCTCGGGAGCCAGCGAGAAGACTCGCCGAGGAGGAACGAGAGCCTCGCGTTATACCGTTCCCGGAGTAGGACGAAACGAGGAGGAGGATGGAAAAGACGAAGACGAAGTAAAGGATGATGATGATGATGATGATGATGATGATGAAGCGAAGTACGACAATGACAACGAGGACGGCGGCTATTTGTTCCTATCTTCGTTGAAACGAGCAGTAAATACATTCTGTCTGCAAGATATATATATATATATATATACACCTACAATGCATCACAATGCATTATACAAGCGAGATATGCACTCCGTATTGTAGTTCAACGATCGACCTTACACTTGGTTACCAATTGGCTCTGCAGTCGCGAGGGACTCGTGAAATTTTCCGAACGCGAGAATCACGAGTAAGGAAACTTCGAGAAATCTGTCATTCGCTCGTATCAGAGCGCGAAGCCCGACGCGAATTCGTGACGCGGATCTTCCGCCTCGCCCAAGGCGACACCAAATTGTCAAAGGTGCGCGCGGCACTCGTCGACAAGATTTATCGTGTGCTCCGCGCGATCGCGTACTGTCCCTCTTCTCTGCTGCTGCCTTTCTCCGCGTCGTCTACCTCTGCATCCTCCATACGATTCTTTCTGTATACCGGCCACCAGCCTCCGTACTCCCGTGTCCCGTGAGGAGATATCCCAGCCGTACCCGGACACGGAGGCTGCTCTCTCAGCTAGGCAAACGCTAAGCTAAGACTGTAATGTGTCAGCTTAATGTCAACGGGGAGTCACTTACTCACGATTCGTACATACGTAGGTATACCGCTGTGCCATATGTAACTATGCGTTCTCGGTCAAAGTGTACTGAAAACTCGTATTCGAATCGGTATAAATACCAGCCGACTGGTATTCCCAGCTGACTGACTTGCAATTACCAAACAGCAAATAGGAATTTTTATTTTGAAACAAATTTATACATAAAACAGCGACTCTTGTACGACTTCTATATATATATATATATATATATAGTAATAGTAACAGTAGTGAAGCATTTTCCTTTCCAGTTGCAAAATGCCTAATTGTAAGCCAAAGCTACTCGATATAGGGTAGAGGTTAAATAGGGTATGAGGGTAGAGTGACTGTCGTGAGTAGGAGGTATAGGCAGTACCATGTATAGTAAAAGGGGAAAGAGGGGTAGGGGGTCTTGGCACCGGGGGCAATTTATTCCTCGTTGCAGCGCGTCTCGTGTTGCGAGTATTTAGCGACGGAACCCCTTGCTTAATTAATGATTACCAGGAAATGTGTCTGGGCTGGCCTTTATGCACCGTATATACCCTATACCACTGTGTACAATCTTGTCCACCGCTACGAAGCTGCTCCCTTACCTCTGCTACAGATCGAACGCGATAAACCACTGCCTACCTACGTACGAATGCCAAGTGGTAAAAGGATCGACGGCAACGTACAATTTCCACCCACCCTTCGTCCTCAACGATTTAACATTTTCTATTGGATCTATATGACTTTTGACGTGTATTCTGATTATACGTAAGTATAGACTAGCCTTGTCGCATCGATTCGAGTCGCATGGATTCGCGGATCGTCGTACGTTTAACGCGCGACTCTTAATGGTCCGAGAGCCATGAGGATCCGAGTGTGTAAATGCAGGTTGAGAGCGATGCAAATTTAGACAAGTGATTTAGCTGCCGATTAGGACCATTGAGTAGACGCCGCTCATAGTCGGTGCTGCGAACAGAGCGCAGTTGTTCTCGAGGTAGCAAGGAGAAACAGAAAGTTCACTGTGACGAGTGGCGAGAGTCGGTTGATGAATGCCGTGCGGTCACGCGGATGAAAATGCACTGCTGCCAATTAGAGGAGTCGAAAACTTATATGCGAACCCGATACCTTTACGTGGACACTAGATACGGATCATCGGCGAACGTTATTTCCTATTCCTATTCGCGTGCGTCTATTCGAAAATTTTCATACGTAAAATACATCGGGAATGACACTGCGAGGGATACGTTTGCCAGCGAACTATTGTCGGCTACAGGCAACGTTACGCGCCGGGAGAAATACTGTGACGATTTCCGCTTATTTGACTATGTGAAAAGTATCGTTTACCTTACGTACAATACGTGGACGATGGGGCAGGGAGATCTTTAATAGAGCCGAAGCGAATATCGGCTACTACCAAGGCACAAGTATCCGCTTCCTGTCTCTTTCATGGTTGCGCAATTCTCGTGACAATGGCTGAGCAACGATACGGTGGGAGAAAAAAAAAAATTTTTTTTTTTTCAAGCATCGACCAACCAGTCCCAAAATGTAACGGATAGTCTTTAGGTCTTTTAGGTTCATTGTCAATGTATAAGGAGGAACGACAAAAGCCCCTGTCATTACGCGGCAAAGCCGTAGACGGCGACGCCGAGCATCGACGCTAAAGGTAGCCCCGAAGGTAGTTTCGGCTCTACTAATATATCAGGTTGCCATTGTCGTACTCAATGTCATTGTCGATTGGGACCCACAGGGAGTCCTGTAAGGCCCCGACTGTAGGTACTGTGTCGGATACTGTAGGCTGCTATTAAATTGACGTCGGGAGGGAAATAAAAGCGCGGGCTATCCGAACATTCAAAATTATCGAGATCAGTAGCGACGCGTATCGACGATCGCTGCGAAACGCTCCAGGAACTTCCTTCGCTCGGACGGAAGTCGAGACACTACAATCCGCCTCTGTCAGACACTAAAATACAACCAGGCGAAAACCCTCGAGGGCCTGCAGTATCGGAGCATGGAGCCAGTGCGCCATACAGTTCCGGCGCTTCCTGTGTCACACGCCGTTGAGCACGCTCCACCCTCGAGGATTCATGTGCTAGCGTCCGGCACGGAGGCTGCTCTAATTGTTGACACAACAGTCTTTCAAGGGTGCATTGTTGCGCAATGCACTCGATAAATTAAAGCTCCTACCATCCGCCTTCCCTATAGGATCGACTCCTCCACTTCCGTGTCGTCGAATTTCTTATTTCTAATGGCCGTCTACGGTATACACGTAGGTAATAGAATATATATATATATATATATTAGACACGCTTTCTTGGGTACTTACGTTGTGCAGCTTGTAGTAGAGTCCGCATGCGTTGCAAACTGGTTCCCCGGCTTGATTTCGTCGCCATAACGTCGTCGTGGCAGTCTTGCAATTCGCGCAGCTCGTGCCCGCCCGCCTCGCAGCACTCTGCAGGGACAGTTTTTGGAAAAAAAGAAGAAAAAGATATCACACCCGTAAAGCCAAGAGCATAGTCGTAATAGTTGGTCAAAACGTTATAAAATAAAATTTTTGATAAATTCCCAAAAAAGAAACAAATTTTTTTTTGCAAATCACCCACGTGTCCAATCGGTACAAAAAATCTCCATTACGAAGAAGATCAGCAGAGTCAGACTTGACAGCGGATCGAGTCCGCGAAGTTAGTCCCTTAATCCTCGATCCTAAGAGCGGCATAGAAGTGAGAGGCGTAAAGGTCCTTTTCTCTCCTTTGGGTCCTTTCAGGACCCCGGGGACTGAAAATGGTTCTCACACCTGTGCCTCCTATCCCGGAGTGGCAAACACTTAACTAAAAAGGTCTATTATCCCACCTCGGCTAACTATAGCTTATTTACCTTTTTATATACCCATGATGCACTACACAAGCCGTATTATGTACATTTCGCTTCTTATGTAGCTACATGTATATATGTAGTATATATATAATACGAGCTCGCTCCTCATGGACCACTTAACCCCCAAGATGACACGGTACATTCGGAGCGCTCTGAAACATTCCGACAACAAAACTATACCTGCCATTGTCGGTGGGCCGCGTATGCGAGACGTCCTCTAGCTCTTTTTTCGTTCTCTGTCCCCGTAGCCGCTGTCATTCCCTTTTGCTCGCCAGTTCCGAACTTGCGAGGGACCATAATGGCGAACACGTTGAAATTTCTTGCGTGTCGCCACCGTGCCGTACCCCCCCCCCCCCTCACTCTTACCCTCCTCTCTTACCACCCATTGCCGGGTTACGAAATTACGCTTTTCTCTTTCAACGGCATCACCGCTTGGATCGCCGCTGCCACTTCCGATTATACGAAGTTCTCGGGCTCGACCGGGCTGTCACGCAATCTTTTCACGCTCACAATGAGACCGCGCATGCGCTCGAGTGTACGATTTTGTTTCAAATGAAAATCTCTTAATGCACGTTTCGCACGCGGGACTATTAGCCGGATGACAGTTCAAAAGGTACGAGGTAAGAGGGGCAACGGGACGGGATTGTTCTGGGACTGAGGGGTTGATGAAATTCTAGCACGAAAAAAAATATGTTTACTTTGGTCGAGCAGTGGTGAGTTAAGGGTGGTGGTACAGTGCGACGTCATTATACGAATGATTGTATGGGGGGTTGGAAGCCTGTGTCGGTGTGTAATCATGCCTTATCGCTAGGATCTTATCAACCCTTGCGCGTCGCAAAGGGGTCTCCGAGGATAGTGGGAGGAAGGGCGGGGGTTGAAAGGGCCAGAAGAGTATAGAGAGAGTGAGAGAGAAAAGAAAACAGAGTGAGGCCATCACTGTACTAGCAACAACCCTTATACCATGGAATCAATACGCGAGCCACCTCATCAATATAACAGCACTATCTGCTCTAGATCTTTGACACCCTGAAAATCATCAACCCAACCTCTTTAGGGTCGCGGTCCCTAATGGTTATTAAACAGAACGAATGAATTTCCATGCCACGGGTTTCAAGCCCATGGGGTTGTACCCTCGACACCCCTGCACCCCCCGCTTATTCCATTGCGAAGAAGCTAATCCCCCTAAGAGATACAAAAAAAAAGAGAGAGAACCAACCCAGAGAAAAATCGTTCGGTGTCTCCTCAGACGAAGAAGCTAAATCCCCTTCCCGTTAGAAAGAACATGGATGTGAGAGACGCAAGAAAAAAGTGAATAAAAAAAATATGAAAAATACGAACACGCATAAAAATCCCCCCAAAAAAAAAGTATCAACCAAAAATCCAATATCCCTATGTTACAACGTGCTAAAGTCCAAAGTCTACGTAGATACGTCAAAGTAGCTTTGAAATTCGTCCGGATGCGGCAGACAGCAGCACCTATCGCGATACAGTATTAAAGTATCAATAGGCATTAGGTAGCCAAAACCCATGCAAGCGATACGCGCGTAAGTCGAGGACTGACGGAAGGCGAGGTAAGAGTAAATAAGAAACAGGGTATCCAGGGTTCAAACCGGCACAGATAAGTCAGTCATCGGGAGCCGCAGGTCGGTCGCCACGTGGCGTCGTTAAAAATTCAAAGTCGACAACAATAATGTTGCCGTCAGTGTTTTATGCAAACGAGTGGTCAACCGGGGCATTGTGTACGCATAGCTGGGCGATTATATCCCTGAAAATTGGCGGGCGCGTTAAGTGCTGTCCTCCTAGAAGTTACTCGCGGCGTCCTTACTAAGTGGAACGTTAATCGATATCGCGCTAATTCACGATAAACGTATGCGCCGTGGGTGCCTCGCGTTTATTATGTAAATTGTCCGGTATTTATAGCCGGATTGGGTGCAATCACTGAGCCCGTAATTGCACGAGGAACGGTCAATACTTGCCCAGGGCCCGTAACCGGTTGGTTCAGAGGCAGAACTCCGGACACTGACGGATATGACATTTCTGAAGTTCGTGGCAATCTTTTTCTCTCTCTCTCTTACTCACTCACTCACTCACTCTCTCTCACTCTCACACTCGCTCTCCTTCGCTACGTCATACTCTCTCACTCCTACAATCTATATATCCCTCTCTTACTACAAGCTAGCCGCTCCGCCTCATACCACAATCGCCAGTCTCCGTCCACGACTCCTTACCCTCCTCGTCGTCCTCCCTATCCAACCCTCCTCCCCCCTCCTCTCCTCACCCCCCACCACAACACATCGTCCTTTCCGTTTCGTTTTATTTCATCTCAGCCGTTACCTCTTGATACTTGCGTTAAAGAGAGCGAGAGAGAGAGAGAGAGAGGACGTTAATTTTATTTCACGCAGACCTCACGCTCTTATTGTACTGCCCGAGAGACTCTCGGCTTGTCTTCTCGACGTTCCTCCATATTTTTTTTGTCTCATCTTAATATTTTTTTTTTTTTTTCAATATTCACTCCACGTGGCAGCAGCCAACGTGTCTCCGCGTTACGTCCGTACGTCGGTCTGTCGCTCAGTTCGCCGTGTCACTTTCGAAATTGAAAACTGGATTATCGAGAAACGACTACGACGCCGAGTTGTGCCCCCCCCCTCACCTACTATCGCTACTCCTACCCCCCCCCCCCCTTCTTCACACACGATCCTCCCGTCGAACACCGAGTATCTTTGACGTGTTTGAAAATTCACGTGTAACCTTCGTGAGACGGACCAGGAGCAGCCTCGCTTGGCTGTACCAACGTGAACAAATGATGGCATCACGATATTACGTGTGGCACGTGTTGCGCAAACTATTAGTCCGACGAATGGAATGTCGATGCGATCCCGTGCGTTACGCGAGCCGCGTTATTAACCCCCTCGACAGCGACCTCAGCAAGGAGCCGCAAGGAGCACCGACTCCTTTCGCATTATACGCCTGCGTGTCGTATCTCTTGTGTATGCACCGTTTCATGGCCACAACCAGTTTTCTTATGGTTTATACCGAGATCCGTTAGGCGGCGCCGATTGTCTCGCTAAAGGTTAAGCGCGAGCGAGTTCGAACGCTGGCAGAAGCGAAATGATAAAGTAACCAGCGCACGGAGCAAACGTCCGCGGCACTAATTAATTAACGAAGGCTGCTTTACCCATCGGTATAAAACATCGACAAGGCAGCCGCAGCGCCGCCCCCGGTTTAATATGTAAGCTGACTGCGTGCACCCGGTAATACGTTAGAAGCTCGAGGAAGGACCAATGCTTGGGACAAAAGAAAAAAGGCACGAGCACGGCTTGGCGATATCTACATACATGGACGTGCGTAGCGAGAGCCCGCAGGATCCGTCCGCTAGACTATTAACCATTATTAATTAGACCGATATGGTGATTAATAGCCTGTGTTAAGCGAACGTAGGTGCGTTTTGTGGACGGGTATGCGCGAGTCCCTTGCCTCGCTGTGTTCGTGACCACCGGCATGGCTTTCGCTACCGAACTGGAGCAGAGTGAAGAGAAAAAAAAAGATTCCAAGAGAATAACGTATAGTTAGACCCGTGTGTGAATAGACGGACGTACCTATGCTGGAGCCGGCAGGAACAGAGGGTAGGGGGTGGGGGGGGGACGACTTTGGCGCTCTTTTATTTCTGTTATCGAGAAGTCATTAATTAGCCATAATTAACGGTGAAAAATTATTCAACCCTCCCGGAGGAGCGAACCCGACATAACACCGACAGCCATATTGGACTTCGCGTCCGGGAAGATACCACGGCAGGTCAGAGTGGTTGGAAAATATTGACCTTACGGAATTTCACATAGTCGATCGACGATAATCGAGACTTGAAAAATTATTGCCCACCGACCGCACTGCTTTGTTGACGAGTTTCTGTCCTTGGAGACAGGCTAATCCGACCGACGTCTGGGAAGCCGAGCAGCCTACTGTACACTCGGATCGGTAAGTTTTATCGCAGAGAGTGAGGAGTGGGGGGGACAGACAAAAAGGAGAAACAAAACACGAAGAAAGAAGCCAAGTAGACACGAGGGCAACATTTTCACCCACAGGCCGTTTCACAATCAGAATTTAGTCGATTCGCCGAGCAAGTGACAACTCGGACAATCTAATCTGAAATACCTCGCTGCGGTCACGGAGCGCGCCGTTGGAACAAACGCTTCTAAATACCTGAGCGAAGTTCTGTATATATCATTTCTGTTCTCGTTCTCTCTTCGGACCTCGGGTCCCGTCTTACGGCCAATGGCAACGCAGCGGCTCTTTATACCGGCGTCCGCGTGTATCGGTGCCCCGGTGCGTATCGCTGATGGTTATTAATTACCCGCAATGACTCTTGATAAAAGGCATTAAATCGAACGAATTGTGAAACCACCCAAACTGGTTGGGCAACGTTAAACAGCGTGCGGATACCTAAGAGCGAAATCTCTCGCATAAAAAAAAAAAATGTCGTTTGTAAATTCTACCGCGTAAAGAAAAAAATTGAGTATAACGAAAGTACGAGAAAAAAAAAAAATTGGCAAACGAATTTTTTTTATAAAAAAAAAACCGTCGATCCCTAACCAAGAAACTAGATCGTCCGAGTTCATTCGTATACGAAGCAGTATGAAAACTTTAGAAAATTTTCCAAAGGGTCGACGAGTAACGGCCAAGTATCACGGAGTAAAACGAGCGTTTACGAGCTAGCCTGAGATAAGTATCTGTATCCTTGACTAAATCGTGACTAGAAGCCCCTCGCGACCGCTGATCGCCGAGGAAAGGAGTCAGTGCATTACGGCGATAGAGTGGGCAACATTGTTCCTATCGGGATACAAATTGCTTGGAGCCAAAGCGCGGAGTCTCTGTCTCCCTCCATCTCTCTCTCTCTCTCGCTCACTCAAGAGAGAAATGAGACTTACGAGTCCTCGAGTATAGTGGATGCACGGATACAGTAGGTACGTAGACTGGATAGAGAGGAAGAGAGAGAGAAAGAGATATTAAGAGAAAGATGATTATTATAATTCGAAAGCGAACCGTTTAAATGCTTCTGTTATGTTTAGAGGTGCAGACTATATAGTGAACTGTACCATGTACTATATACTTATATTTATGTATATAAAGGAGAAGAGAACCTCGATATATATATATATATACATATATAAGCAGTCATATATGCACTATCCACGTATAATATAACATGGCGGTGTTCCGTACGGTGTGTGTGACTGTGACAAGCAGTGGTACCGCATTCCTAACACTAGCTCCCTTGGCCTGCACGGTGCACGGCAGCGTAGTCCCTCCTCGGCCAGGAGTCGATCTAGAGAAGGATACGAGCCTTTGGTAAGTACGTACAAAAAAGGACCCGGCAACACCATCTTACGGGACGAGGTGTTGGCGTTCGACGATCGACAGCCAGTCCGCCATTTTACACCGAGGAGGTCACGGATCGACTGTGCGATGTGTAAAATCGATGAATTTGAAAAGATTCGTTTGAACGCGACACACGAAAACTCATTCGGACCGAAGCCAGGGATCCTGACGTTAATAGCGGCGAATTCAAGACAACACTCCGTGCGTGTTTCGTAGGCACTAAATTTTCGAAGGATGCTACGTAGAGCCTGACAGCCAGTCCGAGATTGGTACACGGGAGCCAAAAGGATCAGCTACCTACCCGTATGTACCTACTGCGAAGGTAGGACACCAACCAAGAAGCCGGACGATTACATGGCGCAAGAGCAGAGGAGCCCAGCCAATCTATATGATAAACAGTCTAGTTATACGGCGAGTTAGTTAGACTCATCTTGGATCATCCAGCATCCGGTGTCACTCTCGTTGGACTCTGGTGGTTAGGGTATCACGATGTGGATGGTAAGAAAATTTTCAGTGAAAAGCGACAGCGCGGAAATTTTAAACTCTGTCAAATTTCATCTCTCGTCAAATCCAACTTCGAGATCGATTGCGAAGGGATACAAGAAAATTGTAGAAATCAGGTGAAAATGGATATCGAGTAAAAGTGTATTCCCTATATGTAAGAGTATGCACTCGTGTGGAAGATGAGGGCCGGTGAGTGTTGGTACTGAAGGGAATACGAAGAAAGAAAGGTAAAGAGGCTGGAGGGGGGGGGGGGAGGGCAACACCCCTCCGGTTCCTCTACTTTTCTTCTGTATGGTGAATTTATTTAAATTGCGAGCAATGTTCCCTCGTGTTCAGCAGCTTCTTCGGTGCAGAGCAGAAATCGAGGAAAAAGAAAGGAGGGAAGGAGGAGAGAAGAGACCCGTACGGGAGTTTATATATATATATATATATATATATATATATATATACACATAGAGGTTGGAGCACCAGGGTGGACCAGGACAGTGGAACGATGCGTCCTCGTCGACGTAGTCCTTTCCTTCGCCTCCTACCTCGCCCCCCCCCCCACCCACCCACCCACCTACTACTCCACCCCGTGTATGGGACGTTGTCCACCGTAGCGAAAGGCTTACCTTTACTACCATTTTTTTTTTCTTAATTCTTTTTTTTTTCATCCCTTTTTTCTTACCTCCTACCTTTTTCTCTCTTACTTTTATTTGGTCCTGTTTTGTTTAAATAACCGAGTCTCCCTCGTGAGAACGCGACTTTTTGAACCACCCTCGGACACACCACGCGTACCTCTACCTATATATATATATATATATATATATATATAGGTTAGTTCCTTCTTCTCCTCCACTTCACCCGTTTCTCTTCATCATTAGACTTTGTATCAGTAAAACTTGACGATTCGCCAATGGCGAATCAACTATTCCTTTTGTTACGCCTTGTTTATGCTCGTTCGGGTTCATACGAATCAGCCGGATCTAACAGATCCAAGTATATTACTGCCTACACCTTGTACCTAGGCACTTGGAGCCATCCAGCTGTAACCAACTATTCTAGCTGGACAGCCGGCGCACAGCTCACTGACCGACCCCGAGAATAAACGTGCAAGCGTAATTTCACTAGCGTGCAACGTGCCTTCGCTTTCCGCGTCTAGTCACTTTCTTTCCCCAGTTTTCCCAGACTGCACGCGTACACGCGTTCCTCGTTAACGAGCTGTGATTCCCAGCAACGCTCGATGCACGCGATTTCGATTATCAAACTCCAAGCTCAAGGATGCGTATTAAAAAAGGAAAAACCTAATAATCGTAAAAATTCGAAATATCGATTCGAAAAAAAAAAAAAAAAAAAACTCACAAAAAACTTTTTTTTTTACGAATCCATCCGATACACCCATTACGTAATGATTACTTTGTCAATAATTATTCAAGCGATCAACGATCCGACTGAGATCCAGAAGCTAGACGCATCTTTCACAGGCATTAATACAGCAGCTCAGACTCGTTCGGATAAACATATTACCCGGCAGCCTGTGCGCACTTAACGTAAGCATCTACCTGGTTACGTGCAGCCCGTAGAGGTGGGACGTAAATATCAACGTAAGAAAAGTGTCCCTCGATACGCGCAAACGTTGAATACCCAACGCCCAGCCGAACGATTTACGAGGCGACAGTTGAAACTTCACGGTAGACCAAGAAGATGCGCTTCCGCTCCATATATAAATATCAAGCTCGCAATTTACCTCAAAAAAGTCACGCTCGATCGTTCGACCCCAGTTGCGGCTACGTTCGCGTTATTTCTCCCCACGAACAAGGTGAACAACGCTTGCCGCTCGACCGTATACCCAGTGCGAACTGTCATTCCCTGACAATTACGTACAAGCAGGAAGTAAGCAGGTACGATCGAGCGACTTGGCACAATAGGTCTAGCGTCCCTACAGGACGTTTCAGTCGGTATCGCGTACAGTGTTAGCATCCCGATAACCAGACTAATACAGAATTTCACACAGCGTTCGACGTCGAGTTATTGCTCTACGCTCTGCATTACCGACCACCCGGTACGTGGATATCAAGCGCGCAAGCGGTTCCTATAATACAATTAGTTAGCGGCGATTTACATTACGACTTGATCGACCGTACCCGAATTCTGATACGGCCTATCCGCTCCCGCAGCTTTCCTCGTCTAACTCAACCGAACCTCGTGCCTCCGTACATAACCTACGTGCATACGACTACGCGCGTGGGCAGTGAGTTACGAGTTGCTCCCTCGGGCGTTTCTCGAGCGACGAAGAAAAGATACAAGAGAAATAAAAGAATCCTGCACGCTCCTCGTTTTCAATGGAATATAAATAAAATTCCCACAGCTACCGTCATGCTACTTCATACGTGTCTCTTTATCAAGGGCTCAGCCACGCAGGTATACGTACCAGGGTATTAGCTAGTCCGCCCGCCCTTGGGACGAATAAACAAACGCCTATCCTTCTCCCGTACGAAAGAAACTCGAAGAGCATTGAATTTTGCATTATACGTAAAGAAAAGAAATAAAAAATAGTCTAAATTACTTTTCAACATTTTTCCCATCAACTTTCTCACGTAAATCTACAACGGTGATTACAACAATCCGCGATGCGTCTGAATGTCTGCGAAAGACTAGAGCTCGAAATAGTCAACTGTATTACATATAGTCATGGCCCGAGGCTATCAGACAGGACTGCTTCTTGCCCTGAGTAACCGTCGGTATATCTATATAGGTGTATTATACACAATAGACAGTGAACGTATAGAAGCGCGTACGATTCGGCGTTCCCTCCTCGATTTATGACTTTGTCTAACTGCCACGGGCCACTGTGTAGTCAAACGCGTATCCGAAACTCTTTCTCGCCGGTGTATTATTCGTATGCCTCGAGGACTGTTGGCCGAAATCCTCGTTATCGACACGGTAAACGTAAGTCTTACAGTCATCCCCAAAATACGAGATTGAACGAAAGGTTGTTTACCGGTAGAGCAACAATCGGATACTCAGCACGTCAATACCATACGATTGTTAAGAGTCCAATAACTTGAATATCTACCCATCCGACACCGCGCAACTTCATCTTACCCCGAGCCATTGTTTATGCGCCGGCGTAAAAGGACACGAATACACATACGTACCCGAGGGACACGTGCGTCCACGTGTGTATAGAAAAAGAGACAAACACGGGTGAATTTCCCGCAAGGATAGCCATCTATAATTCAAGGCGTTACAAGTAAACGGGCACGGGAGAGCATAAATCTCGTGGGATCTTTCAATAGCAGTTAGTTTCCGTATTTCCAAGCAACGTCGTAGAGTGCCGAGGAGGAGAGGGGAGGGCAACTCGGGCGCTGCTCCTTACGTTACGTTCGCGCGACCGCGAGACTTCACCGCTCATGGGAATTTGAATAAGAGCCGTTTCGGTTTAGAATGGGATTACAATATTAAGATTGGCTCCGCTCGAGTGACTGTACCGGGCGAGATTATAAAGTGAAATGACCGCGGATCACTGTCCTCGGTCAGGCTACCGCTTGAGTTACAAAAAAAAAGTGAACACCATAGAGAGAAATAGACAGATAAAGAAACGAAAGAATCAAGATGAAAGGGTGAGAAGAAGAAAAAAAAAAAAAAGGCTCCACTGGGTCCGACAGCAAGAAATCCTTCCCGCCCGACGCATCACAGCCGTGAAAATATTTTTATAATTTTTCCTTTAATCTCCCGCAAGACCAACGTCCTTGTCGCGCGAGCTCGGCGAGCGAGCTTTTACGAATACAAATGCCGCTGCTGGGCCCGTAAAAGCCAAGAGTGCCTCACGGCTCCCACTGCGCATGCGCAGTGTACGCATGATTCGAGCAAAGCAACGTGAAAAAGCGGACACTCGATACATACGTTTTATGCTGTTTGCTATGCGACCGCAATCGCGGCGAGCAAATCAATTTGTATTTTCCCGCCGTGGCCAAGCGCCGCGGACACGAGGCAACGCTCGAGCTACCAACAGTCGGGGGGATCGTAAACATGCTAACGATCAGAAAATCGTGGCTTATTGAAAAGCGTTAAATTACAGAGAGGCTAAGCGATGCGTTCAGACGGATAATTACAATTCGCAGTCTACAATCTGCAGTTAGATAATATACGGTGGTAATACGTGCCCTGTCAGCCGGCCTATCCTGATTACCATAGTTACTTCATAACAGCCGCGACCGCTCGTATCCCCGTCAATGTTACTTTAACGGCATTATTCGCGGCTACCTTCAGACGAATAGCCCATACAAAGTAATCGCTCATAGACGCGCCTCAACGCCATCCCCGTCTACCATACGATACGTGGCTACGCGTGCTCGACGATTGTCAAATTTAATACCGACGGATCAAGCCAGTCGTGCACGCACATACATATGTGTCACGGTAAGACAGAAAGACGCCGTTTCCTATCCCAGAAGTAAGGAAAATTAACAAAACGCGCAAAGACGCCAAACGCGTTATGTATGTTAAGTGTACACCGCGTGCTCCAGTGAACTTTTAGTCACGGCCACACCCAGCCTCCGTCCGCAAGGCTGGACCACTCGCACACACCCACTACTGACCCTCGAGATATTTGAGCTAACGGGTGATCGAATTATAAGAAAAAGGAGCTAAACCCACGTACTACGTACACGAATACTTCGTTGCGTAACATCGAACGCGTATGACTAATCCATAGTCTGATGACAAATTAGACAGTATATGTATTAACGACTGGATGTTAATTTATCTCGCAAACCTCCCAAATATCCCGATTCCAATACCATACCTATATACATACGTATGTACAAAGCTTTCGTAAATTTCGCGTGACTTTCGTTAGTCCGGCAGTTTTAATCGCGACATCAATCCTCCTGCCGTATTACCATTTACTCCGAGCGGTCACGAAGAGACGTTAAGCGCCCGAGGAAAAGTTACCCTCGACAAATTATCGACAAGGCGCAATTAGCTTGTCGTCGCCGCGCTCGATATCCCTGAGAGATTTTCGCCGGGGCGCTCGTCGGGTAGTCGTGCGCGCGTAACGGCGGGAAATTCAAAATGGCGATAGAGCAAAATCTCGTCTTGTTCCTCGACTATGGTATCGTGTCGATATATACATACATATGTATTACGTACACCATACTGCACGGTGTTATGTACCATGGGACAGGCATATACAAGGTACGGTGCGTATCGGCCGGTCTCGTATGGTATTTAAATAGTTTTATAGACGTGCTTGTAGCCTGCCGTGTATAGGAGAGTTGTGCAACCGTGAATAGCCTATACGTACGTGAGACAATACCACGACACGTTGGATATCCTGTTCGGCTTATTAGGGCAAGGTGGCCAGCCTTGCCACTTTGATACTGGTATCAATGATAGCATTATACTCGGCGAGTCTGAGCTATGCCATTTATGATATAACGTTAGCCAATGGCAATCGGCCGTATTGCTATGCAGACAGACACGACGTAACGTTCGCCGGTGTTAGGCGAGCGCGAGATCTGGTGGCATCTCGCGTGTAACAGCATTGAGATTGATATATGATTTCAGGATGGGGAAGTGTCTAAGGTGAGATTCGTAGGATGCCGAACGCGAGGGCAGGAGTGAAATTTACATAGAAAATTAATGTGACTGTTGGTACACGTGGATGAGGTTAGGTATGTCGTTAGGATAAATTTTTTTTTTTTTTTTTTTCACCGAGTCAATTGTCATGGAAACAGCCGTTAGACTTTGGCTCCGGGCGAATTTGTTCGAGGTAGAGGCGCGAGCGCGATTATAAATCCTAGAGGTTGGTACGAGCCTGACATTATTATTTGTATGTAGCGTCGTTACGTTGGTCGTCATTGTCGTTACAGCTGGAGCGGACAGTAAGTGTTAGCGCGAACGACGCGACCGTCCTTCTCTCTGCCGTCAACGCTCGTCGTCTCTCTTTCTCTTCTAGCTTCGCGCTATCGCCGTCTCTACGTCAGCTGGCGCTGTGATCGCGAGTACCGTTATTACTGGACGAATTGTCGAGCAAGCGATTCGCGTCGCTGCCACCTCGTGCTTCTATTTGCCGTTTGTAATAACGAGGAATTTTATTGCAGTACTTGCAGCATCCGCGAGGCGGCGCGCATTGACGTTGCTATACTATTGGCGGCGATTGAGTATAATATTTTTGAAAAATTAAAATTAAACGCTCGTAGTTACACGGGTGGAAAATTCGTGAGTGGACATTTTTATCGCGACTTCGTATACGCGTATATAACGTCACGTTCGATAAGCACCGCTCGGTGTAAAACTACCCTCGATGTATATACGAGTATGGTGTTGTAATGGGAATTCAATGGGGAATCCGTGTGTGGTTCTCGGTTATGACGCGATCGATTCGAAAAAGCTCTCTTTCTCTCTCTGTGCTCGGTTCGTCGAGACGCGCCGTAACGCGGCCATTGCCATTCGTTCAATTTCATTTAATGTTGTAGGATTTGCCATTTGCGCGAGCGACTAATCGTAACAATGCGTACATGCAATAATTTTGCGGGGGCTGTATATATATATATATATATATGTATATACACACATATATAGAAACAGCTCGAAGATTCTCAAAGTACGTAGATTACGTGTATGTGTAGATGTGCAATATATATACAGATATACAATACCCAGTTATTCAATGCGTACACGTATATCTGTATATACCCGTGTACGAAGCACCAGCTACGATAAATAACTTCACGGCGGCCATTACTTGTCACTCACCCTACCAAGTGCCACCACCCCCCGTTCCAAGGTAGTCCAACGCTTCGGAATCAAAAAGACGCCAACGCCCCTCGCGAGAATAGGAGGAACCTTAATGGCGGAGCTTTGCACCCACGTAGACGCAAGAGCTTTACTTTTACCGTTCGCGATCACTCGGTCCGCGTCCTCTTGGACATGTCGAGAGAAATCATGCGAGCTTCCAGGAGAATCGAGCAACAGAGCACAGTGTGTTCTTGCGATGATTTATACGCCCAGACGAGTCTAAACGTTAATTCGAAAGGCATTCGCAAGGTCTGAGTAAATTAGACGTCGACTGGCCTGCAGTGCGCTTGCGCACTGTGCTGCGCGTCCTTACGTATCCGAGGATATCGCGTTAGGCGGACGAGAGATTGCGCATGCGCGCTTATAAGTCTGCGCATTGGACGTAACTCGCGCGCATGCGCACCGCACCGCCCGTATTGACTTTGCTTTACGGCTTCTAGTGCGTGGTTGTAAAAGTATATATATACGAAAGCTCGACACTGTGGCGAGATATATGTATATAATGTAAAGGGGAGCTTGCAGGTACTCAGGTATAGGTAGGGTAGCAGAGCCAGAGCCTGGTAACCACGTGAAAGACAGAACGGAGAGAGAGGCGGAGGATTGCCGAGCGGGATAGAGGAGAAAACGAGAGTGAGAAAGAGAAAGATATATATATATATATGTAGAGAGAGAAAGAGAGAGAGAGAGAGAGAAGGAGTTGCTTCCACACGCGAAGTGAGTGTCTTACAATTGATTTTCACGCCACTTTGATTTATTCGAGCGCGCCACCGTCGCGCGTTTTTCGAGCCCACGGGGCAGTAATGGAGGCCCACCGATCCCCCCAATCCCGCCGCCCCCCTCAAGATTTATGGACTTCCCAACCGATTCTTTTTAGATTGGCCGGGGCTTTTTCTACAGTCGTTTCTTTTTTGCCGCGGACTCCTCTCCCTGGGACGCGCGCCGCTTTTGCTTAAAACCGCACGAATATACGAGGAGCGAGGCTGCGCTGTCGTGAAGCACGACACAGTCCCACTATATACGTTATACCTTCGCAAATTACATGCTACCCGTATCCCTCGTATCTTGTGTCTCCTAGAGGAAGATTGTATCGTGTCATATCTACGGCGCGTGGTACATTACGATATAAATAAACGTTGAAATAGCCGAAAAGAAAGGGATTCGCTAAGAAACGATATAAACAACTGTCAAAATGGGACGAGCGGCAATCTCTCACGGGTCTCACGTGTAATTCAATTCCTAACCCGAAACACTCGTCAGCGTACAGTAAAAGCAAGAAGCCCAGGAAAGCAGACAGACAGGCAAACAGACAGGCAAGGCAGGCAGGCAGCGGGAGCTACCCTTTCTAGATAGATGGATAGGATTGGTCCTTGATTGCCAGGGGGTTGTTTCCCGGAGTCGGGTGGGATGGCGAGATCGCAACCAATGATAGAGGCGCAGCTGCCCCTCGAGCTCGACAACCCCCCGACGCTTGGGATACGAGCGCGCGAGCTAGGCGTTTCGCAGCCGGCAGAAGCCGACGGCGTTGCCACCAGCCACCCTAAAAACTAATGCCTACCGGCACCCGATAGTAGGATATTGGCGGAGGGTAGCAGCCAGCAGTGGCTTGGGAAAGGATTAGAGAAGCGGCCGAACGTTCCCGGGCTTTATGCGCGTCTATCGCGCCAGAAAGCGAATCCAGAGACAATTATTCCGACCAGTAATCGACGGGGGTTAAAGTGTCTTCAACCCCTGGTGCCCATTTACAGACCCTAGACAAAGGACGGAAACTCCTCCTCGCTACGCTAAACCCTCAACGACCCCTATTTCTCTTGACTGTTACTGTATACCGTATAAACTACCTATGCATACACCGGGGGACCCGCCGCGTCCCACTTCACCTTCCATCTCGACTCCATCCTCGACCTCAGCATCGACGCTCCTCATTTGTACCAATAAAGACAGTCGACTGCAAACCTCACAAATGACCAATGTATACAGAAGCCTAGCTGGTCTATTATGCGTAGCCTCTAGTATGCACCAGTGCCTATGCGCATGTCTAGGCAGCAGCCTATACAGTAACTATGTACTACAGCAAGGTACCAGGTACCCAACTCCCGTATACCAGGATACATTCGTCGAAAGTGCCCGAGAGCCACCGGGCGAGTCAGAGGACGCAAACCTGTTCGACTTGAGCACGAATCCGATCCAGGGTTCGGTTCAGGCCTCGAGTTAGACTACCTTCAGCGCTATCAGCGGGACAATTGTTAAGCTCTGCCGATCGAGAGCGATCGGCCGAAGATCGGAGAGTTTAGGAGAAGCCATTGCGCGAACCGGTCCCGCTTGTCAGCTACCAGATACACGTCCGTCCGTTGGTATACGTGCAACAAAGCATACATACAAAGAGAGAGAGAGTGAGAGAGTAAGTAGGTAGGTAGCATACCTAACCTAACCTACCAGCCTCCACATACCCATGTAGCTAGACGCGGCTGAATTTATTTAGTAAATTTATGCGTTCTAGCTCGGTTCGCTATACAGTCGGAAGCAATTTACAAGTTAATAGGTTATCCGATTCGTTCGGTGCCTTCTTGAATCTTTCGCGGGATTTATTTCGGACTCTCTACGCCCATCTAATTGGCTCGCGCCAACTTCTCGCTTCTGCATCCACGGCACTTGGCCGTCTCTCCCCGTAGACCGAGAGACGCCGTTCGCTCCCGAACGTCCAGGCTACGCGTACTTTACCAGTTTAACCGGAAGTACGTTACACGCATGAACATACCGAGACTCAGCCATGTGCAACTTGAATGTAGCAATTTTAACGTGACGTCTCAACACACTTCAAACCGTACAGTCCAAGATCTTCTTCTCCTCCTTCGTTCCTCCTCCTCGTAAACATTACACGATCTCATGTGGCCCGTCGTATTCAAAGTGTGAACGATGCAAATTTCGATTTCATGAGTGGAATTTTCAAGAAAGCTCAAAGACGGATGGAGCGCACAGCCGGTACCGGACAATACGACGACATTTGCATCTGGTACATAATTCAGTCGCCGTTGTTGCCTCCCAACATGCTGTGAATGCTGCTCATAGAGACCTGGCAGCCTGTCAAGACGATGCTTCTAAACGCATAACGTCTGCACGAAATTACCACCGTGCTGATCGGACGTAACCCCTGCGTTATAAACTGCACGTCTGTCTACGCGCGTACACAAGTAGCGAGCAATAATGGCCTTTTTCCGCCTATAGCGCGCACCGGCATCAATCGACAATAGTATAGCCGAACCACGTGGTCAATATTTTCTCTTCTGACAGTTCGCAACCGATACAACCCTTAACGAATCGCACGTGGTTTTCCATAAAATCACGTAAACGTATGCTAAAGTACCAAGAAAAAAAAAACCACGCATATAATAACAAACATTTCATTCGGTGACACGTGCACCTTGTCTAGACCTCATTGTTTTCGACCTGTCAAAAGAAAAAACCACGTGGACCTCCCGAACCGACTATAACACCGGAGGATCAACTTCGTTCCCTGCTCTATCAGCCCGTAATATCGTTCACGTATTTACGTTTGGAAAACGTACGTGTTAGCCACGTGTACTAATACTTTTCTACATTTGGAAACGTCCGTCCGTTCCTGAAAACGGCAGTCTGATATTCTGAAGTTCGAGTATACATGTAACATATATATATATATAGCAATTTTTGAAGCCTCAACACATACGACCACGTGTATCAAGAGCTGATCGAACCTCGACTCCTCGGGTGAAAGTAGCAGCGACACGATCGCCATTCTGGCATGTATATGAAGCCTTTAACGCCTCGGACAATACGGGTGACGTACACACAGGGGCAGACAATGCACTCGGCAGTAGGGGGCAGCAACTATTCATTTTCCTGGGGCAGATGCCGAAGATAACCTCGCGAACCTCTTCGGCTACCTGAAGAGACCGATAAGATCGGCTCGGGTACGACTCGTCGCAAAATACACTTTAGCTCCTCGCCTATGCCACTCGCACCGTACTTCGGATGATGGTGTAGCCGCCGTTCTTGGTTCTTTGAGTCTTAAGAAAAATCCTACCTATGCGCCACAGTCTACGACACCTTTGCTTTATAACGCACCTACGTACAATCTGTATTACAGTAGTCCTATAGATACCAGATGTATATACGCGACTATCCCTCGTCTTGACTAATACGTTTATAACACAGCTGCTACACGATATTGACTTTGATACCATGATTTTGGGTACCTGTTTAAGAATGTGTATATATATATATATATATAAATAGTAGACAACGACTCGCAGAAGCAGTATGGATTTGAATATTTCAGGCACGTTCGGCGGACGTGTGTTATAAATTTCAACGCGGTTTGCGAAATGGAACTGTGGAGCCGACGCGAGACCCCTGGTGCCTCCTGGGAACATTACTTTTGGCTTCGATTTACCGTCGTTCGCAATTTTCATGCTTCGCGCTCGCCTCGTGGTGTTCGAGAGCGTCGACGCTCTTACGGAGGTCACGACCTTTCGTACCAAGGACTTTGGAGATTCCATCGTTCGCGCGATTATCCAATGACTTCCCGTAGATGGCTGGAAGGGCTACAGTGTGTGTGAGAGAGATAGTAAAAATTTTTGGTACACGTAAAACGAAGGTTCGATTATTTTTGCAAATGGCGCGGAGAGAGAGAGAGAGAGAGAGAGTGGGGGTAACTGTACCGTATAACTGACGCCATTTCGGTGGCAACGAGTAACACCCCGGGGATCCCACCCCTTACGAAATAAACGATCCACCCCTGGTGTGTGGAGAAAAAAAAAATCGAAAAATTTCCCAGCTGTTGCCGGCTATCTCGTGGTGAAATCAAAGATGGCGACAGTGCGCGGGGTTTCAACCCTTGCTATCTGTCCCATCAGCCAGCATTCGCTGTTCTGCCTCGGCACGTAGGTGCTGTACAGTGAAGGAGAGAGAGAGAGAGAGAGAAAGAGACACGCGCACACGTGTATTTCTACTATACCGTAATATACCATGTGCCCGACATTATTATACGATGCGTAAAACGCCGTAGTGGTGCATATATACCTGGTGGCCGCTTTGTTTCCCAGATCGTATCGAAGTCTCTTTTTAGACGACACATCTGCGAGCGATTCATTCGGCTCCCATGCTCAGTAAAAATGTAACATATTGCGCCAAAGGCATATGCCTTTGGGGTAGAAAGCTTTGTTCGCGCAAAGGCACTTACTCGACTCGAGAGCCAATCTGTTTATTCTTAACGATTTTACAGTCCCATCCGATACCAACCACGGTGTCTCCGGTGATTTCACAGTGACGAACGAAAAAAAAAAAATCGCCACGTCCCTCAACACCAAATTCAAGTAACAACCGAAATCTCCAGCGCCTCGGTACGATCATCCTTCGATCCCGGCAGGGTAGGACGAGAAGTGGGACCAACGTAAAAAAAAAAAAAATGTCCACTTCCCGAAAACGTTCGCTCGCTAGGGATACGTGAAAAAAAAATGTGTCCAAGCAATTTTTCAAAGTACGTGACATCAATCAAAAAAGCAATAAGGATGATTTCGCTGCCGATCGGACAACCGTCAATCGCGGGACGACGCGTTACCCAAAATCACTGCATGCATTCGTAATCGATCGTCGCGAGACGCGCTGGCCGGCCGAACGAAATAATCGTCATAGGTGGTGGTTTATCGGCGTAATACTTCCTCGTGACAACAAAACACCCCTACGGTACGCGGATGGCTCCCAGGGTTGATTGCCAATCGAAATTACAGGGTACGTCGCCAGTTACACGCAGACCATACCTGCCACCTATTATTTTAACCAGATACATTTTTTATTAGCCCCGCGTCACTCGACAATCGGGCGCTCAACCCCTAGCCGAGTAACAAACGTTCGACTCTTCTCCAGCGTTTCTACGGCAAGCTAACCCACCCCCATAGGTATCCCCAAAATACGTATACACGTCTCTCGTAGAGACCTTGAATCGAGAATACGTACATGTTGTTATACCACACGAGTGTATACGCGTTCTTAAAAAAAATATATATATATATACACACAGCCAAACACGGAACCACATATGTGCTCACCTATGATATATATTCAAGTGAGTGATAGGTGGGCGGGCCAGTTCGTCACCCACGTCACAACATTTGTGCTACATTCCCTGCCAGGTCCGAAGCCCATAGGAAAGGGCGGAAGAAACGTTCGAAGCATTAATTTCCCGCGAGTGCGCTACGTCACTCGATCGACGAGAGCTCGGTAGAATTATTGATCTGACACGAGGAGGGTAGATGGCGAGGTGGGAGGGGGGGTTAAAGGTACGAAAGTAATAGAGACTGACCAGTAAACAAAAAAAAAAAAAATACATTCCCATCTGTAGGAAAAGAAAAAGTATAATACGGTGAAGGTGGTACGGGGGAGACGGGGGGGGGGGGAATCGTTCGAACAAGAAATGTCTCGGGTCGTAGAGAGTCGACGTGTGTTTCAGGACGTGTTTACGAACTTGGGGTATTTCGCGTGGGCGAGAGCGTAGCTAATGGCGGAGACGGAGGGGGGATTAAAAAAGAAGAGAGGGGGGCCGGAGGACACGGTGTCAAATTTCACGATAGTATATCAGCTGATGAACCACGTTGCCACGAGTCGTGCTTATGCGTACTTTTAATTCCCACCTACCACGACCACCCCCCAACCAATACGACTCCATAACCAGAGACAAATGAAATTCGCGCGATTCTACGAGCGACACTCACGAATCGTATGTATGACGATTAACGATATCGATTATAACGTCCCGTTCTATTTCAATATCCTACGTCTAATACCCGATGGTGTCTGATATATATCAAAGATATAGTAGATATATAAGTGTAGAATAAAAAATGACAAATAATCTTCCCCGATACCTAATATCACGCAACGACAATTGAACGTGATAGCAAATTGATATACGTCTGGATTAATACAGCGAATATGCAGCGATTGGGCAGAGCAGACGGCCGAATTGTACGGCAATAACGGTGCAATTGGAAATTAATTATCTATTACTAATTAATACGGTCCACGCGGTACTCCTTAGCTGGATCGTTATCTCCGCCCGGATATCTCGTAGAATTTGCGCGTCTCAAGTATCGAATCTATTGGCGCGCGTGTCGCGTACAATTCGTAACGTCTGACCGATTGGACACCTATTCTCCTTCACTCGCAGCATACACAGCCACACGTGATATTCAATGTACATGCGTGTGTGATCAATAAGAATAATTTGGATACTCACGAGGCGTCGCTTTGGCTTGATGAGTGGTCGATTCTGTCCGTTCATCTTGTAGTAGAGACCGCAGGCATTGCACAGATAGTGACCGGTGCCGTCCCGTCGCCACAAGGGCGTCGAAGTTGCCCCACAGTTGACGCACTCGCGACCCTCTGCGAATATGTTCATCCCGAAGGGGATGAGACACGAGTTAGGCTTTCGCGTACAAAGGTAAAGCAGCTGGCGCGGATTGCGCAATCGTATCCTCGATTTCCTTGCCGAGGAGATCGCAATTGCAATGTCGAGCGGAATACGTGAATTCGTTAAAAACAAAAAATTAATACTCAAAACTCTCGGCAAGGAATATCGTAGGGGATGTGGGGAAAAAAGAAAGAAAGAAGAAGAACAAAAGAAAAACGATCGACTAAAACTCCCACAAACAGTACAAAGCATTGTAGGAGCTTTTTTTTCGTCGTCGCTCGCAGTGCTTTTGGTCAAGGTACAGTTTTTGGGTCTATTGTTAAAAGCCTTTCGTCTCACTCCCAAGTATTAACAAGGCATATACAGTCAAGGAAAGAACATGCGTGCAGACATACCATTAAGCGATTACCAGAGCAAAAGCAGAATCCCATTAGGATCAGGCGTAGGGTTATGGGATAGTAACAGTTATATATATATATATATATATATATGTATGTATGTATATATGCATATATGCATATATATATATAGGATAAGTTTTGGTGAATTCTCATTGACGATTGGTACGACGCTGAATGTATTTCAGTTACCACCAATGAGAATGAGTTTGGATAGGATATGGGATTTCGTAGATTGTACACGTGGATCCCATGGGTGAGACACGACAAATGTACCTCGAGCTACCAGCCAGGATAGGATATCTCTCCAGGATACCAAACACGTATGGTTGTATGCATGTGTGGATAATAATTGATTTTCATCCACGAACCATAGAAACCGCCAACTTCCTGTCAACGGGCAGACTTCGCCACATGGTCGTAGTCGTCGTTCTAGACAATCAGCTAGAGACACGTACGCGTTATCGCGTAGCGTATACAGAGCGTAAGTATGTAATGTGATTGGAAAGAAAAAAAAAAAAAGATGTACATAGGGTCGATCGGGGGAGACGGGCGAGGGGGGTAGGGGTGGGGGTGGGGGGGTGGTTATCTGATTAATTATATATTCTAAGTAATACGTCTTCTGAACGAAGAACATTTCTGAATTGGACCTTCCTTCTGGCCTAGTCGTCCCTAATGCGTTTCTAATTGTCGATCGGAGTTGATTTAGTCCGATACTAATTGGAGGACGTTTCCTCCCCTCTTGCCCCTATGGCCGATCGTGGGCCTAATTCGATTTGGGTTTTGCTCGGATAGATTTGAGGGTGATAGCGCATAAATGCCTATATAGCGTCTGGTGAGTCTGAAGTCGTTGTTATGGGTGCTAGGAACGGTTAAAAGAATCTTTTTTGGATTTATCATGTAATTAATATTTTGAACTTTTTTTTTTCTTTTTAAAAATATTATACACTTGAAATATTTTTTTTACTTTTTCTATTCGTATATATATAGATATGCAGTGGGAATCTGTGACGTTTGTAATGTGTTTCTCGAAGAGCCACGATACTGAATTATGGTAATATGGTGGTGGGTCTGACCATTTGGAAAGTTTTATCGTGCCAAACGTCGTGCGGGACGCTACTGCTGCTAGTGAGTGGGTTATTGATCCGACGATTGCTATAATTGAACGCCTATGCCAGCTTATGAGATGGGCGGACAGTTCGACGCTAGCCTTTCAAACCGTAACGCTTACGCGTATCGAGTGCTACGGACTCTATCATTTCAGAAGCATACAGCGAGCGCTTGAAAATGAGCCACTGTATAATACAAGGCGACGATGGTCGCCCGGTTGAAATCTCAGGGAGAAAGAAGGACAATGAAGAATTGTCGAGGAAATTTAAATGGGAAAAATTACAAATTATAACCACGAATACAAAACCATGTAACTTTTGTACAACCGGAACAATATTTTGGGTGCAAGGGAAAAAAAATTTTTTTTTTTTTTTTTTCACTTTCGTTACATCATTTTCCATAAAACCGTTTTACGTGAAATGCCCGTAAATCAATGTAAATTTTTTTTTTTTTTTTGAGACGATCGAAAAAAATCTTATTCTCACGGTCCATCGGCAGCATCCGTCTGACGTGCGTCTGGCCTACTACACTTAAGCAGAGCTGGATTTTGGCTCGTTAAATTAATGCGCGTCCACCAGACAAGATCTTCGCGGTGATCGATACCGTCTTTGTAATGCTGTAACCTGGGGTACATCGTACCGCTGTTAACTCGCAGCGTCGTCACACAGACGGGTGTTACATGTTGTAAGTCATTTAATTAGCAGACTTCCGCGGCGCGAAGTCGAGAGCCATTGTTCACGGAATTAGGATTTTTACCGCGGGATAGCGTCGAACAATTACGGCAATCAGCGTATCCGGCATTTTTCAAGCGTTTCGCTTTTAAACCACTCTTTATCTTTCTTTTCCAGCCTACGAAAACGTCAACCAGCGGGTTACGGAGTATAGGTACACATTAAACGGTACCAGAAGCAACAATTTGCACGAAATCAACGGCAAAAACGAAAATACGATTAACCAAGGAATCGAACACCTATTAACCTGTCATTCCTGCTTTAACGTTGAGCCAGTGACGACTGGTGCGCCATTGGAAAAAAAAAAAAAAAGGTAGACGAGAGATAGATAGATACGTTTATATATATATATATAGATAGAGAGCGAGAGAGAGAGAGAGAGAGATGAAAAAAAAGTACGAGTACACTCGTTGAGGAAAATTTGCAGTGTAAAAAATTGTAGCCACACCACATCGAAAAAAAGGTGCAATTCGTGTTCGTGTTCTTTTTTTATTTTAGGTGCGCGCGTTCTCGTGTGGGTGCCACTCAAAAAAGGTTTTTTTTTTTTTTTTGAAAAAATTGTGTCAGGCAAAATACAAAGTATCTGGTGTTCACGTTTGCAATGGATAATTGCACGCGAGAGCATCCCGCCCGCAATAAGGGACAAATCAATGGTGAGGGGAGATGAGTACAGATCGGTGAGAGAAAAATGAGATAAAAAGAAAGAGGTCAATAAGGAATAAATTGTGATGTGTTAAACGTGTTACGTTATAAGCGTTAAACGACCGCCACCGAAAGCTTCTCGTAGATCTGATTAAATCATAAAGTAAATTAAATCGAGAAGGTCAGCCCTCGCCAGTATCATACGGTCCGATCCCTATTATCGCGATCTGCTTGAGATAAACGTCATCGACCGGGGGGTCATTGGTTGTACCGGAAAGCGCGTACACGTGAAATCAGTATGCTGGCAGGGCGAACTTTCGTCGACGAGAAAGAAAAGGGATTGATAAAATGTTAAATAATGATAAAAAGAATCCAAAACCAAGATGAATGCTGGAGGAAAATCAAGGAAAGTCGAAAGGAAAGGAAAGACAGCAGAAAACAATGAGAAACCAAACAATAACGTATTGGACGGAAACGAAAGACGAGGAAAGGTGAACCGGACGTAAAAGTAAAAGAAAGAAAGTAAAAAAAAAGAAACAAGAAAGACGAATAAAGGTAAAATACAAAGTAAGGATGAAAGAAAAAATATAAAAAAATCGCTCCCGCTTACCGGCGGACGTTCTGGACTTGTTCCTCGGCTTTTGCTGCTGCTGTTGTTGGGAACCGGGCGAGTTTGGGGTGTTCCCGTGGGATCCGAGGAGTTTCGCGTCCGGGCTCACCCCGGGCACCCCGGTGGTCGCGTGATGCGATCCGGAAAATAGCGAGGAGCCGTTATGAGGATTGTGGGAATGGTGGCTGGGATACTGTAGGTGTTGATACATGTTGTAGGCGGCGGTCGGGTCGTACTGGGATCCGGAAGTGTGGTGGGACGTCGCGTACGAGTCCCTGGGAGAGGTAGCGCCCTGATTCTGGTAGTCCTGCTGTTGCTGATTGGCGCTCGCCTGCTGGTTCGTCGCCTGGTTCACCGAGCTCGTCGATTGGTTATTACCTTCACGCTGCTTCACCTGACCGGAACCGTTGGATCCGTTGTGCTGATGTGGCGGCGACGAGGCCCCGTGATGATGTCCAAGCATCACCGAGGGCTTGACGTCGCACGAGCTACCGGAGGTCGCACTGAGGGCGTCCTGATGATGCATGAAGGCGCCCATCACAGCGGCGTGTGCAACTGCTGCCTGGTACTCGCTCGCGCCGCTGCCTAAACCGAGAGAACTGCCGTTGTTGTTGCTGCTCGTGTTGTTGTTCGCCGCGTTGCTGCTGTTATTATTGTTCGTAGTACTGCTAGTGCTCGTCGTTATACTATCGGGGGTGGCGTCCTTGGGTGGCGTCGGTGGAAACGAGAACAAATGATGACCACTGGCGGCGCCACCGTGACTCGAGAGACTGCTCGAGGTCGTCGGTAACGAGGAGCCTAAGGGACTTTGGGGTTTGTCCTCACCGGCACCAGAAGCGCCGCCGCTCGAGGCAGTTGTCGCCGGGAAGCCCCAGGGCTTCGAGGTGTCCGGACTCGTACTCGGTAGCCACGGATGGAGAACGGAACTGTGAAAGTGCGGCCTGCAGACTTGGCTTACCGGACCACTCGTCACGCCGCTGCTCGACATTCTACCTGCAAAAGGTGGTCAAAATTCACTGAATTAGAAAACGACCGAGTCGCCATCTACGAATCGTGGGAAAAACTCGAAGATTCACAGTGCACCGCGATCAGTCCCACTGTACGCGAAATACACTGGGATAAGACATGCAAGGGAAAAAAAAAGAAAAACATTTCATAAATGCTCGGCAAATTCGCGGAAGAATCCATTAGAGCGAGTGAAATAAGGGTATTTCGCACCCGTCGTAAAAGTACCTAATTGCAGCACGTCTTAATTAAATGTATCCAGAAAAGTACACAGCTGTCCGCCAGACTCGTATACTGTACACCGGGGTCTCGTACGTGTCCTCCATCATACTTTTGTACAACAGTACAAGTCGGGGATAACGAGTACTCAACTGTACATTAACGCACGGTAGCAATGTATGCTTATCTCGGCGTAATTACGTGTTCGTTAGCGATTTTCGTCTTGGCGATACAATCGGCGGAAAGACTTCGTAAGGACACACACTGTTACTTGGCAGCTACCTTACGCTGCACCAAGAGATTCGCCACCATTTCTCAAAGTAAGGTGACTTACGTACTGATCCCCCGTAAGCAGGTTACATTGGCTCGAATGAATATTGATTACGTTCCAACTTGCACAGAGGGTTGATGCGAGTAGGAGAGGATGAGGTGAAATTTAGGAAGGAACACGCGTGCTCACAAGCTACTACGTTACAGCCGCCAGAGAGATCCTGCACGTAAGCCGGTACACCAACGACCTCTACCTTCTCCATTTCTTTCTCGACCAACACCTTCTTTGTCTCGTCTAGCAACATTGCTGCCACCGTCATACCTCACCGCGCGAGTCGTATACAAGACACCAGACGTCTATCGGTGTTCCTGGTTATAGCGTGAAGTTGTCTGAGCGTCCGATCGATACATCGAGTAGTTCTTGCCAGCTCGCTTCGCCGCCACCTTCACGGCATACGCTGATAACAAGACTGTTTTGCCAGCCGCGCTGAATTACGGGCATTAATTTAACCTCAAACCCAGGCCTCGACGTATTTCGTATCTCCCGCGCAAAAAACACACGATAATTTATCACACGTCAGCCGCGTAGTCATGCATCATCGCGAGAGCGTATAAAAATAAGGAAAAAGGTGATTCAACCTACAAAAAAAAAAAGAGGTTAACCGAGTCATCAAAATATTTCGCTTATTTCGCTACAATGCAAATGTCACGCGATCAGACGAAATTCTCGGGTGCACAGAACACGTTTCCCTCTCGGTGCAAAGTTAAAGAAGCGACGGCAAGAGCGAAACAGAGCAAAGAAATACGAACGAAAACGAGGTACAAAAAAAGATGAAAAAAAAATGACACGAATCTTCTCGCGTACCAGGCAGACGCAATAAAAACTCCCATAGCCAACGATATTTATTGCCCTCTAACCCTTCCGCTAAGCGTAGTCGTAATTTCGCGCGACCGTTTTTACACAATTTCGCCAAATTTTTTTCAAACCCCGTCACAAGCAACGCCAACCGAGTCCGCGCCCCACCGCTCACCGTACCCGCCGTGCAGTTCCGGGCGAGCATCCTCACGAGCTGACATAACTCTCGGACGCGATATCTCGACGATATATTTTTGCCGGTACGGACTTTTTATCTTTCGCGCCGGATCGCCACGAGACAAACGAAAAGCACTGCTCCGCTCAACAGCAATGGCCGACGACGATGCTCAACGCCTCTCGGGACGTCGTGCGTGCCCGTTCTGCTCTTGCACTGCCAGGCCCCTATTATATGCTGTCACGAGCTCCCGACCGCCCCACGACTTTTATTCCCTTTCCACTGGCGTCGCTCAGCAAAGAGCGACCGGCAAACCGCACAGCGCTTTTTTCCGAATGTCAACAGAAACGTTTCACGGCAGAGCCTTCTTGTGCACTAAACAAAGGAGCATACCAGTGTCGAAGCGTCAACGTCGCTCCGACCTCATTGGCTCACTGTGTATGTACGAAGCACGGCAGAGGATTATACCCGGCGCGGGGTATGTTTAGTCTACGCCGAAGAAACAGCGAGCACAAAAAAAGTCACAGAAATAAAAGGCCACAGAATGAAAACAGGTCGGATCCAATATGGCGCCGGCTTTTCCTAGCTCACCGCTTCAGACACGCTTCTTTGGACGCTGGCATTGTTTAGACTTGCACCGAAAGAGAAATACGAGACAGACAGAGGAGTAAGGAGGAGAGATAGGCGGCTGTATATCTATACGTTATACGTCGCGCTGATCGTCAACAGTGTTTGAAAATTAAAATGAAAGAAAAAAAAAGAATCAAATCTAGTTTTACGTGTAACACGTACTAATTGTATCCGTCGATACGAACACGTATCTTCGTATGTTTGACGCACGTCAAACGAATCTGCTCGCATGAACGCCGTTCAGCTACGTAGCCCGCGTGGATGGGTTAGCCGTGTAGGCGCGTAACGCGCATGAATATGCATGAAAAATGCAGATAGTCGCCGTTATATCACGTATGAGATCAGGATGGCGCCCGATAAAATCTAGCTTTTCGTCGAGCGCGTTTATATTTTTCAACGTGAACGACGACCGAACGCGAATAACGAATAAAAGTATACGAATACTCTAGGTCCCTCCATTTTTTTTTTTTACATCCCTAACCTATCCCGTAGCACGCGCTTTTTATTCGACGATTTTATTTTCTTTTTTTTTCACCTACCCGCAAAACCACCGTACTTTAACTCGCGTACAAAAGCCACCCGTATTAACGCATACCTATAGGAAGAGACCGGATCCATATATCAAGAACCCCGACGACATGTATGGATTAGTTAACTGAGTTGTGTATGCAATTTATAGATAAAAGATACAAAAAATCAAAGCAAAAAAAAAAGAGGAAAACACACTCACTACGAATAGATACATTTATTCATACGAGTAGCCGTGACCACTCGTCCGCGCTTATAATAGTAATTACTTATATGACAATTTCTTGCTGCTATTTATTACGGTAATCGATCGACCTGTCTTGTAATCCGGTCCAGTCATTTTGCATAAAGCGCATAAGAGACGCACGAGCCAAAGAGAAGGAGAAAGACAGAGATCGACAATATTCATCCACTCAATGACACAGGCACAGCAATAAATATATATATATATATATAGATCCACTATACGTAAGTTAAATATACATATATCTGCTATTCATACTTAATTAATCTTCCACGAGTGTTCCAACCGATTTTCCAACTGCCATTCCTGAGATCCCAGCCAGCTCTGCCGTACGGACACGTATTTTGTCCCAGCGGACGTGGCGCAACGAGACAGCCAATAATCGAGGTGGCCAAGTATAATGAAAGCCGACGGAGTTTTAGCTTAACGAGATGAGCCAACATTCCGCACCGTTACCAACCACCACAGCTCGAATAGCAGGGTGCACGAGAGAGGAGGAAGCAGGCTGAATCCGCAACGAGCTACACGGCAGCAGCACGACTGGGCTCGGTTTTATCAAGATCCATATTATGCAGCCCGCGATCAAACACAGCCGAATACGCGCTACCGTAACGTTCTCTTCATTGTGGTACAGTGAATGATTAGCGATTCGCACGAGCGATTCGTAACGCGCCATGGAAACTCATAGAATTCATTCGGACACTTTCAACGTCAAAGTCCACTGCAAATGATTGGCTGCATTTCGCGTCGCGTCGCGTCACACGTACGCGCAACTGCGTGGCTTTTGTGCCAAGTGTCAAAAGTGAATTGGGTGCGCGGGCCTTTAGGAAACAATGCTACCTGCCACGGCAGATACGAATCGTTGAAAGGGAAGCTCGAATTTTCTCAATTAATCTTCATCACTGCTTTCGGCATTCAACGCGCCTCGCAGATGGCTCGTTGCTACGTACAGATTGAAAATTTGCAGACTCGCGAGCCCGCAAAACAGAGCCGACTAATTTAAAGTAAAGTCACCAAAGCCAAGATACCGTGTCCCTCCGTGCTGTGCACGAAGAAGGAGTACGGCCGGTGGTTTCCATGAAATTCTCGAAGAAAATAACGTCTCATTTCGGTAGAGGGCCCCCAGGCTTTTTCGTAATAACATGCAATCTCAACAACGGGGTATCTGTACTCGATCGTACTCGGGTCTTCGGATCGTTCGCGCAACGCTTCGTTTACTCGACAAACGGAGAACGAGAGAGAGAGAGAGAGAGACAAAGTAAAATTTCATCAAGAGTAAAGAGGAAGTAGTATAGAGCGAAGCAGAATATGGAAGGAAAACATATATATATATATATATACACATTGTATATAAGGAAGCCAAGAAAGACGATAGACGGTACGGGTCAAGTTGTCGCTATTGCTGGTGCTGCTGCCGCTTCTGATTTTTAGCAGTAGCGGCACAGGAGCAGCAACTAACAGCAGCAAGAGCAGCAACAGTTTCATCAGGGCGAGAGAACGAGCGAGAGACCCTACCGACTTGGCTCCGCCTTCGGTTGGCGTGTGCATTTGCGCAAGATGGCGTCGTCCTCTCGTAAGTCGGCCCGTATGTATATAGATACGTAGGTAGGTAAGATTGGCTAGAGGTGAGGTTAGGTTGGACGTGTGCAAGGAGGAGTATATACAAGTAGGTGAGACTGCAGGGTTTTCTCTCGTCGTCACAGTACAGTACTCCGTAGGACAGCTGTGAGACCAGCAGAGAGCTAGGATGGTCGGTATACCACTGCAGCATAAAACAGCAACGTATTATAAAGCTCCCTGTGGCCTGTAATTACGTATGCACCTCTCTCAGAACCCCGTGGCTTCGCGGTTGGCTGCGCTTCCTTCCTGTCTGCCGCAACCACTGCGCGAGGGGCATCGGGCATATTTTCCTTTATATTTCTCCCACCATGGCCGTTTTCATTTTTTTTAATAAAAAAAAAAATAAACAAAACACCGACTCGCGGTTCTCTACGTCGGGCAACGGGATGGGAATCATTGGCGTGGCAGAGGCGAGCGTTGAAGTGTGAAAATAGAAGGTGAAAAAAAAGAAAAGGTTACGAGGTAGAAGATAAATAAGGCCTATTACTGTTGCACCTCTCAAGACTGATTCTTCGTACATTAAAACGCAGGTACTGTGCTGTCGGTTGATTCGCGAAGAAGTAACGAGGCACGCGTGCGCATTGTTATGGCGTGTATCGAGGTGACCGACAACAGACTCGGCGAGGTCGCGGCGAATCGTCGCGTCGCTAGAAACGTCAAATCTCACTCGGTGCCGAAGCCACCGCGCGCACCCAACACTCCCAAGATTTGATTCCGATTAGGACGGGGCTTTTTCTCGAGGGCAATTTAACAGAGGCCCTGGGTATGATCCATGCACGTCGGCACGAATCAGGGATATCGCGTTCCAGGGCCTCAAGATCTGACCGGCTGGATCATGTTTCATACTCGTACGCTTTTTTGGGCCCTCCTTGCTACTCTTCTTCTTTTCTCTCAGTATCTCTGTCTCCCCTTTTTTCTCAATTCTCCCTCATCTCCTCTCCCTCCTTCTCGCGTCTGCCTTCGTCCCCCTATCTTTTTACGACTGGCCAGCGGCGACGGAGCCGCTATCGAAATTTCTTCTTCTTGCACCGAACGCGCGCAAGACCCCAAAGGACTCAGCGGAAGAGATCGTCGGGGACAGGATCGGTGGGGACACGTGGAGTAAATTGAAGGTCATTGAAAATTCAAAGGTCACTCTTGACACGTGTAAGACAAATCTGTTTACACGGCTGACGTGTGTGTCGTAGGTATGTAAATGGGGAAGTCGTACATAAAGTGGATCGACTTACTGTGAGCGTAGTGGGCGGCTGCCGCCGGATGGTGGGGCGTCGGTGCTGCGTGGGGGTAGTAACCCCTGTAATCAGGGGTCGCTGCGACACCCGCACCTCCCGCTCCCGTAGGTGGGTCAAGTGTCGATCTGGGTGGCTCGTACCACCTCGCCGCGCTTGATTCGCTGCTCATATCCATTGTGTCGAGAATTTTTGTGGATTTCGATGCGTCTCGCCGCGCGACAAGGACAACTAAAAATTAAGGTCAACCCAAAAGCAACGATTCGGATAGTCGGGACGCGACCCTACGGAAGCTTCTTTTACTCGTTGTCGGATCTCATATGTCAGGATCTACACTCCCAAGCCTCGTGGGGCCCGACCGCTGGCCGATCTGCTCGCAAGAATCTGAAACACAATGAGAGTCACGATTACTTTTGTTTTTTTTTTTCTTCTTCTCTTTCTTTCTTTCTCGACAAACACCCGTTTTATCACTTCTGTGTAATGCAGGTCCGTCGGACGTGTTCGACTTTGTGGATTTACGATATGTCCACTGCGAGGAAGTAGGCTTCCAACAGTGATTGATTGCCCGTCGAATCGATCGATACTATCCGATAGAAATCGCCTATTACCATCGAGACTCAAAGGATTAGAGTATCGCACCAGAGGGGAGGATCGATCACCTTTTCATTTTTTAAAAATATTTTCATCCGCCGCGTTTTATCTTCGCGTTATATTTTGAAGTGACTGATAAATTTTCCAATTTTTTTCCAATTCTCACCAAAGCGACGTTCGCGCCTGCGGCGAAAGAAACGGGCAAATTTCACGCGAATAATGTTGCACGTTGCGCAGTTGAGAGTAAAAGTAAACAATAAAGCAACCCTCGTACGTCTCTCGATTCTTTTACGTTACGCGCAACTTCGCCGTCTTCTTCGTAGCTACGCGAGTCCCCGGACGACTCTTTCCTTCGATCCGTAGACAATCTTTCCAGAATTCCGTCGATCCTTCGTTTAATTAGCAACGCGATACTATTGAGAGTTAAAAAGTTGTCGATATTCGCGATAGCCTATGCGACTTACGACTTACCGAAACGACAAAATCTCCCGTAACGATAACCGATTCGAAAGATCTCGATAAATTAGGTGTTGATCAGTGCTACGGAACAGACATACTGACTCCTCGTGAAAAGGCTCAAAATCAATTATCAATATATTCACGCGCAATCAAGGTCATCATTGACGCAATCAAAAGAGCCAGTATCAATCGTCCAATCGACGTATCGAACGACCCAAATATTTTTAAACTGAATTCTTAATATGTGAATCTTCGATATATATATATATATATATATAATATATTAAAGAAATATTATGACGCTCCTTCGCCCCTTACCCACTCCACCCCACCCGACGACAAAATGAACGATGTAGAAAACGACTGTTCGATAACAAAGAAAATCATTATAAATCGATCTGATTAAACTAAATTCCCTCATCGATCGTTAAGCGTCCCTCCAATAAGCCCGAACACCTTCCACAAGAGTCCACAAACCAGGGTCCCCGAAAAATAAAAAAATAAAAATATTGCCCTTCATTCAAGTTTCGAAAAATTTCCTTTAAATACCTCACAGCAAATTTCAAGATGGATTCGTAGACGTAGTAACAGTGAGCGAGAACGTATTGAAGTACACACGCGGGGCGCGCATACGAGACCCAAGAAAATGTTCTACTGTGAGCGCGGCTCCAAGAAAGCGTCCAGCCTACCGGCAAATAAAATACTTGAAAACAATAGATGATAAGATAGACGAAAAAGCGCGATAAGATTAAGATACAAAACACGGCAGCCGTGCTTGATTAAATTTGATTAGACTACATCGAAGGTTCCCGGGACCACCGCACTCGTGTACACGAGTGCAACACATTGCTCGACCGAGATTTTCCTGACATGTAAAAAAAAAAAAACTAAATTTTTTTCGGAAATTTCGCCCAAAAATTTTCCGGTCTAAAAATTCCAAGCCCTTTCCCCCCAAAAAAAAATTGAGTCAATTTGCAAAATTTTTTAGGCAACAACCCCCCCCCCCCACCCTCTGAGAGGAGCGACACAATAAAATTGTTCTTCATTGATAAAAAAAAAAAAAAAAATCGTGCAGCTTATTCCACGACTTCGTGAGTCACGCCGTGAGGAATAAAAAAAAAAGAAAAAGATACAGGCGACAAGTCTATTCCTCAAATAAATTCTCGACGACGTAAAAGCGTCGATTGGTACTGTTATAACCATAAATATACTTTGATTCATTAATCGCTGGTAATTATGCATCGGACCTGCTTAAATTAGCATCGAGCAACGTTATCGATTCACTTTACGTAAGCGTCGGCTTGTCGGTTCGCGACATAAAAAATATGATAATGACCGCTGCTGCCAAATTCGTGCGATTATCGCTGAGATATCGCGAGCACACGACACGCACGTAGCCACGTACACATATGCAGGAGCAGACCGCGCAATATTTTTGAAAGAAATTCCGCTAGTTTTTGCCCTCCTCCCCCTTCCCGCCCTGCCCCACTCTATCCACTCAACTCGGCAATGCCACACATAAAGCAAATTGCACATACACTGTACACACTGACAGGCCGCAAGAGTCCTCGGTGTATTAGATTTCTGTCAATTGCCGGCTCGTTATCGGTGTACAATTACCCAATCGCTATATTTACACGAGTGACGAGATAAGGTTGGGCGAAAAGAAAAAAAATGGCAAATTTTCGTATTTTGCATTTTACAAAAGACCGTAAAAGCGAATTCCTCGACCGTGTGTATATACGCGTATATAGTGTTGCCCGCGACCTGTCATTAGGATAGGATGGGAAATAATGATTTTTGAAAAATAACATTACTGCCTGAAATAACCTATAAACGCAGCGACACGGCCGCAGGCTAAAAAATACTGGACTACTTGACTGAGTCGGTTGTAAGAACCGCGTGGCTTGTAGTCAATTTTGAAAATAACATTGAAAATCTAAGATAGGTAATTTTCGAATTTATATATTGAAGTGAAATGAATTTTTGTTTTCTTCAAAATTCACACATCGCTTCGAACTTAGTACCGCAACACCGTACGTACTTCCATATGGCAGGCATCGTGCACTCGTTGTGTTTACTACGTGTAAAGTGTCGCATGAATTTAGAAAAGTAACCGAAACGCGCACGGGAACCGTACGCCGTGTACATACGAAAGATCCCAAATCAGGTGGTTTCGATAAAAATCAAGGATTCCATCGAGAAATCAGAAATACTTCATAAAACTAAATTAGATAGTTAAAAACGCGCGATAACATCTGTATGCGCTATCACGGATTTAAAAAGGCTTTCGAGCTGCGAGTCATTGATGCGTCGTAGCTTAAATCGTCAGATAAAACGCGACAGTCTAAATCTATCATCGGCCATACAAACTAGACGCCGATACGTTCGGATACACGATCGGGATACATTTAAGATAATATCGTCTTACTCCCCTTGAAATTTCGAAATTCAGTGAACTGGACAAATTTTTTCGACCCGTAGCTGATAAGAGAGAGAAAAAAAAAATAGTGAGTCCGCCGCATCGAAATAAATCGTGTACCTTACAATGCCAGTCGCCAGCCAGCGTGCGCTTGACAAATATCTCAAGGATAAATTAAACAAACGGCGCGCACCGATTCAAGGCAGTGAGAAACGTGCAATTAGAATGCATGCAAAATGCAAATGAATACCTGGAAACGTCTCTCTCATGGAAACTCCTCGGGGCAGCACGAAATAAAATAAAATTTCACGCAGTCGATCGGCAAGACGGAGAAGCCTGATACAAAAGAAGTCCGTGAGTCCTCGGTGCGCGTACAAGCCTTTTTTTTCGGACGTTATCAGAAAGAAAACCTTATCGTGCACCCATGTACTTCACCGACGGCCAATGTTCGATCACGTATTGGTTTATCTTATCGGAATTTGGTAATCTTACACGTTCCATGAAAACTCGCCTATTACGTCTCCGATAATACGGCGCTTATTCTGTACGCTTGAAAATATTTGTTCCCGTGGTCTTATGTGAACCAGCCTTTCGTGGCTTCGCGTACGATTCGAATTAACGAGCTCGCGACGGGTTGGGATTTTCAAACAAATCTTCAAATTCTCGATATCCGATCGCAAACGGTATGAAGTCTGACGCACTTGTCGACTGTGATCTGTTTATGAGAAAAAAATAAAATAATACCACACGTGTAATAACCGCAAGCAATAAAGGAACAACAGCACCATCGAAGGTATCAGGTTGAAAGCTGACGCCCGTATCTTTCACGTTCTTTTGAGAAATAGAAGAAGGGAAAAAAGAGACGTGGTATAGAGGGAAAGAAAAAAAAAAATTTCCAACCCTGACCCATCTCCCTTTTCCAGAAGCAGAAAACGAGAAATCCACACTCTTGCACGCACAGCTCTATATCTATACGTATACGCGTTATTCCATGCGTATATACCTACACAATGTTTCTCGTTTATGTATATATAAATCCACGCACATTTAGTACAGCTGGGAACAATGGGCCCGTTGGCCCATGACATTCCCTAGTAAAAAAGTCTATAAGATACAGACCAGCTACCCGTCCACTCCCGAAGAATGAATCTTGAATCGACCTCAAAAAGTTTCAACTTTTAACGACACTCGGCTATCGAGTAACAATACAGCTTTTAGTCAACGAGAAGTGTCAATGTAGAGTAAGACAATAGACAGGTTAGAGATGCTAGTAATTTTTCAAAATTTTTCCTGTCAGGGACCAGCAAAAATTAATAAAAGGACAGTGCACGAGAATAATTATGTACTATTTATGATGGAGACTCCAAGTAGGCAATAGGCAAGCTTTTACTATGCAATTTCCTATGGTTGATCCCATGAAAATTGCGGCATTCTGCCAAGCGATTCGAGCGACGCGGTGCGGACGGTCGAGGAGTTAATTCACTGTTTAACACCGGCCACTCCCGACGATCGTTATTGTCGAGTTTATTTTAAATGTGCCGGTCTGCGCTAATAAGCGCGCCGTCCAATTCGCGGCTAATAAATGAAAACACAAACTGTTAGATATTATACTTGCAAATTGGTAATTATTCGCGGTTGCCTGACGATAGGTACTGACGTTCGCCATGTCGGTTTTGTTATGCCTACGAACGTATACATACATATCAACCGCCAGAGGTTTACTGTTCGGTGAGTCTCAGTGACACTCGTGGACCCAAAGTGTTTATTGTTTTCTGCGTGCATCCGAGCGATGCCGAGACACGTACGATAGAGGAATAAGAAGTAGAATCGAAGAAGCAAAGGAAACGGATGAGAGCGTCGAACGTCTTTCTGTCTATTCACGCAGGAAGCGATAGCGTGAAAATCAAGAGAAAAGCAAAGCCCGTTCGCGATAAGATTAAAAATGTAAATAGAATCAAAATCGTCGCGTGTACCTGGATGGGGGGGGCGACTTAAGTCGCAAAGTCGCGCAGAGTATTGGAAACGGCCCATTCGTTATCCGCCATCAAGTTCTTATCTAAAGCGACTAGCAGTGTCTTGCGCACAGCAGATGCGTATAATGGGTAACGCCTTCTTGCGAAATCGTCAGTGAGTAAAGTCGCGCGATTTGTCACGAGCTGTGCCGAGGTGAAGGGAGGGGAGGGGAGGGGAGGACAGCCTTTGAAAAATCATATCGAAGGTAAAAACGAGGGGAGAATTTTTAACGAGAAGGAACAACGAGACGAACGAGAGTTGCGCATAGCGAAAACGAAGGTGAAACAGAGAGAAATGTAAAAACGATAAAAAAAAAAGTTTTTCAACATTTTCGAGAAACGTATATTTATATACATTTATATAACTCGAGGGAAATGCATAAGTCGCCTGGCATGTAATTTTCACTATAGACGAACGAGCGAACTGAGTGAGCTATGAAGCGCGATATCGAGCGACTAATTGCTAATTGAATTTGTTTGGGCAATCCCGCCGGCAGTTAGATTCTATCGTAGCTACGTTCGTCCTGATAAAGCGAGAACCGTAAGCCGAAATCTCGATCGCGGCTAGAATCACGAATCGACGATTATATAATATGAAAATCGATACGCAGTAAGGATCGATCGTCGAATCATAATCGATTGATCGACTATCGTGATCTCAATGAATATCGCGGCTATACCTCACGGTACTGACTTGACGTTTCGTATGTACACATTTGCTCGCGGGTAATCGGATTCTCGTATTGGGATGACCAGAACTAAAGTAAATCAACAGACAACTATAAACAGTCACTTTAACATTGACTACGTGAAGTTAGCTAGAGATTTTCAAACTCATTCAACTGCTGTGTGCTTCTCGATCAACTTAGCTTAGGTATACAGAGAGAACGGGAGAATATCTTGCGCCGTCGGAATACACATAACCCTACTATTTCCATAACTCACGGTATATTGCTCTAACTTATTATCTGTACACTGTGGGTGTCACAAGTAGAACAGTATTTTTGAATGATACAAATTTTTCCTGTTTTTCAATCGACACGACGATGGTCGAGCTCTACGTTATGGACTAAACAATTTTCACGATGCGTTTCTGCCTGTCTACTCGGCTGCCTGCTGTTTACTTCTACCTGGCTTTTCAGTGCCTGGCTTGCTTACTTGCATTCTCGTTTGCTTTGTCCGCTAACCGATCACAATGAGCTCCTTTTTAGACACTTTACTACAGCCACTTAACTTCTGACCAAACATGACTATAAACGTCTTTAGGATCGGGTAGAATCAGTACAGAATCATGGTAATGACTGGATAGTGTAATAAAAGAGGCTAAATGCATTAGCAGCTCTTGTACTCAATGCTAGAAGATATGTATACGAATCAAAGTAACTTTGAATTTTTATTTAAAGTTTTAATGACACGTAGAACCTATAATGATTATCTAATAATTATTTTTTAGAAGTACTGATAACAGGACCTTCGTATAATATTGACTAGTTAACTGATCATACGAGTGTCTAATATGACTGTCCGATACAGGATTGATGTAAAATGATACGGGAAGCTAATGAGTCTGGAAGGACTGATCGGTACGATAACTGGAGTAAAGTTTGTGTCAATCGGTGTTTAGATTGTAAATAAGAGAGTAAAACGAAGAGTGATTAGAAGGGAGAAGTGCGGGGCGTCGGCGCAAAGTCGAGTTTTGTGAAGTTTGAGTGTTGTGCCCGTTAGGCATTGTGACCAATGTACGGAAATACGAGGGATAAAATAAATATGAAGGAGAGCAACGAATGGTTGAGACATGAATTATATAATGGCAAAGGAAAGTGACTCGAGTGACGAATATATAAACGGGACTGGTATGTAGATAAGGTTCGACGATGAGAAATCGGTTGTGTGACTGGAGACACTGCTGCCCCCGCTCGTAAACCGAACGAATCTGACATATCAAGGAGATCGCGAGTAAGATCGACGCCTTACCTTATCTCAAGAAGCAATCCAGCGATAAGGCGATAACGAGTTTTTGTATAGGGGGTGTTGTTATCACTAGGTTAGCACCAACACACTGCACACACACACACAGCACATCGTGGCGTTCGGAGTGTCCCGGTGGGCCTTCCAGCTGATCCAGGACGCGAAACACTGTCGTTTTTGTTTTCTCGATCGGATTACCGTCAACGATACCGTGAGTGGAATTAAATTGAAATTTGAAACGCGCGCGCGCACGACTCCTCGATGCAACTATCGTGGCACCCGGCGCGGAACTAAAGCGCAGGAAAACACAAGGCTTCGTAGCCCCCACGTTCACGCAACCTCGGGAGAACTCGCTCACGTTCGGCTGTGTTCGGGTCGCTGTGGCAACGCCTACGATACGGCCCCACCCCCCCACGGGCGTTACTCACCCCCACCGTCGTTCTGCAATACCCCCACCTTTTCTGTCAACGCTGGGGAAAAACCGAGCTTATATCCAGCCGAAACCTACGACGAACAAAAGCTTCCATTGCTTCTTCTTCTTCTTCTTCTACAGCTTTCTCGTCTTCTTTTCATTCTCGTATTAATTGCTTTCGCACTGTGCACTTTCTAACCTTCGGTTTATCCACTTCTACGTTCGACGCTGGTACGCACAATTTTTGAATATTAAAATTTACAAATTAAACTCTGTCCTCTTAGGAAAAATGCATGCAGAGCTCTTTTTCACCTAATATTAAAAACCACTTTGTTTTCTGAAGTCATTGAACTTTTTAAGTTCTGACTTTAAGGGGTTGAGCAAATATTTAGAATTAAAAATATCAACTATTGATTTACCAATGGGAAATTTTAAGTCTATACACCAAAATCCCCTAGCAGCTGTAGAACCATAGGTTCGAGTTGCCAGTGCGAATCAGTTTTCGAGGCGTGCAGCTGTGTGCCCGGAATCCTCTCGTCATTAATCACGCGACGCAAACACGCGAGCCTCTGCTTTCGCGGGACGCAATTTACATAATAAATATCGTAACCCCCGTCTCACTATGCAGCCCACTGCCAGGAACAGGCTGCGTCCAATTGAATGTGACCACCGAATTTAATTTAACGCTCGGCACCAATTGGCAAATAGTTTTCCGGATCGCTGCCAAATGGTTCTGATCCTCAGAAGAGCCACTCGACGTTCCAGACTTGGAGAACGAGAATATTCGCATACAAATTTTCCCAATTTCACCCTGCAAACGTTATCGCCGCTTGGATACTCGCTACGTTCCTGGAACATTTCCCAAAAATTATCACCCCAAATAAAAAAAGAACAAATTTTTTTTTTTTTTTCAATAAAATCCACGAGGAAAAAAATCGCTGAAAAAAAAAACAAATAGACTAAATTATATACCTTTAACGATCGGTCTCCCTAAATTTTGATCTGATCGAAAAAAAAAAAACGAAAACCGAGCCACGTGCCTCGCGAGAAGATTATGACCGAGATATACCCGTGCAGAGTTAATCTTGATACTGCAACTATATCTAGATGAGATACGCCGATTTAGATACGACCCTTGAAATCTCAAGTCTGAAATCTGACCGAGATTTTGACATGAGATCGTCACTAGCTTACAGGTTGTCCTAGATCAGTGACTAAGAGACCGAACGGGGATATACGTCGATCAATAAGTAAATATTTACATTAACTTTGCACAATATAACCCCCACGTATTACCATAGCGCACGCATTTCAAAACAAATACAAAATTAACCTTAACCATACAAATTGCATAATCATCCCTTAAATAAAAATTCGCTATTTTCGCAAAACAATTTTTTTACCTAAAATCATCCTAATTTCCCAATTTTTAACCGTTACTGCAGTTCAGCAAAATACGGTACCAAGAATACTATGAGGTAATAGTAACGCCAAGGGTAGTTCTTTACTACAGGGGGTGAGCGTAGTCTACAGAATATATAAGGCACGTGATAGAAGGACTCGGTGATGACGGTAGTATTGGTATTGGTACGACAGTCCTATTGGGGTGGCTCGGTTGCCGTGCGGCCGGGTGGCTGGAGTGCCGGCGGAGTACAACCGAACAATCTGTAGAAGCTTGTCGAGGACGAGAGAAGTCCGTAGATCAGCCAATCAGATAGGCATTCCCCCTCTCGTGCATTGTCACAAAATGGCGGCCCTAAATCAGCCTGACTCCGCCTATTGCTCTCCCCACCCCCAGCGCCTCTCGCGGCGCGTCACGAAAAACTCCGCCTATCGATTTATTTTTACCGCTCTTGTTCTAGGTGCGGGTTTGCTACCGTCCTGGGTCGTGCGCGTTTCGCCCAACCTAACCTCACTCTTCTTGCTTCATCCTCCTTCTACTACACTACTCTATATGCTCTCTCGTCCTGTAACCTCCGTACCCTTTAGTTCCTCTATATTTTGTTCTATAGCTCCGATGCTACACGATGTAAGCTGCGTTCTACACACTCTACGGTCATCTTATAGGTATACACACGACATATATATATTCTTGCATCTCCCTTTCCTACATTTATATATGTTATATATATACATATACTCTATATAAGAGTCACGTTATTCCTCGTTATGTCGTTTACGTCAGGTTTCCTGTACTCGCCGGTGGGTCTCTGACATCGTTTCTACAGAGTGCATCCCTTACATCCCGCAATTCCGGATTACCCCGGTTTAGTTCCACGAACGTAATCTTGAGTTTAGAGCTGCCACTGATCGTTGGGATTACGTTCCATGTTTGCTGTCTGCTCGGGAGATTTGGACTACGTGGGAAGAGGTGTTTGTTTTCCTGTAAAAACAACAATGTCAATAAACTCTATAAAAATATTCGATGCACTTTGTCTGACAAGAAAACGGTAATTTATTTTTCTAAATTGCCACCGAAGTTATTACTAGGTAAAAAACCATTATTCTTCTCTTTTGTTTCATGGGCTCTTATCTCTGATTGATCAGTGATAGATGACAGGGGAGACTGGTGTAGGTTGAAATACAAATGAGTAATATCTTAATTAATATTACAAATGACCCTTAACAAAATTTTCTCATGAAATTTTGATCACTTTTTTTCTTAAGACAATATTACAGCTGATCAGCCCATTATAATTCATTGGCTACCGATAGATGGCAGTTTAAATGGTTTTATCTAATTCGACACTGTGTTTCAACTGACAACAATCTCCCCTACTGTACTGTACCATAGCTTTAATAACTAAAACAATTAAATCCTGTATCACTGAAGTCTTAATGTAGCACAGAATTGAAAACCTGCCCTTTTGCAACTTTCAACCTTTTCACAAAAGTAACGTGACTCCCCGTGTTGAAAATTCATAAAAACTTGGATTAATTTGTCAAGCATAAACGATCGCTTTAAGTTGGCTATATTATGTGTGTTAATTCACGCGTGACCTTGGTCGTAAAACGGTCGATCGCCCATTCAAGTATCGAAGCCCATACGTTTCATGGTGAAATTGGACTTTCTTTCAGGTCCAGCGTTAATTATCCGTGACGAGGTGACGGCGAGTAACTTCAATCTACCTATAAAAAGGTACAAACAAAAAATTCAGTACAGTATAGTGGCGCTTATAGTCGAAGAGAAAAAGGTATAAACATAAAAACACTATTCACCATTAAAAACTACTGGCTCTTGTAGTTTCTCTTTTTTCTAGCATCTACCGTATAGGTACTCATAGATGACAGGCTGCTCCTGGCTAAAGAAACGTCTAGAATAGTCAGGATGCTGGAAACCTTGAAGCAAGGAACAGTTGCAAAAATAAAGAGTCAACAAGGAGCCTGAATACAAGGCTTGTGCAAATACAAACCCCCCCCACCCCCCACCCCCCTACTCACACACACAGTATATGGCTATCAACTCACACGTGCCCCTTGAAGTTATATACATACAGTTCTCTGGGCTTACTTCCTGATAGTCATAACACTGATTCTTTTGTTTCTTCCACATTGTCATCACAGAAGCCTGAAACATCAGCTTCTCGTACTTTCCCAAGAACAGAGTGCAAATACGTAGCTGATATTTCCGTGCAGATAACATTACTTTAATTTGCTTGTCCAGTAACAGCAGCTTCAGCCTTGCCGAGGAATTGGGTTTACTGTAAGAAAGAAGACAAATATTTAACGAGGTACCTTTTTAAAAATTTAATTGAAAATTAATGGCTTACCTCATTGGTTAACAATACAGCTATTACGAGCTTAAAATATTATTTTTTATTTCTTACATTACCAATATGGCCTAACTGCCTGCTTAAGCTTTTGTATATATACAGAGCAACGAGGCAATAGCGACTAATGACTATCGTCATTGAAGACCCTGAGCTTCTGACTCTCTGTACTAATGGCCGTCCGACCATTAATGCTTAATGTTAATACTGACATAAAGATTGGGTCGTACGCGAGAAGCAAATCAGCTGATCTTATCGCTGGGAAATATTTTCTAATACACTAAAACAGAACTTTCCTCTTATACGTTACAGGGGAATATATTCCCCTGGGAAGTATCGAGACACCCGTATAATATGTTAAACACATGTTAATTTCTATTGTAAACAAGAAGTCAAGTACTGCCAATCAACAGGCCAAACACCATAAATTAGTGAAGCTAGTGATTATCGTATAAGCATTTACATAGGTTTTACCAGCTGACATCCCACGAAGCACGTGACACACCCAAAAGCATTTGTTTCCTTAAAATGCAGAAAAATTCTCCATTCAGTTAAAGGGTTGAACAAGGGATGTGACTTCGTGACTGGAGATCTTCAAGCCTTTCCTGGACGAATATATAGCTCTCTTGGGATTTGACAGTCAGTATCTGCTTATCCAGGGTCTCTGTAAGCAATTATAATAATTAATTAATTTTGCTAATAAACTTGAAATACTTTCGTTAGAAATATTTTAATCACCGGGTATAATTTCCGTATCTCTTATTCTTGCTTGGACTCGATTTTATCTAAGATCTCGATCGTAAAAATCAATGCCGACGAGGTTCCTAATGAACTATTGAATTCCTAATGAGTATTGACATGCAATAAAATATTTATTACCAATTACTGACACCTTACTGCATTACTTATTCCTGTATGGCGGCAATATTTTTTCACGTCCATTCCGTCTCTCGAGTACCTCTGCATTTATGGGAAGATCTTGGAAAGTTGCACTGAAATACCTGAAATCCGGAAATAACTGTAAATATGAGGGTTGTCGGGTACAGTAGTCATGGATTATACAGTAAATTCGGAAGTTGTTTATCTATGCGGCTTCTTTTTGTGGTAAACCGTATAATGTCTGTGCTTATACATATATTTGTTAAGGAGTACAGTAATGACAATACGGATGCCTATATAGATATACATATAATACGGTAATACAGTATACCTATATCGGGTAGAAAAGACAAACTAATTAGAAGGAGTCTGATTTTAAGTATAATTTTGTGTATAAACTATACAGTGTCTAAAGTCTATAGGACTTGAGTTACTGAAATTTTAATTACAATTTAAATTTTAGTTGGATAAATTTTTTTATTCTTTTTTAGATCGTCGCATCATTTCTGTATATAGTCTGTATTATTATAAGAAAAACGAAAAAGCTATACAAAAATCATAGAATAAAAATGCTCAACGTCTTAATGGTGACAAATGACAATTGGCTGACCATCCCTGCACAGACTTCAAGTATACAGTTCCGATTAACGGGAAGAACTTTCTTACTTCTTCCCAAGTTACCTCGGCAGATTTACCATGCGCTAATAAATCTCAACGACGATTAGAATTATGGCCGGATTAATTCCAAACGGACCATGATAAACGCTCATCTAAGACCGCCGTAGAAAAAGTGCGGAAATTCACGTGCATCTCGAAACCGGAAATTCATGCTAACGGACAACTTCCATCAGTGTAAGAGCCTGTGTCTTCAATAGGATTTTCTAAAGATTTTCCAAAGTCACTACAGAATTGGTAGCACGCTTTTAAAAATGTGTCACGTGCTGTGGTATAAAGTGACGTAATATGGGTAAAAAAAAAAACAAATACCAAAAAAAACATACAGAGCAGTTTGGCTTCATAGTGCAACTTGGTCGTTCAAGCAAGTCGTTGGCCGTCTGGACGTGGTCGGATGCGTTGATGTTTTGGGAGCACAAAAATAAAATTCTTGCAGAGTCAGCCCCACTTAGGGTCTTGCTGGGTAGTGGAGCGCAGTCAGAGCGGGCAGTGAAGTAGTAGGTGGTTTTATTATAGACGCGTGTCAGGAACGTGTTCCTTGCTCATTGCGATGGAAGTGGAGAAGGAAAAGGACGAGCGTGACGAGACGAGTAGAGAATAAGAGATGCCGAAGAAGCATCACGGGAAAGCGTGGGTCCTAAAAAACGAAAAGTCAGCCTCCCTTTTTCAATCCTCTGTGATTACGTTAATGCACCGACACGTAGTAACGCGTTTTCGAACTTTTGTTTCACCCGAACACGATATGTCCCGCGCTCCGCCATTATCGGCCACGAACCTCAGTCCTGCCAAGATCGTCGCACGTACGACACGCCGCGGAAAACTAGCAAACGTCTAGCGCACCAGCGCTATCTAGCGGATACTTACGTAAGCTCGTACGAAGTAATTTTGAATATGGCAAAGTGAGTACAGCCATTGAATGTGTGTATATCCACGTAAAAAAAAATGTATTCTCTCACGAGACAAATATATAAGATAGATACTAACTCCCTGTTCAGCTATACACAAGCTAAAAAATACAAGGGCGACAAAAAGGTTAGATGCATGCTCAATCGTGGCGATGCACTTATGGGTTCTTATAGAGGTTACGTCGTAGCTTGTACCTGAAGTGGACTCCTTGCGATAGGATTCACGATTCGCTCCAAGGCACTAAGGTAGACACGGTTACATCGACAATGGGAAAATACTAGCTATAAGAATATATACAAAGGGACGTATATAGAGAAGGCATTCGTAGAATTCCCTGTAGAAGTTCAGCATGGGCCATATATACAGTTTACGTACGCTCTTGCACTTATGGGTTCTTACTGGGCGTGTCGTGATGCCGATCTACTGTCTCTCCTCGTGACGGGATTATTCGCCGTTCGACAGTGTCTATCGCCATATAATAGGTATGCACCAAGAGGAAGCACGGTTCCCTGTAGCGACAATGGAATCGCGACACCAAACAAGACACGAGGAGATCGACGAGAGACCACGGATGCAAGATGACGAAGAGAGAGAACAAGCAGAATGAAATGTATTTATGCACAGTACCGAAGTAAGGATGCACTCTTTCGGATTGTCGAACTCGAAAAACCCAAAACATAAGCCACGCACCAGGGACACAATGTCCCAGAACACAAAGCCAGGTTAGAGTTATCTTGATGAACCTTAAGTACTACAAGACCTATTTGGAGATAGGCTACGCGGAGGTGGAGAGGGGGTGGACCCAGTAGGTACCAACCTTGGAAAAGAGATCTTTCACGTTGTTGATGCCAACGTGATAAGGAGCCAAGTGCAGCATTCTCTTGCAGTTTCCCTTCTCCCGACCAGATGAGAAAGAGAGAGAAAGTAGACCTCGCGAAATACTTCGGCAAAGTGAACATTGTGCGTGGTTCACAATGTGCGACAAAGCTGGGCATTTGTTAGCGATTTGGAACGCGATAGGACAACTCCTAGCTGTGTACTACAACGAAGTACTAGACAACTATGAAATTCGCTTCTCCCTAACCTCTAGTCTTGAGATGATCCTTAAGGGCCTTTAATATCTTTACAACCTTACAACATCCCTTACTATACCTTAGATGTGTCACGTTCTATAGTGCACGACAGACGTGACACCTACTATAAGACCATACCTAGTGTGCGACATGTATAAAAATAATCTTATCTTTTTTTAACAATAGTATAAGTTATTTCAGAAAAAAATCTGTTTACCTTAAAAGTCCTTCTGGAACGGTATACTGTAAAAAACATAACACTGAACACGTTACCCTTTCACGAGGTATAATTATAAAAGGGTTACAAAATCGACTGACTGGCATAAATGGCAAATGGCAGTAAGTAAATTTAATTACCAATTATAGTTCACAGTCGAACCGACAGCCCAGTGCTGCCACGTACGTACGTATCTAAATACATACAATAAGTGCTTAAAAGCGGCGAAAGGGTTAGCCGAGTAATTAGAATATGAATGGACAGAATGACGCTCGTTTGACAGTTTGAGGAGGGCGTGACGCCACTCAGCCATGAATTACTTACCGAGTGACAGACGGACGTAGGAAAGGACTGAAGGTAAAGCAGGGACCCATTTTGGATCGGAGAGACAACGAGTGGCGGCGTGGTAGGAGTCGAGGGCCAGAAATGAGTGACCGAGTCACGGTACTGTGTTGTGGAGTGACAAGAGACGATGTCTAAAGAGAAAAAGAAAGATGGTGGGTGGGGGGTGACAGTGAAGAAGGAAAGAAGAAAAAAGGCATAAAACGTTGCACGGATGTCAAGCGGAGATTATATGCGAGATGCGAGTCCTTAAAGGTCTCGACTTCTGCCACGGTGAAAAGTTGGCCAGACTGGGTAAAACTGAGGGACACCGAGGAGACAGGATCAGGATGGAATGGAACGCGACAGGATGGGGCAGGAACATTTTCGGAGACGACGTTACGCGTTAAGGAGAGTCTCTAGGAGAGCGATGCGTACTGGGTATTTTTAGGTTAGCCCGGAAAATACGTTTCACCTTGTTGGAACTAATGCAATGAGGATCTTGAGGGTGAGTCTGACGATGGGCTACGTCGTCGCACTATGGATATACGAATTTGTGTGTAAGTCAGTAGATACATAGGTATGCATCTAACGCAAGGCTAATACACATGTAGCTTACCAGAAGTCCTTGGCGTCTTTTGGGATCGCTTGTATATCTCGATACCGGACGGGCGGCTTGTTGATGGTCAGAAAGTATTACGTATCTGGAAGAGATCATCTAAATGGCCACTTATCTAGTACCGGGAGCTGATAGGTTAGGTGGGTCTCGGTAGGCTCTAGTATGTCGGAGCGTGTCGAAGATAACGAAAGACTTTTTCGTCGTTTGTTGGAAATCGAAGCTATCGGCAAGCTCTTGTCTGTTACGACGGTCGGCGTTATCTTCGTGCGGAGGTGTGGCTACTTATGCCTGCTTATGTTTCTGATAACGTTGACCGCCTATATCCTTTTTTTCTATGGCAGCCAGAATCGTTTCTTATCATTAACGATCACTACGAAAACCCGTTACGATCGAAGGAAGGTAGACGCTTAATTACGGGCAATTGTCAATGACGCGTTTTACTCTACTAATAATTTGTGCTCAGCAAAACTCATCAGATTCACATAATCAAGTCTTACGCGTTGCCAACCTTGCGAAGGCAGAAGTAAAACAGGATATTTTTTGTTTAATAACAATTTTTCATCCCTACGAACGACCTGTATATAAACATTTTTGGTAATTTTTCAAAAATAAAAAGAATTCCTATAATTTCTCAAAAAATGCTTAAATTATTATTACAATACCACAGGCTAAATCCTTTCGTGGTTATTTCGACGTGTCTCCCAGATTTTTCAAGATTGTACAACAGGGCCAACGGACCGTTAGTTTTACCTCGGTAAATCGTCCTGAAGTCGCGCGTGTTCCGGCCTCCCCAATCCCAAGGAATCACGGAGCGACTTCACGTCGCATAACTCACACCCTCTTGGTTCGCCGTTTCTCGTGCGTTCTTACGTTCCCGAGCCGTTGCTTTTCATAGCACGGCTGTACGCCTACCTTTCTAGTATACATACCTATATAGCGTCTAGAACGTAGGTGTAGCCCGCATCTATACGTAGCAACGGGTGGGAGCTACCTGGGGGACCGTTTTCATGGGCTACGTCGGATGGGGTGACGGTAGTGTCTGGAGTTATTGTGAAACAGGCGCCAGCCCCTGTAACCTCTAACTACTCACCCCCCTTTTCGGGGTTAAAAGGTCCCGAGGCTCCGACTTACACCGTAAGAGTCTAAGACGCTTTTAGGCAGCGTTCACAATAGTTTGACATAGGCAGCCTTACGTTCAACTAAAATACTCAACACACATTGACTCGTGTCTGAAAAATAATTAACATTAAATTTTGTTTCTCCTTCATACATTATTCGTACATAATAAATGCGTTCTATTAATTCATTCGAGTTTCTCGACCGAAGAAATTCAGTGTGGAGGGACCTTTAGTCAAAAGCACTAAGAACTTATACACTGTATAGGCAAGGATGGCCCAGTTTTGTATTACCGATTTTTATGACGGTTCTTGGGGATCGAGGTAGAACGTGGACAAGGTAGCCAAGGGTAGGTGAATCTTTTACACGGATTGTTAAAATTGCTAAGAACTGGAGCACGTTATTCCATACTGAACAAGTCTTTTCCCTGTATAAATAACGCACATAAAACACATATGGAAAAAGGTAAGAATTTAATATACTTCAAAAAATCCTCAATTCCTATTGCTCACACAAAACATCCGTTTCTAAACGCTATCCAAGGAATCCCTCAATTTTTCATGACAGTCCAAAAGCCACCTGTCCACCTTGACAAAACATCCGTTAGATCCGTCCTAATCGTTTCCCGATATTTCCTCAAATCAGCCAAGACAAAGTCCTGCACTGCCTAAAAGCCTTGTTTAATCCAGAAGATGATGGTAATTGACCATCCCGATCGTCATACAGGGATTAGAAGTAGACGTAGGGGTAGGTACCCTATGTGGCAATACTGATCCAGGTAGGTATAAGGCTTTTCTAGTTACGCTCTAAAATATCGCAATGCCCTTAAAAGCCATTGTCTATTGGGTCACCGTGGGTAGGATCCTCGTGCGCAAAGGGACTTGTAGGAGTTTCGAAGGTCCTAAACTAGTAAGGGTGAGAATACCTCAGGTTTATGGTCGGTCAGCTGATTTATAATCGGTAAAACCTTGTGAAATGTACAAAAAAAAAGTACCAAGGGAGGCAGAAAGTTGTCCTCAGGATTTTGTGGTAACCGACCCAGCGCCATTGCCAAGCTTTTCTTTTTTTTTTATCTATATTTTCATAATTGATTTGCCTATGGGGGTATCGATTTCAAACGTCGTAAATAACGGTAACCCCCGCCTTCCCTTCTTCACCCTTGCGGGGAGTCTTTGTGCACCTCAGGTCTTTCCATTATACCCAGTGCACTGGACGCCCCAAGTTTACAGTAGTACGTGCACTACGAATCCAATGGCTGACCTCCATGTCTTGTTCATACAATAAGGATATATTGCAAGACCTCAATAAAACTATAATTACGGCCATAGAATGGAAACCAAACTGAAAATCTATTTCTGCCCACAAAAATAACCCTTTGGGTATGTCATTTGTACCTGGATATATATATGTATATTACTATGGAAAATTCTGTATGTCATCTTGGAGAGGAGTAGAATCCTTTAGAAATACAATTTCTTCCTGTTTACTGTATACGTATATATTTCAACCCCTCTCCCGTTTCCCCGCGCCCTTGCGCGGAAGGGTAAGACGTCAGTCACATAATAATTCAAATTATGTATAATTCCCGCGCAATTAAGGACACGTGACAACGAAGCATGCGCAGCGCATTCCTACCTAATAATGATACACTGTCATCCCGCATCCACGCAGCATCCAGACTTCTATTCCTTGAACCCTTTTTTTTTTTTACTATCATCCTCCCATCCTTTTCCGAAGCATCCAAATATTTCGACCACAATTATATGGCAGCGCATGCCTTCCTAACGACCCTCGTACGATCATCCGACAGACACTGAATGATTATAGCACTTTTTCTTTACGGGCGGAAGTTAGGAAGAAAATTGTATAAAATAATCTATTTTACACCATAATCACTTTTCAGGGATACCACTGTGTTAAAATTTATATAACACAGAGTGAAGTGTAAAGCAGGTCTTTTTCTATGTAAAATAGATAGGGAATTTATTTCAAGGTGAAACCTGATGGTTTCCTGTCTGCCATACTAAAGTTCCTTTAATTGATCGTTAGACCCAGGACGATAAGACGTCCTGAAGGGAACGTATAGGATTGCGTGTTCTCTTTCTTTCTTTCGACCTACTGAACTTTATGACGACCGAGCTTTTCAAAGCCATAGCCTAACCTAACCTCTCTAGTAGACGCACTCTTGAACGAGCACTTAACGGGGTTGCGTTAGATGCGAGCAGCAGAATTCCTGTGGATGGTGCTAGATAACGAGGTAGGGCGTTACCCCGTTTAGTCCCAGGATCCTCGAGACCTTGAAACTTCCTACAGGGACAATCTCACGGGACATCGGATTTACCGTTTTACCCAACCCACCCTTGGCACCGGACAACCTTACGTGCGTCTACTCCTGGAATAGGCGTGTACGTATCTAACCAAGGGGTTGAAACTGAATGGAAAAATTTTGACAAAGTCATTACACTGACTGCTCCCCAGGGACTTCCTACTTCCTTATCCTTCCTGAAGCATAGCTATGAGGTATGCACACCCCTACGCACATGTGGACCAGGCAGATTTAGACCCTTAAGATTTCTCAAAATTCTACTCAATTCTCAACTAGGGGACGAACGCGATCTTGGTACTAGAAATGACAAGTTCAAGTAACACCAGCCCTATTATCATTGCACTAGCTTTGCATTGGTTCTAGGGGTGCACACCCCTAGGAGTTTTAATCCTTTAGCGCTCTCGAGGCGCAGATGTCGATAGGGCAGATCGTAACCCTTGTTCCGGCTCAGACAAGAGAATAAGGGTAAAAATTACTCAAGTTGGCAAGACGTCGAGTAGCACTTTTCATTCCAACGACTTCCGAACGTTTCTCATTGTCAAGTCACGAAGACTGATCTGTTCTTTATAACGTATAAAATACATTGGATGCATTGCATATGCACACCCCTATCACCGTGATATAAAATATATACATAAATTCGTACATGTCAAAAAATGGAGTAATTATCAATAAATTTCCTTCGTGTCAGGTTAACATTTTTCTTTGCTATTTTCCATTCAACGCGTAACAAGCTCGTTTGACGGGGTGACGTATTTTATCAAAACGTCGTAGCGACGTGGAGATCCGCGAGTACGAGGGAGTCACGAAATTAATTCAAGCTTGACGTACGAGGCCTCATAATATTATCTCATAACTCTCCGGGACAATCGTGCTTATCTGGTGCGCAGTGGCGTTTCAATTAGCCCATACGCCGTGAAAAGTCTTATCCCACGAGTTGCATAATAGCCTCATAAATACAATACAATTAATCTGACAATTGAATCACACCAGATTGAACAAAGCACGGCTCTAAGAACCATATACGAGTAACAGTATGAATTATGCTTATAGGGTAAAATATTGTCTGATACAAATTAATAAGAAGCATAGAAATTGAAAGATCAGCCAGGTCTTCTAGCAAGGCGCCAATGTTTTGGCATAACCGTTAATAATGATCGGACATAGAAATTGTCTGTGTTTCCACATACTAAATGTCACGTATCCAGCTTCGTATACGTGATAGAGGATATAGGAACGTAGTACTATAATCGCCGCTGGTACGTATACAGTCCTTGCCTAGGTACATTGCACGGACGCACATTAGCTTATGTAATCAGCTGGGACAGATTATGCCAGGCTTGCATAGCTAGTAGGATACAACACGGCGTGGGGAATCACGCGTGTGCCGTCATTAGGCTGATTTGTCGCTTTATTAGATCTTAGTTTGCGGCTACGATTGCGTAGTATTGCCGTATTATATCCCAGCGCCGTATGGACAGCACGGAGGCTGCATTCGCTATACGCGAGGCATACGAGTAGGTAAGCGGAATACACGAGATTTGCAATTTGCGTAAATTAGACGATTGTGGAGCCAGGGCTAATGGCTCGTGTAATCGGCAATAATTTCCGTGCGGCTCTTAAGACTCGTAATTGGCCAGTATGCTAATAGGCAAATATACACGCCGAAGGATTTTTCAATGGCGAGACTACACGAGCGCCAACCCTCGTCGGTGCCTTCAATTAGACGTCGTTAAGACGAACCTACTTACTACTTTGGCTAACAGACATCAAACGGTAATTTTCGAAATACATTCTTGAAGTCGGTCACTTTAAAACTGTACAAACTGAGTGACATGTGAATCATTATGAATTTTGTATAAACAGCAGACATAATAATTATTGGTGTATTGGATGTCATGAATTGGGATCCTTTATGATCGTCTTTTTTAACCACCCTCAAACTGTATATACATTGAGGGTGGAATTTTACTCTAGGCAGCTAAAGGGACCTCATGCCGAGTAGCCAATTGGCCAAATCAAATACCACATCCCATCTGTTCGCTATAGTCGCGCCAGTGTATAAGTGACGCAACGACCACCCCACGCATCTCGATACACGTGGTGTTGACGTTAAAATTATTTCATTAGGTCCCCAGGGTGCAGCAGTTAGTTACGATTGCTCCATCTGCCAGGCTGCGGTGATTCGTCCATTACAGCCAAAGCATCGCATCGACTTTCACAGTCAGTAAATCCACCGAAGCAGGCAAATTTACAGCTTGACAGCGACTTTATCATCCCTTATTCTTTTCTTCAACTCTTACATCCTGTATCCGTATTGACGTTCCTTGGTCTGATCCATCCATGGTCTAGAAACAAATAAAAATTGTGAAACCTACTATAAGGACGTGGGGGTGGGGGGGGGTGAATGTAAAAAAAATGTAAAAAATTAATTTTAACAAAAATACAACTAAGATGAATAAGGGTGAGAATAAATGACGAATGTCACGATAAAATGCATATAGCCAACCGTGGATAAGAAAAAATGGCGATGAGGCAAGATGAAGAGAATGAAGGAAAACCCCTAGTAAATCAGACGGGAACCCGAAGGTTTCGCTGAATACAAAACAGAAGAAGAATTACCATTTCGCGAAGGATCTCAGAGCCGAGCGACTATTTTCCAATAATTTAGCCCGAGGGGGTGGTTTTCCGGGGTTGCCGGTACGCGTACGACTGACACTATCACGGTCATAAATACTCGGAGCCTCTGACGTCACCCAGCCAGGGTCCGATATTATACTTTATCTCGAAACTAATTCCCGCGGCCAGATTTATTGCAAGAAAGGGTGAAAAAATACCCTCTCCTCTCGGATGCCTCGGGTGAATACCCTCTTCTCCTCTCCTTTCCTTTCTCACTCTTTCTCGTATACACAGCCAGCCCCTCTCTCTCACCCACCCGCCCCCGTCCCACCAGCGTCAACCACCCTAGCCGAGACTTATCTCGCTAATGTAAAAGTGCCGGCTCCGAGTCGCGATATTCTTTCATTTCTCTTTTTCCTTTTCGTGTGAGCGGCTCTTTTCCTTTTTTTTATTCTCTCCCCCTTCAAACCATCCCCTTTTCTACCCTTTGGCACGTTCCTTTCTTTTCACGTGCAAAGCCCGAAGTTGGCCCCGCGATAAAACGAATAATGAGAGAAAATTTGCACGTTTTTAAAGTCCCGAACTTTTTTTCAAGTTTCTAATTGTTATACCTATATAGGCTCCCCTCCTACCTATATATATATATATATATATATATATATATATATCATTGTTATCTCAGAGTCGGAGACTCCTGGGCGAAGAACGAGTTCACCCAATTAATCGTGAAGATTGCGCGCGTTAACCCTTTTACTGCGGCAATCCTCCTTCCGAATCTCGTCAAGCAACCCAACCCCTTTTCGCACCCATCCCGATACAAGTGCAAGACGAATTAATCAATTCGCCAAATCGTACCGAGGCTGAGATTAACGTAGAAAATAATGATAATAATAAATAAAAAAAATTGCACGTACAAACATTTTTATCAAAGGGCCTATCGTTGCACCTGCTCAGTGAACTGGATACTATTTTATTTCGTTGGCAACCCCGCCGCAGAGGGTGCATGTGAATCTACTGAGAGAACCAGTTGGTAGGTGGCTACAATATATCAGCGATATCGCCGTTATCTCCGCGCGATACCATAGTCGCTCGTACTTTTATACGAACACACGCGAAAAGGGCATTTTTATGAGATACGTAACCACGGGCGACGCAACGCGCGGGTACTGCAGTCTTTTTCAAAACTCCGAAAAATCATGGCAAACTCAAACGTATCCTATCGCATGTAATCCTGAACCCGTCGCAAGTTAAGCCGTGTATGTATTACACGTACGGGCATTCGGCTCTCTAAGAATTTTATCAGTAAATATACAGAGTGGATCGAGTATGAAAATCAGTATGACGATAACGCGGATAGGTAGATGGAGAATTTCGTTCAGAGAAGCCAATTCGATTTTCGTAGAGTTCGAAGGGAACTATCTCGATTTGCATAATTGTCGTGATGCGCGTATCACCGTATCATAGTGGCTGATAAGAGAGAAGAAGTTAAGAAAGGGAAAAAAAAAAAATTTATAAAAAGCGGGTAATCGTAGTTTTTGAAAAATTCTTATTAAATATATATATATATAAAGTTAGGTAAAAGTTAGGTCAGGTAGGTAGCGAGTTTAAGCTCATAATAATAATAATAATAAATATGAAAATCCCTGGAACGAACGTGCATTCCACGGTACAGTATATTATGGTATAATACGTATGTGTGCACATAGGTGCTTACAGGTAAGCGCACACGTATTAAGAGTCGGTATGTATGGTATGTATATAGGGTGAAGCCGGAGGCGAGTCGCGTTTACATTTTTCTACCTTTTTTGTTCCCCAACCTTGAGCCAACCGACGAACCAGCGAACGAACGAACACACAATCATCCCTTGACTCGCGGTAGAGATGGTATTTCACATTCAAAACATCCCCGTCGCATTTTCCATCCCTCCGAATACCTACCCCCTGACTCCCATCCCCTATATGCTCTTGCTCGACCGCCATATCTCTAGAAGAAATAAAACACGATCACCCCCTGCGTCCTATTCTGCGCGCGTGCGAGTAGCCGGGTGAGTCCCACCCCTTGTTTCTCATGTGTACATATATATATATATATATATGTACGTGAGTATCTAGAACTTACACGTACTGGTATAGTAGCCGCTAGAGAAAGAGTACGTAGTCGGACGCGACTGGGTTTGGTTTAATTTAAAAAATAATTAAACCGCAAAATTAAACGAGCCTTTTTTTCAGGAATGCCGAGTCGCTGGCTACGTTCTAGAATACAAAGGAGATAGACAAAGAGTGGCCAGAGAGAGGGTTGAATAGGTATGCCCCCGCGCTTCTGTATTCTCTCTATTTTCCTCCCTCTGTGTTTCCTCTCTATTCCCTAACAGTATATACGTTTTACCTCCCTTGTAGCAGTTCGCTCTAGACACACGTGTACTGTGGCTACGTGTATGACGCCAATGGGATCGTACGTGGACATACAGTACATAGAGTATCTACAAGGAAGGCAGTCGGGGGTAATTGGAAATACAAAATAGACTCGGATAAACTGATGTCTCCATTCCACGAATCCCGATTATAGAAACGAGAGAACCAACCAGCCATTTTCTTTGTCTCCATTTAAATTTTCCCGCTTTACTTCAATTCTCTCTAACCACAGTACCTGATGCCGGTACATGGTGGCTACCAATAGTTCTAAATACACCAGTTTCACCATAAGGATTACTCGAGGATTACTAATTGATATACCCGACAGAGAGCTGCTTTGTTTGAAATAAAAAAAAAAGTGAGCTTTGTTATGGTCAACTGTAGCTAGAGAGATTTTCGTAAAACGAGCTACGGGGTAGCTTAGTTACCGTTCTGCTCCACATAACCATGTTATCTTTTTAAAGATCATCGAGAGATCTGTCGAAGATGGATCTTCCGTTGGGATCTATGATCTAGGAAATCCGTACGGTCGCGAACACCTTGGAAGCCTGTTGTCGTGCACCCCCTCAAACATTGTCTCAGGCATTGTTCATGAAACGGGGGACCATTTCCTCTTCTGAAACCGTAAGATCTCTCCTACCCTTAAGACACCCCCGGAGACGACGGTGCTCCATTCCTGTTACTCCTACTGCCATTCCTGCTGGGAGGGATCAGGGTAATCCTAGGGAACAAAAAGAGTTAGCGCCGAAATAACGAGAAGCGCGTAATGCGAGACCATTGTTACCAACCTTCTTAACAATGGGCTACTTCGCTAAGCCCTGTAAACACTGCTGGCTTTGCCATACTCCAGTTTTGACAGTTCATCCTGATTCCACGTCTTCATCGTCCTCCGTATATCTCGGTATGGCTCATTCATCAGGTCACCTTCCTTACTGTGATGACAGTATAACCTGAAAAATTATGCAGTTGATAATTGGTTCAAGGCATCGTATATCAGGCGTACGAATTCAGGTGTCTTTTGGCAACACCTGCGCCCAGGTATCACGACACGTTCCCAATATTCACTGATCCTCGATACGTACCCGGCTTTTCACCTGCGTGCACGTAGTTGGCATATAGAATGTTGATGATTGCACTCGAGCGTTTTTGCATTGCAACGAGTGTCCAGCAGGAAAGGAATACCGCAACTGCCGTTAACATAACCTAAGAGGATGGTCATGCTAGGGAGAATGAAAAATGAAGAATGTTAACCAGCGAGTTCATCTCACGGATGAATCTGGCAGTTTGCGGAGCGTGCGCGTACCGCGTCTATAATTATTCTTGGTAGAGGATACACATATCTTTATAAGGAAGGTTTCATACCCAGGATGATGCATCCGCTTGGTATCTTTATGGCTTATTGCAGCGCTTTGGGCAATTTCGTGATCGCGAACCCACATGCTCGTCCGATCCTCACGTGACTGCAGAATGAATCTCGAGAAGTGAGCGAAGCCCCTTTTGCTTCGTCTGATTCTAATAATATATTTTTAATAAAACTTCGAGCAACTAGAGCCCCGAGTTCTAGCGCAATAGTGAGTAACTATCGACAGCCAGAAAGAGAGGTTATGTACCTTCGTTACCGATCGACACTAATGACTGGACTGGATGCTGATTGCGAGAGGAACCTGAAAACAGGATGATTACTTAAACTGACAAGGTAGAGCCTCCTGACTTCCGGTGTTTTCAGGTAGATAAATAAGATAATTGAAATAATAACCGTAATCCCGAGTGTGAAAAGGGTGTGAAAACAGATAAAATAATATGGCAATTTTCTACACCTTCAGTACTTACCAAACAATTCCAATTTCCGAGACCTCGTTATACTCACAATAAATCCTCGGGAAGACAATCAACAAACGCACTTCGTTAGAGCTGTTATGATTTTTCGATTCCCGGATATGGAAAACCGGTTTTACGCGTTGTGGCGTCCTTCGGGAAAAGCTATTCCTGCTAGGTTTTCTGTCCGTAGTACAAGAAAGATCCATAGTGGCGCTCCTGTCATTACCAAAGGAGTTTTCTATACGGGGGAACCTTTACTCTCGCACAGGCATATGCAGATTCCCGCATCTCTCTCTTCCACTCTTCAGAGGACCAAACAGTACTCCCTAACCAACAATGAGCCCATTCAGGGCTCGTACATAGGCGCATTATTGAATTCACAGAGGGCTGAATGCTATCTACATTATCTGAAGGGTTAGCCCGGCGCGCTGTTTAGCGTAGATCAAGATTATCTCATATCTGCGTGTCGCCGAAAGCAAAGTGCTGCCCTCTACCAAAGGACTAGATGTAAGTCAGATACGATTGTACCGAAGCACGTCACCTTCAAATCTAATGTGACGTACGTGTCACGTATTCCGCGCAGTTGAATTCTCTGCAAGCCGTTTCTCCTCTAGGTACATATGTACCTAGCTGCCTATACGTAGAGAAACCGTTGGTAAATTTCAGCATAGAATAGCGCCAATTGGTACGAAGTACAATTTAAACATGACGAGGTTCCCAGGTTAATGCAGAACTCGGTGGAGAGTTGATAAATTTTGAGGTTAGACATTGAATTCCAGATTCATAGAATCCCTTGAGAAAATTCCTCCTCCACCTTCATCAACTATGGGACCATAATCCATGCCCGTGGCTTTACCCAGAGTACCTCTGGGTCCTAATCCTTCCATTGTTTTCCTCCGTAGGACAGTCTAATTTCTAATTAGCAGACTTTCGAGACTAACACCATCGATTAGTACAGCCAATGCTAATATTCTATCCCGAACCTCTAAATGTCATGATTAGCTGTTTTTAATCACGGTCAAATCCCGGTACTTGGTCCCATTACTCAAAAGTAGAGCGGATTTTCAAAACGGGAAGGACGCCTTAATTGGGCCCAACAGGAACCTGCCAATTTTCATCTACTTAGTAGACTATATATATATATATATATATATAAACTAAAAGCCTTACACGTATTTTCGTTCTTCCAGGGAAAATCTGAAAATCCTCAATCTCAATCCCGCACGGCCAATCACAGTACTAGATGCCAGGTCTTATAGTATTTGGATTAACAAGCGATCAAGATCGTTCAGTCGTTCAATCCATGAATGGAAAGGACTTAATGATGTAATTGCTGGCGACTCCGGGTCTGAGCTGTTTAAAGTCATTCTTTCCTGCTAATCCATGCTGGGCGCCTCGTCAAAGCGACGCGACGCCCCTGATTCAAACGCTGTGTACTCAATTGACTTTATACAATTCTTTTGGTATTAACGATGCAATAATAAAACCCTAATGTCGGACACGTAACGTCACTGTCTTCCCGGAACGCATTTCTTGCTGGAGATTCAGCGCACTCGGTGACGCGTGCATAACGAGGAGCCGCTCCCAGGAAATCCGAGACTTAATGTTCCCTTCAGCGGTTGGCGTATTGTGGTAAAAAAACGTAGCGCTTACGTCAAAAGGAAACTTTCGTACAGTCTTCATTTAGTGTCTTGCATACGACTTGATACGGTAAATGGAAATACTCTTGGTGCGGCTCACTTTGATATCTTATGCTTTAGATAAATAGATATATTTACGTGCATATACTGTTGCAGATATCGAAGGATACCAGCAGCCAAGCCTGGTAGAAATCATCCTTTACTGGAACGACCATTGCCTTGGTATAGGAGGATATCTTTCTTGTACAAGATCCTTATGAAATCTTGAGGGATCGTACCGATCCATAATTTCCAACCGATTAGCTTCACCTGCGCGCCACTAACGCGCCTCTATCCGTAACATTAAATCGGCCGCTAAATTTCAGCATCGCTTTGACAACCCGTTTTGGGGTTAAATCGGCCGAGGCATTTTCTGACGTTTCATGAAAACGCACATATCCTGGGATTCTATCTGTACCGAGGGACACATAGGTGGATGGTGGGAATCGAGTAAAAAAAATGTATCGTAACTATACAAGTACTTGAATAGGGTGCGAACGCACGTAGGGGTGTAATAAATTTGTGTTGTTCTTTTTTTTTTTTTTTTTCGTTGTAGATGTTATCCTTAATAAGGATGTCGCGAAGAAAACTTAGATACGATAACCGTTCTGGTTATAATCTTTAAATCTAAATCTATGCTAAATGATATTTGACCGCAAGGTTTCGCGCTGCTGGATAAATCTGGGGGTCGAGTGCGGGCTGCAGAAGAGGGATGCAGATGAGATGGTATCGCGGATGTAATCGTACGATCTCGCTATGACAATACCGGGTGTTCTCTTCTGTTCGGGAACACTCAAACATTGCTTAACAATAGCACGAAATGGGCGACAGCTGTCTAACGTTCACGTACATTTTTGTGCCCGTGGCGAACCGAGTGAGTTTTGAAGAAAAATTTTCGAAAAGAAATAGTCTAGAAGGATGTGATATTAATTTTTGAAATACGGGTATCAGTGCTACGTGTATGTGTGACTGAGCCAGTATAATGAATATGGGTGATTTGCAAGTATAAAATGCAGTTGTCGTCTCACGGAGAGTGAATCGTCATCGATTCTCTAACGATTCTCTAACGATGGCGACGGTACAAAATACCCAACGGAAGCAACGCGTAAAAACCAGAGTGAAAGCAGAGTCCCCATGGGGCCCCATAAAAACTGAAAATCCGCAGATCGGCGATCTATGATAACTCAAAATACAGCTGCCCCGTAGTTTGCGGTCACCCAATATAGGCGGGAATAGATGGTAGGCGTGATTACGCGTCGGGACGCGGGACTGGGACATATTTTGACTGGGACGCCCGTAATTTGGCGAGCATTGTGTACCCGGCATTGTAACAATTCAACAACAAAATGCACCCTCGCGCCATAGACTCTAGTGAGGACGTAAGGAAGCAGCATGTGCGCGCGCACTACGATCCTCTTCATTCACGTCCCTCTTGAAAGCATTCAGCAAATTTGTTTGCAGTTCTTCTTGCATTCAATTCGTATTCTCTTGATGGTTTTCTTGTGTCGTCCTTTCACTTCGGAAACCACTGAAAAATGATTTTGCCTTTTCACTTACTGGGTCTGACGAAAATTGTTCTCTCAAAAAAAAAGAAAAGAAGATATTACCTGTGGCTTGTCCATCTTTTCCACGTTACTTTCCACCTTGAAAAAAGTTTCCTGGACACAAAAGCGTCTCTGGTGTCTTAATTTTTGAAATTCACTTGCGCTTCTATCGTCGCCAGGAAATCAAGGGTTGCAGCTAATCAGACTGATGGAAAGTCCTGAAATCAATTGGAAGATCGATATTACCAAGTGTTCAGATTGCTTAAAGGATAATTTAACGTAACACGTCGTGTCGGGTTCTAGGATGTAACTCATATATTATGGTTACCTAGGTATCATACCCGCACATCCTTGGGGACCCGGGAGTAGTAGCCCGGTAGGCAACGGTAGGAGGTCCTGTCACGTCCTGGGGGGTTTCGGGACTGTGAGCCAACGGGGTATCAATCTCAGCACCCGGTTTAGCTACACTTATATGCTTCCCTATACAAGATCCTAGATCCAAATGGTTTTTGGTTTTTCATAGAGATTTACAATAATGGTGAGGAGCCTTAAGGTGTTCAGGTATTAGTCTCCTTCGAAGTGGCCCACCCAGATTTCACCCCAGGAAATAAAGGCTGCTCGATTCTTGGCTTCTGGTCTGATGCGAATCGAATACACATTTACGACTTCCTATATGCTTAATACGTCAGAATCTGAAGTCAAATTTTCCACGTGGAGTTGTTTCGTAGATCGTATAGAACGTCCTCCGTAACCTTGCCTACGGGGATAGTTGATCGACTCGGTTTCTAATAATAGACGTTGTCTGTTGAAAATAGTATATGACTTTCGAATTCACGTAAACTTTCACATTGAGTTTTCTATAACCACCTGGGATGTTGTGAAATTAGCTTGGCTATACTGATGATATACTAAAATTAGTAAAATAGACTAAACCGAATCATGATTAGCCTGTGGTAACAATACTGATGACAGTCTAGTATCTATAAATAGTAATTAGTAAATGAAAATAACAATACTACACTAAATGACTATCAAAACGAATGAATTTTCCGAAAAATACTCAGTTCAAGCTAGTTAAGTCATTCGTTACGATTGGCATGATTACCAAAAACGCTGGGAATTCGTGTCAGTGATAAATGAGTGGTTTCAAGAAGTCAGTGGGGACCCTTGTCTCGTGCATTTCCAGGGTAGAAGCATGAATGACCTGCCCAATTTTAGGAATGGAATGTTTTAATAGGTCTACCCCCAGGGACCATTGAGAAACGAAACGTTTAAGGAATTCGAATCGATCCGTTCTTCGGTAGTCAGTGAAAACAGGTGATAAATGAAATTATGGATTGAGGTTGCGCGTTCTTGGATCACCTTGTAGAAAACGTGAAATGTTCCTACGACGAAGGGAAGTTGAAAATCTTGAGTGGGTATCTCCATGGCGACGATCATTAAATACATGGGAAGCTGGGTCCCGCGTGTTCCGCGCATCGTGTCCTGGGTCCAGGCTTGTTTCTCCAAGGGACAGGAAAAGGGTGTGGCTCCCAGTAGCCAAATGGGCCAGACTAAAACCCGGAGTTCAGAGTTGAGATGGATCTGATTTGAGTTAGGTCGTCCTCAGTTAAATATGGGTGTTCCCTCAGGATAACAGGATGTCTTCTGATTGCTCCCTTGTCCCCGTAGATTATCGTGACGCCATGGTATTCCGGATTTCGTGATATTTGCATTTTTAATATGCCGAACGGTAGCCACGGCCAGATTCTACGAGAGATTTAAATATTATTACGCTTTTTGAAGAATAATCGGATGTCAACATGAATAGGACTAATCTACGGTACGATCATGAGACCAATTTTTTTTCTATCATCTCCAAACGACCAAAGGACTCCTCCCTTTGACTATACTGTAACGAATCCTTATCAGATCTCATGATCGCCCAAGTGTAGGTGTAAGAAGTACCAACCTGTTATCGTGTAGCAGACTGTTTTATTTTTTTTCAAAATATTTCCTCAGACTCTTGAGCTTGCTTTGATCCTTTGCAAAAATCAGGACACTCGTTCACCATCCTCGACGTCGCCATTGGCATCGACTTTGTAGCTATAAAAGATCCACCTAGAGAATCAACAGAATTAAAGGTACCATAAGCTGAACTGAGTTCCTAGGAAACGTAGTATCCTTTGCTCCGTTAAATCAACCCAGCAGAGGGAGTCAGTGTGTACCTAGAGCGAGATGGCAGTAAGGAAGAGGTTAGATTAAGGGTAGAGAAAAGCTGGTTTCCTCTGACCGAGCGAGCACGCGGGTTCTGTCTATGCAGATACGTCCAGAGATACGTTTCAGCATCCAGTCTCGCCCCCGCAGATAGAACTGATATTATTCAGCTAGTTTGCTCACTAATTCCATTCATTCACATGGAGCGTCTCTTGGACCCAGTGAATGTCCTCTAGGTCGTCGTTACCTTGGTCGTAGCGTGCCGTCGGCATGAGGATGCCGTCGGTGACAACAACGCAGTCACTTGGACGTTCCTACCATTCGATCGAACTTTTAACAGCCCTTAACCTTCAGCTAAGAACTGCCCCGCTGTTACCATCTATCCCAAGGGAACCAAACAACGCGTAGCCATAACCATTTAACGGCACTACAGATGTCTAAAGGCCAAGTAAGTGTCGAATCGTAGAGCTGGTGCTTTAATGACGCTAGACAATCTACCCTCGACGTAGCTAAACACCCCCATGAGAAGCGAGACCAACCACCTCGCCAGCTGGGAAACAATGCCCAAGACCACTGACGTTCTTATTATCCGTCAGCCGTCAGTGACTCTGGTGAACTCTGTAACCTCGCAGATGCGTCCAGCCAATTATGGTGGTTCGCCGCAGGGTTCCACCAGTTCCATGGTGTAGCACTTGTTAGCAGATACGTAATAGGGATGCTACCCTATATACGGATGGGTAGATAGTAGAGCTTGTTTATATACGAGAGCTCAGCGAGGCTTGACCACGTGCCACCTGGTTAGGACTCCAGCTATACTCTAACCTAGGATATAAAATCTAAAGTCAGGGTCCGGCAATGATATGAAGGAGATGCTGAGTTGTATTCATATACACATACGTACCCAGTGCTTCCATGTCTCAATGACTAACAATAGACGTGGAGAAGTCAACGTCGTCATCAACTTTCACTTGCTCCAGTTTTCACGCATATCAAAAGTGATAATAATAATCATCTCCTAGGAGGACACGTGGTCACGTGTGTACAACGATAGTCAAGCTTTACGTATGGCGTCTGGCTGATATGTCGTAAGAGAAATTGTGCCGGCACACGGCGTCGAAACAATGATAGGCTCTACTAATGATAGGGAAGCCAAAGCCAGGACCCATCATCGGTCCAAGATCATCCTGGTTGAAGGTGGATGAGTTAAAATATCTGAAAGCAGCAGAGTGAGATACCTATATGTATCTATATATCATACAACGGTTAATGTATTCAAGATTTTTCAGATGGGCGTTTATCGAGTAAAGTGCTGGGCGTCGCTTGGTCCATTTTTGGCAGCACTCGAATGCTTCCCTCCTTTACCTGAACGGCCCTCCTCAACCTCCTCCTCGGTATCTTCCTCCTTCTTCATTTTCCTTCCGCGCGGAGGCACCTGAATTTTCGTCCACGAACAACTTTCCTATATACATCAATGTCGTCGATCTCACCAGCAGAGTCAATTTAAAACATATTCCCTGGTTAAACGAAGCGAAATGTATACTCGATTTAGCTTCCCCAGACCTGGGGGATGGTACCATCCCTTCTGGTGATCGAATCCCTTATATCTACTATGGTGGGATACCAACCCCAGTTTAGTCACAGTGCGCTAACAGTTACTTATACACGCACCAGTACTTTTCAAATTTTCAGGGTACCCGACAGACGTCCATAGGTACCATAGTAACAATCTTACAAAGCTAATGCTAATCTTGTTACAGATTTAGTACTAAATAATAAAAATATTACTTATCAGTAATACGAAGAACAAAGATTACAAGAAAGAGATCTATAGGTAGTCTCCAACATATAGGTTAGTTCTTGCTTTAGAAAAATCCAACAATAAGGAATCCTCTAGATCCTCCACGAGAGTACGTATCCTAGGTTAACGCGTTTCTTTCGGATAGATAAAACCCTGAAGCGTGACAAAACTAACCCCCTTTAACCCCCCGTTCAACGTAGTACGTAAGAATACTGCTGTGCAGAGATAAGAGTTATCTGTCGCGTTTCGATACGATAGAGCCCCCGGGTATATTGGGGTACTTTTACTCAGCACCCCTGTGAGCGTGCGCTATGTGGAAGTATGCGCGGGCGTTTGGGATCCGAAGAAAAAGGGGGAAGCACTGTTGGATGCCATAGGGGTGCTTTTTCTCGCGAGGGTGTTATGAGCCATTGTTGCTCATGATGCATCGCCTCGTAAATATTGTATCGGCGAGGAAACTAGCTCCGGGCTTAGGCGATAAACCTTTTCCTACGGCAGATCCATCGAAGATTTTTCATTGTCGTCTACGGGGCTGTGCGACTCGAAGACTTTCGAAATACGAAAAACCTCGCAGCCCTTTTCCTTTTATTCCCATCTTCCTTTTTCATTCACGCACTACGCTTAGATCCATCCAAACGGTATTCCTGTATATCGAGCCAACTTGTTAGTAACCACTGGAATAATAAATTTTTAATGTATTTAGAATTTTTTTTAATGCCATTACATAGGATCGACAGTGAGATAAAAATTTTTACCGTTTTAGTAGGTTGACTGCCTTGCTTACTCACTTCCTCCAACCTTCCAACGTAAAATCGGCTGACTTGCATTGGAAGTAGCATGGCGCAATCTTCGCCGATCCTATCGTTTGCGTTCAAACTATAATTATATCGAATCCTCAAAGCCACTGTGTATATTACTCTTCATTGTATATGCCTTTAGCCTAGAAGTAGGTATACACCTATGAGAGTAACGCGCGTAACGGCTGCTCGATATGTGGTCTCCCCCTGATGCGGTTCTTGCGTGCATACCTGAAGTTGGTACAATGGACGCCTTTGGGATACGAGGGTGGAATTCTATGGTAGAAGAGAGGGAAGTTATTTGCATACAAAAAGTCATCGTGTAAAATACAGAACTATTATAGTTCTTGCAGCTGAATTTTCTTGGGTAAGAATTCTGACGGGGCATTCTGCATCGCTTCTAGGTCCAGGGGACTCTTGTGTACGGTTGTCCATAAGAAGTAGTCCCTTCGAAGTGAGACTCCATTCTCTGACCTTAAAATAAAATTTGAAAACGATCTCAATGACCAAAGTGTCTTGATCTTTAATAATTAAATAATAAGAATCCATTCGGATGGCTTCTGATTAAAGCAGATCTTACCTGTTTTTATGCTTTTATGATTATAAAGACTTCATCTCATCGGTCTCTCTTTCGTCCTTCACTTCTCTTACAAACTCCCAATACGTCCCAAGCGCACTTCCAAGAGATACGACGTGGTCGGAGTGACAGATTCATTTTCGAACTTCCATCGTGCTGCCAGAGGCGTCCTTCGCGGACCTTGATCCTTGGGGGATCGCACGACCAGGATAAAGCCGGATAAACGCCAGGAGAGATCAATGCTAAGTGTCTCCAGTGAGCACGCGATTTGACTTTTATTTTCATCCCGAACACCTGTCATCCATGATTTCCCAGAACTTTCCTACAGCTCGTTTCTCGGCCGGATCACTTCTTGTTCTTCTAAGATCCCCATTCATTTTAACTCAACGCACCATCTGCTCTTGTTCTACGAGATTCTTCGTATCCTATAATACATAAATGTTGTTCAAAAAAATGTAATCTATAGCCATGAACTGATTAAGATTCATACATAGTGGACTAGGACCTCAGGTTGAAACTAAAGAATCCTGCTCCATTGTGAACCAAGTCTGGATACATTTATACAAACGTCCCCTTTCTCAAAAACACATAGACCGTACCTACACACCTAGTAAGATACCCGTATTCAGTTACAAACATGGAGAACGTCCAGGTCCAGTCTCCTTTCAGTTGGTCTCGACCCAGTCCAACAAGGCGCCCAAGCCCAGTTTTATTTTCCACAAGGTTTTGACATTTTCTCGACATATTTTGATGCCTCCCTTTTTCAAGTATTTCCCATTCTGCGAGACTCGCCTGGTTCCCCGCCTATTGATGGATGCTGACCCAAGACACCGTGGCTGCAAGATCAGTCTGCTGCGCCAAGGAGACCTAAAGAAGAAGAAGCAGAATACAAGGAGGTGAATACGGAAACCGACAATCGTTTTGGGAGGATCATTTTGGTTCGATAAAGTGGATGGACGATACGCATGCGCATTACCTATAGTCAGAGTCCGGTCACGGACAACGTGTCAGGAATCACTTAGGGGCTCAGGTGGCTAACAATGACACACACCCTTGAGAATCTCAGAGTAGGTCCCCCCGGTTGCTTATACGTGTCTACCTATGTAGGTAGGAGTGCGGTAGGGCCAGGGCTTATGCCGTATTCAAACTGTTGGCCCATAGACATTGACGTGGCTCACAATGCGGAGACTAATCGAGCCGCGATATATGTCGATTAGTATCCGATAGTCCAACCGGGTCTCCAGTCCGGCAGAGCAACGGAGGGACTGACTGGCCTGACTCTATTGTCCGTTGACGGACATTGTGCTCCTGCAACCTAGCTCTCTCAATCTAACGTCTCTTGCTCCTCTTCTTGCTCTTCATCTCGTCGATCTCCTCTCTCACTCACGTATCACTCGCTGCGCTCTCCGTGGTTCACCTTGCCGTTCCACTCTCTCTTTTCACGTAGTACGGGTACCGGATTGCATGAGGTAGTAAGAGAGACTGAGAAGGAAGAGAAGATATACTCAGCGGAGAACAGTGACACAGGGAATTCCAGATGAACGTTTATGACTAAGTGGCTAGATCAGTTTTATTACTGACAAGCTACGTCCTAGAATAATAGACATAAGTAATAAAAAGTTAGGTTAGAATTGAACTGAATCCCAAATGCTTTTGCAGTGCTACGACTTAATTAGTCAAGAATAGAAATTATGGTGATTTTTCTAGGGACTTTTCAGTAGGAAAACCCTGACTGACTCACCGAAGTTAAAACGTTTTGCATGTCCCTGCCGTCCTCACAATTTCGTGGGTCATCCGTTCTCATTTCTTGACGACGTCCAGAAGGAGGTTCCCATTCAATTCCAACAAGGCACACGGCCATTTTTACTGAAAATCTTCGTCCGCCGGAGAAATAGTCAAAACAGTCCCACCCCGTAGCTCCTATGGGTAAACAGGCGAATCCCATGGGGCACTGGTTGTCTCATCCCTTCGTAGGCCAACGAAGCGCGTGTCCCGAGGGTGATGGCCCTGAGTTTCCACGGGTACCCCATACCGTGACACCATCAGGTTATGAATGTTTTGTACACAGATTCGGCACGGCTAATGTAATGGCTATTTACTGGCCGAGATACACCGATCTTCCTATTGCTCGCTGCCAATAAAATTATCCAAGGTACGACATTATGATACACTTTGGTATATCTATGCATAGCCTGCGAAATTCACGTTCAGTTTTATAAAGCAGTAACTCCGTGGCGTAGCACAGGACAAACGGCCTTTTACAAAAGTTCTGTACAAGGAACATGGACTATTTCAATTACTGTCGGTTACGATCGGTTCATTAAAATCTGCTCAGTATACCAGAGAAACATGAGTTATATCGACACTTGGATCGAGGAGGCGTGTGAACGTTCCTACTAGCTGAATATCTTCTCACCATAAAAGTAGTTTATGGTGATATGCATCTGATAAGTCAAACGCCATAAACCTATCGACAGTACAAAAATCATTGTCAATTCTAATCTTATGAGTAATTCGACTTGAAAAGATTTCGACAAGGTTTCACTTGATGATGTAAAATACGAATCGAGTGGTTCGTTATGAAATAAGAGAGACTCGATAGAGACTATTTGGAACTTAAGAAACTAGCTAAAGTTTTTCTCGTGTGGCATCTCAACAATATCGCACAATGGCGTAATCTATAGTTTAGGTAACAATGAGTGCGAAACGCGAAGAATTATTTCTGTCGGTTGTCGAGGGTCGGGCCCCTGCTGTCACGAACTCGAAGGACTCTATCCATTCCAAGGTAGAATGTCTTTTGAATGCCCAGGAGGAGACGTACTCGTGCATTGGTGAACCATGGGTGGGCCAACCTGCCCATGGGAACCCATGGTGAGCCCTCATAGACACCGTGTATCCCGCAGCTCCGCACCTTACGGATCGTTTTTATTTTTCTCTCCTTTTTTTTTCGCGACGCTCCTTTGGCGTGAAGAGTCTTCTCCCCGCTCCCACTTGTATTTGATTGATTTTACCGTTTCGTGGAATCAGCCTTTTTCAAGATTCCGGGAAGTCACTCGAGTCACTCGTCTGTCGTTTTCCCTTCCATGTATATTTTTGTCCAAAATTTTCTGTTTCCTGAAACACATAAGGTATTACATTGTATATATATATATATATATATGTATTGGACATCATGTAGAATTAAAAATATCCATATATAGGAGTTACGAGAAATTTAGTATAGAATCACAATGAAAATGATATACCGTTAAGGGTGCCTTGGTAGTAAAGCAAGGGCAATTAATGATCTCGAGTCCCTTAATCCAACCATTTGATCGTGAATGACTTTTCATCCCCTTGGTATAATTTGATCTGCACCAGGGTGGCTTAGTTCCCGAGTAGCTAAGTGAGGGTGTTATGCCAGCTCCCTCGAGCGTTTTAACCCAGCCTCATCGCGCCTGAAACATCGTCATCCCTTACCGAAGGCATCAGCCACTTATCTGGCACGCGCATCGGATTGCGTCCCTTATCGCAAAACTGCACTACTTTTACTATGAGCCACCCTCACCCTGGGCCAGACCCTAGGTAAACGAAATCCTTTTGGTTACCCCGGACTCTTGTAAAAATGCAAAATTTAAGAGGGACGTAGAAAATGATGTGTTACATAAAAAATATTATTATAAAAAAAAAATCTCGAAAAAATGTCTCTGATAGGTAACTAAATGATTTTAGAAAATATTCATTAGCTATCTGATACATTTATCGAACTGAGTTCAATGACTCTTGATTTAGGTTTATCCTATTAATTATAACTCCCATCTCTCTCGCTCTCCCTATAGCACAGATAGTCGAAATAGCGTACGCGTGGGAAGACAAGATTGAGTGGTTTCAACGAGGTGAGTTCAGGTTCCGTGATTTAATCGAGTATACCGAAGTGTATAAAATGGATAAATTTGATCGTGAATCAAAAATGAAAATGGCAGTATATAGTTATACCTTGACCGTGAGAGATATAAAATTACAATCGATTTATCGTACAATTTTCGTTACCCGTTTCCCTGACGTTTTATCGTACAGGACAAGGACCAATGGTAGATTCGGAATATCCTGTCGCGGTAAGCTCGTAAAAATGTTACGGATGTATAAACGGGCCCAAATGAAGCTGAGTTTAAGCGCCGTAATCCGGACAAATCCTTTATAAAGGTGCAGTTATACTGCCATATATTATATCTCGGACTTTATATAGGATCCCTCCATGTGTTAACGTCTTATTCTTATTCTTCGTGGAGGCCATAGTGGAACCATGGGAAAAAAAGGTTTGGGGTACTGTATTATTCCCTGAGTCTATTATGTTGCCCAGAGTGTATTAAACTGTTGATAAATAGTTTATAGGTGTGCCACTTCTGCTTAGCTCCCTGCACCAGAAGACACATCAGGACTTTAAGATTCCACCGTTTTGACTAGTCTGGCACGCAATTGTTTCTTATGCTTAAAAAAAAAATTAAATATCCTAGCTATATGCATCCCTCGTATGCAACCTCACAGTCGAGGTGGCCCTTGTTGAAATCTATGAGCCAATTGAGGAAGGATCCTTAGGAACTACAAGCCATGACAGAGGGTGGGGTCCGTGTCAGGTGTAGGTTGGTAGGTACGTCTTGGCATGGAAAAGTTAATAAGTTAAGTCCCGGTGTCAGCGAGAGGACCATAAGTCACGGTCTTTATGGTGGGTTTGTTCGAAAATCGCTGGAAAATTATGCGGAATCCTCGTGGAAGGCGTTGGTGGACGTCCAGGTCACTGATGAATGTGTCTCGGCGGTCGGTTCAGGTTAAATTATGTAGGTAGATATTCTCGTGTCCGTAGTAAGGGTCCGGTCACTATAATATCACTCTGAACCAATACGGCAGTGTTGTTTCACAAAATGGTGGATAATCTTCGAGTTAAAGATTATGGTCGACGATTCGTGGTCCTCTGGGATTCTGCGGTAAAGATACATTATATAAGTACTCGGCCAATATTCTCAAGGATCTGACGATGATCAATGGGATAGACTAGTAGCGAGCTGGTGGTACGAGCGTATAGCTATAAGCACTACGTATGGTCCGCGGCCATAATTGATAGACTGAGACACCGGTATAATACGGGATAATTTGTCCAGCTCCCCGAACACAATCAGACTTATTGCTGCGAACGGATGCATCGCATCTGTAATCTTTTATGTCTCTGGTACGAGGAGCTTTATCAGTGTTGGGACGCACGCATTCACGCGGCCACCAACACCAGCATATAAAAGTGTCTTGTTACCCGGAGATATTAATCCCGGCCATTAAAAACTGGACGAGTGAAAAATAGTGGCATAAAAAAGCAAAACCAACGCGGCTACCTGTGTTGGACCCGCGATGATGCCCACGCCACGCTCTCTGCTAGGAATTATGGGATGGTCCCTCCGCTCTTCGCTCTTTAGAATTTGACCACGCCACTCTGCCTTATCCAAGCTTCATTCTGGTATCTGTGATAGAAATGATATCGTTATTATAATCTGAATAATCTGTAATGAGATCATTTGAAATTTTGCAAGAGATAATTTTGGACCTTACTATGAATTTCAGAGGAGGTATTGTCAGATGACTGCTGACGTGAATGTATCTAAGTTGGTATCCAGAGGTCACTGGTGTCGACCATGAAACTAAACGGTTCCCGTAGCTCGAGGATACGGCGAACGAACAGTAGGGACCTAAGTTTATTCTAACCAGCAGTAGACACCTAACACACAGCTCGCATAATGTCCCCATCCGTCATGAGCGCGCCTTCCTCCATGGGATAAAAATCCATAGAGGTGTATAGAGGCACTGGAAGCTGGAAGGATCAGACCAATGGACCCACTGCGGCCACTGCGGGTGGAAATTGGGGTGGTCCCGCGCCTTGGAGGAAGGACATCACGCTGGGAGAGACGAGAACTCCTAATTGAAATGTTTTCCTTCATTTGTTATACCAAGATACGCGAGATGTCATCTCGGTCATTTTCCCAAGTAGGTCCATCTTCTATTTAGAAAAGTCGTCCAACCGATCGTCATAGACATATCCTGACCCTCTCTGTCCTCCTTTCTGAAATTGACAAGCAAATAATCAAGTGAACAGATACACCCCCTGGACCACGTAAAACGAAAGATTCGTTATTTACACGATCCACGGAATTTCAACAAGGGTGCTGGGACAGCGTTAATACAAGGGGTAGGGAGGGTAGTTGAGTATACCGATGGTAGCTACCAAGAGATAAGATCCGTTCATCCCCCACAGGCCGAGGGCATCGCGGTTTCAGCGTCACTCCCAGCAACCCTCACTGGACGACACCCTCCTAGTCACTGCGTGGCTCCGTCGGGGGTGCACGGGAACAAGGGTGAGGTTTTATACGTGGCTGTTTCGCTTTACTGCTGCAATACTCCAAAGTTATGGTCGAGAACAGCGAGAGCGTGGGCTTTCAGTCAGATTTTTACTTGCAGATGCCACGATCCACCCCTCCTCTTCACGTTTGCCTCCATTGCTGTTCTGCCATTGCGGAAACGTCGCTCGCCACCAGGAATCCTGACAGTCAAAGAGAGAACTGGCATTTACTGGGGTACTTTCAGATCCTGGTAAAACGTTATACGCGTTACCAAGGGAATCGTTTCCTTCGCTCTCTTACGTATCGTATGGAGTCACTCGATACCAGCGACATTTTCACGACATAACCTAAAATGCTCAGAACTCATATCTATGCATACATACACAAACACACAAGTGCCTGTCCACATTCTCAGGCTATATTAATAAACACCCGAACTTTGCTGAACACCTCGTCGAGGCCTCGTTACTCTGCCAGAATGACACACCCACTGTTTCTCCTATTCATCCACCCATGTTACATTTCGTAAAACTAAACGCAAACGTCAGAGGATCGAGAGTCTCGTAAAAATTCTAATTCCGCCAACCCTTTTTGCGTGCGATATTCTGCCACACAGAGGCCGTATATCTCCTGTCTCTTATCAGGCATTATGCTCTTATACGTTATACTTTATAGCGTATACACCTACCCACCCCAAGTTATACCGTGTTGCTGGGCTGTGTGGTGGCAGCCCTTACGGCAATCCCCTACCGGTATCATTGCATGCACAAAGAAAGAGAGAGAGAGAGAGAGTACAGAGCTCGCGCAGAATAACCACGAGTAGAATAACCCTGGGCTTTCCTAGGCGTAGAATATTATATGCCGGTAGCGTAGCGACTCTCCCTGGTTCACGGCGGTACACGGCTCGTTCACCGGTACCAGGCAAGAAACATTTTTCCAGAGCATTACTTTTATCGGGCTCACGTTCGTCGCTGCCGCCACCCGGCACTCCCTACTGGCATCCCCCCTCAGCCCGATCCTATCCGTTAATTAATTGCCGTGAAAAAAAAATGCCGGATCGAGGGAAAAATTCAAATTGAGAGAGAAATCATGGCCGACGCTATCGGTACCCCCCTCCACCTCTCACTCTCACCCCTCCACCCCCTGTTATATACCGTTCCTATGGTCACCAACGATACAGCCTGGACACACCGGAAGATGATTATCTCTCTTATCGTTCGGGGAACATTTTTTTGAAAGCTGCCGAAACTGGTACTCCGTCCTCCTACTATGTGTTTGTATTTCTTCTTATTTTCCTTCTTCTTTGTAACACTCCTCGAGAGAGCCTGTACTCGTAGGTGGACATTCCTGAAGGTGGTACCTGTACGTGTACCTACGTACGTTATCTCCTGTGAATAGAGATTGTAAGGTATCACTTTTTTTTAGCCAAGTGTCGAAATAGAGCTTTTGAATAGAGCATTGCTAGTTTCTCGCGTTAGATAATAGGTGTACCTTTCACGGTAGAAACGAGATAAGGTCGTACAGGTATATGGCTGATTACTCGTCATTGGTACGCGGCTTCTATGGTAGTCATCGTATAATTCCATCTTGATATCATATATCCTATCAGATACGTCTATAGGGTACGAGGTACCATAATCCACACCACGGCGCGGACACAATGCACATTGTTACCTCGTGACGCCTGATTGACATCCCGGCTTTTCGACCACCCGATATCAAATGTTCTGCCGAAGAATCAAAGTACCAAGTATATATACGATCCACTGCACGTATACCATACGTATAGTTATAACATGGTGTGTATAACTGTATATACATAATATTGAAAGGTACGTACCAAGTCAATCCAGAAATAGAAATTTGGTGCGAGATGAAGAAAAAAGAATTTACCTGGAACTCGAGGTATTCACGTGAGAAGTGACGTCGATGATCCTGAAACGAAATAATCGTTAGTGACACATGGGAAAACATTCCCACAAGCGTACATAACCAATAGGTGGAGACGTACGCAAGAAGCGATTAAAAGCCAGCCAAGATAACGAAGCGTGAGTCTGCTAATGAAAGAGCCTGTAGCAATAGGACCGCTAATTAACAGCTTCTCAGAGAGTTAATTTGAATACAAGTCGGACCAAGTGGGTAGCTTATATGTATATATAAGTCCAGCTTATACGGTGTCTCCTTCGATTCTTGGTGCCGGACACAGGGCTGCCAACAGCGAGCGACTAATTTAAATACACATGTCGATGCGTGCGAAGATTGCACCTATGCCATCCACTGCGCACCAGTGATGCCAACCGATACAACTAATGGTATGCAAGTCAAGACTCCGTATACGCGTCTTCGACACTTGTACGGTTAACCTACGCTCAACTCGTGCATATACAGACTATGCTACTGGCTGAAGGCTTCTCAAGGATAGAAGACGAAGAGGATGAGGAGTGCAAAAGAGACAGTGCCACGGGGTTTGTAATGGAAAGAATCCAGAACGCGGTGCATGGAGGATTGACGTCACGCCTATAGAAATCTCGTTGGTTTCTTACCGATAGAATGTATCACATGATAAAACAGATTTTCTTGGGTTCCGCCATATTGCCTGCCGTGAACTGAATTCTCTAATGAGACAATATCACACGAATCTTACGACACCTAGTACGTGCTTGAGTGAACTTGAACTCAGCAGGCGGGAAATTTTGAATGTGACAAATGATAATATTAATGTTTTTTCAAAGCTTCTAAGAAATTATGCTTCAGCAAAAACTGACATATTTATGTATTTTTTTATTGCGTGCGAGGATACCGGTGGGACGTTGAAAGTGTGAGAATACGATAGTCTGAAACAGCTGTCGCGAGGAACGTTCTCGATTTCGATCCGATCGCACGATATAATTTCGAGATTAAAGTTTATTTATAAGACACGACGTCCCCCTTTGTGTCTCCTTAATGCGATAATATGTTAGCGCGTTGTGTTAACGGCCAGTCGATTCTCTTTCGCGTACCGTAAAAGCGCGATAACGCTTGTCGTCATTCTTAAGGCTTCCCTCATCGCAGCGACAATCGCTACCTTATGACAGAAGCTCAGAAATTGCCATAACGAGTCTACCTATATATTATAACCATAGACGTCTCACGTGTATTTATTTTCCTGCTACAATTAACATCGCTCCGACATGAGCGACAATTTCATTAACACGTTGAATTGAAAATGAACCCAACGATTAAGAGCATAATGTTTCACCGTTAAGAAATAAACATGGCGGAAAGTGAAATAGCTACTTGTACAGATACGCGCGTTTGAGAACGAAGGCGATACCGTGGGGATTTTACGAATTAAAGTTAAATCCTTGAAGTAACAACCCCGTCAACAGAGGGTAGATGCTGTCTGCAGCAGCAGAGATGCGATCAATATTACACTCCTCTCTTCTCCTCTCTCTCGCTTACCCTCTCGCCACTCTTCGCTCCACTCCTCGTACCAACCCCGATATCCCGACCCTCCGTGACGTCACTATCGTGGGACGCCATCTTGCCCATCAGACAACCGAGCCCTCTGTTATCGCGTACCTATATAGATATACAGCTCTATACCCATCTCCATCGTTGTCCCTGTACAGGCTTTAGCTTTTCTATATCTATATACATGGCCAAGACTATATACATATAACAATAGCTATACAGAAAGCATCTCTCCCTCCTTGAGCAAATCTACTCGTCGGCGGAACGCAAATTAACAAGATTGCCCGAGGATTCTCCGTATCCTCTCGCGCGTAAAACCACCGAAGCCGCAGTCCCAAGCGTTGCCTTCTTTTACCCAAAGAGGAGCTCATGATCCTCTCGTACAAAATGAAGGCAAATAAATGCCAGGTGATTCAGAGGTAGATAGCAAAAAAAATGATTAGGTCATCAAGAATTCATAATGATCATCGTCAGTGACTGCGAAGCACCGGTTCAGCCAGTACGTAAAGCTGGACAGCTAAATAATCTTCATATGATATCCCACCTTGTCTAATATCAAATTACCAAGATGGCCACGGGATACGTTCGGGGCCGCATAATGGGTTATAGGAAATTGCACAATAATACGAGTGCCGTCGAGACCGCCAGCGTGGATAGGGTTCCGGGGGTAGGTATACGTACTTGAACCGTTACTTGAACTCGGCCCGGGGCTCGATAATCCCGGTGCACTACCCCACACGCAGACTCTTCGCCGAAGGCGAAGCCTCTGTAACTGTAACAACCATTCTGCGCCGCTACAATGCCCTGTGTCAGACCCTGCGCCTCGTTCACTCTGCCCTTAGCCCTATACACCCTACACCCTGAGCCCACTACACCATCCGCAGAGTCCGGGGGCGCGTGCCCTCACAAAGCGCACTTCAGGGATGACTCGAGTGCCGTAGTGGTAGTTAAGCTTTATTGTTTCAACTAATATAGAAGAAGCGCACGCTGAGACCACCGACGCGACAATCTGACAATACCGTTTTGGTTCCACCGGACATGGACCTGGACTCAGTTAATGGAATATAGATTTTCTATGTAAAGCTGCTCAGAGCTCATTGGTCTTGTTTGATCCAGACTATATTGTCGTTGGATTTTAATATCGCCGTGAGATTCTGCATAGCAGGTAATCTGTTATTACAAATAGCATCTATTATCTACCAATAACTTAGTATAGTTAAGGAGAAGCTTTTACGCAATCCACTTAGCAGATACATTCTTTGCAAATTTTCACATGCCAATGCTCCAACTCTCTACGAAGGAAGTGGATTACGTAACTGATTCGTAACATATGCGGACCCTCTCGAAAGGAACTATGCATGGCATCTGTAGTGCCAGCGCGTGTCACACAATGCATACTTCCCTGTAGAGGGTGCTCGAGTATACTCTAGTTGTTTTATCATTATATAGGTGGTCGCGACCACCGAGTCCATGTATCAGACCACACATCGTACCGGAATAAGCCGCACGTTAACGAGTAACTGACGTAATAAGCCATCCCCGACGCTCGACCTAGGTGTTAAACTTTGCGTTCAACCTATAATTTCTTGTTGGGATAATTCGTAATGGTATACAGAAATATACGGTAGTACGATTTAAGTTATGAGGAATTCTAACCTATCAATCGATTCAGATACGAAAGGGACATTCGTGCACATACCTGGGACTGATGTTTCTCATCTGTCCTGAATCGTTGGGAGCAATTCGATTCGGGAACGAATTACTCCCGCCTATCTTTAGCTCATAAATCTGAGACAATATTGCGCACTGGTACGACGCCGCGTTTAGGGGCGCAGATTTAACGTCGCTCGCGTTAGGCGAGATTATGCTGCAGCGTGTCACACCGCTGAGGAATTTATGCTTAGGCCGATATCTGCTCGCGTTTTGCATAGCTACTAACCGCTGTAAGATTGCGCCACATGATTAACTGTAAATTTATAATGCCCCAAGGCGAATAAATATCGTCGGGGATTAAGGCTGACGTGCACGGGAACTGCGAAAAACTCACTAACTAGCAGTTAGCGAGATCCCATTGATTTTTTCGCGATTTAACTTCTGGAATCTCGAACCGATCCTCCTCGGAAGGTATTTGCGTGATCGCTTCTGAACCTAACCTCTACGCATTTTTTTAAATCCCGGTAAAGCCCCGTGACAATAACCAGTGGCTCGTATAAACAAGGGTACGAGAGAGACGGGGAGAACGAAAAAAGAAAAATAACGTAAACAGGTAAAATGACAGGAGGAAAAAAAATGGAGGAAGAATTGACACGAGTCACGAAAGCAGGGTGCGTGTGCGAGGGCGTCACATCCTATGGATTATACTGAGCCAATCAGGAGAGAGAAGGTTGCGTGACACGAAACAGTGTTTTCCACGCTTTGGAAAGTACTCCGCCTGCGTGAGAACTCTGACACGAGTCTACGCAAGGAGTGTCATATTTATAGAGAAATGGCTGGTTATCCTCTGCTTTATACGTAAGAATAATAGAAATGCTATAAAATATCTTATTGAATGAACCGTTCGTGGGCAATTTTCAAAAGAGTTTTGAATTTTTCAAACGGGGTCGTCAGCTGTTAAAGTTCCTACCAGGACACGACCTTCTCTTCATCAGACAATCTCCTTACGGAACCGGTAGGTATGGTAATCGAAGAAACATGTACTAGCTTAGCGGTGTCTTCTCTTTATCAGAAGAACATGAGTAACGTTAGGCTCATACTGAATTACTTGATATAGGATGCTGTGCCTCTGTCTCTACTGTTATAAGCTTGTGTATGTATGCAGATACTGAAGTCGATTAAGAAAAAAAAAGAATATGGTAAAAAGAAAATTGAGCTTCCCTATGTCTTAACGATTACACAAAAAATAGTTAATTGATAGATAGAAAATTATAGAGATGCGTTGACCAACTATATGTATATACCTGGCTATACAGACACATATAGGTATGTTATATTTATATAGCGCAAGCAGTTCTATCTGGTATGCGGTGCATTCGAGGACAAGAACAATTAATAATTCCCTCTTGGATCCTTTGTAGGTCCTTTTATATCGGTAAATTACGAAATCATTTATAAAACACAAGAGTGGACAACTCCCACTGTCAACCGGACAGCAGACTAATGGTCCCAGGAGTAAACAGATTGATCGCTCTTCTCGGGAACTAAATTAATTTCAATAACAGCCACTTCTGGCACAGATTAATATCCGCGAAGGGACTACTCTCGAGGCATCTACGTTTTTTGCCACTTGGTGCATAGAACCGGTAGCATTCATGGTATATGATTTTTTTTACATTCGTTTCAAATTTCTCTTTTGTTTCCTTATTTTATTTTTTTTTTTTTTTCGAAAGGAGCAGCAAGGTCTCTATCGTTGCTAACGTAACCTACACAACTACTTTCTAGTTCCTATACGCACAATGTTCCAGGCACTTCTATGCCAGTACGTAACGCAGTAGGAGTTTCGTAGTGCAGCGCGTAGAGGAGAGCAGATAATCGAGTTCGCGGTGTTCCCACATTGTTACAGCTTATGAAGCAACGGAGAAGTTGGTAGTAGGTAGAGTGGTTCTGTCTCCGGGTGATAAATGGTCGCATGCCCCGCTTCCGAGGAGCTAGTTAAGAGCGCACGTATATGTAGCCAGGGACGCCGGTAGCCGCCAATAGGCCTCGAAGTTCCTACGAATAGGTTTATAGAGAAGGTAGATAGATGTTAGAACTCGGAAGAAATTCTATGGCTACCACTAATTGGGCACCTGGATGCCACACCCTTACCTGCGCACTATAAAGACTCAGCTGCTGTCTGCATGTCAGAGTTATTCATATAGTCCAATAAGTAAATGAACTACGAGGAGCTCTGTGATTGGTTGGATTTATGAAGTAGTCATGAGCATCAACGTGGAAGAAGTTAGCCACCATCCTCATCATCGTCGTAGCGGTACCCATCTGCGAAATTGAAAGCATCAGAGCATCTTTATCAGGATCATCATACGAACCAGTGTATCTTTCTGGTAGGAGTATACCTAATCAATAAGATGATGTTATTTGGATGATCGCAGTAGATGTATCCTCTGGTGATGTTCCTTAGGGCTCCTTCCTTCTCATTCACTTGTCTTTCTTTGCTTCTACGAAAAGCAGAGCGAGAACTCGCGCAGATAATACAGGCAAGTCACTTCTCATGCATCACTGATAAGATCAGAGCTTTAAACATCTATTCGTACGGAGTCTATCTGTTTAAAAGAACCGGACTGGCTCCATTTGTTTGAAATAATGGGAGCCGTGCAGTCGATGGGTGTCGCATGATTGAAAGGTTTGTTGCAACCAGATCGCCTATCGATCGATGATTCCATTTCGGGTCTCTCGTCAGGGACTTGGGTCTCCTGAACCAAGAGCCAGGAAAGGAACCCGAATAGAAGGGTATCCAACCCTGCTTTGCTAGTACCTACATTGACTACACAGAGCAAGATCCTACGTAAGATTATGAGTGAGCGCCGAACCCATATAGCAGTGGCTTGTCTACTCTGTCGTTTAGACAGGAGATAACGATATTGAGATATTGGTTCTACTGAATTTGAAGCTGAGGTCAACGTTTGGGCCTGTTGCTCCAGATCGCATGGAAATTCTTTTGACCAATTGAAAATCTCCTGAAAATGTCATACGTATGTCATATAATGTCTTCCTGAACTTCACGGTACCGTGTCTAAGACTAGTAAAAACATAGAGCCAACCGGGTCCTGCAATATCGATCATGGAAACGTTCTATGAATACGAATTTTAGTTTGGAACAAACTGCATCCCTGCCTCGTGCACGTATCAAAAACTAATCCGACCATTAGGGTGACTTTGCTGTTCCATAACGTTATGGTGCCATTGCACAGTGGGCCCACGAGGGTGGGCGGACTGTGTATGGGGCCAGCATAGTCATAAAGCATCGATACATCAAGCTTTGCATCCATGATATGGGAACCCGTCCCTGGGTCCTATGGGATACCATGTGCTAACTGTTAAGTCACAGAATTATGAAGAACCAGGATCGAAGTCACGTTTGTGGGAAAGTTAGCCGTAGTTATTGAATCAAAAGTGTATTGAAGTTTGTTAGAAAATCTAGAGAATTTTAGATCTTTTTTTCTGGAATTTTTGCCTGACCCAAACATTCCGGCGCGTGGCCAGTTCTGTAAATACTAAAGTAATAAATATTGGACCTCTTGACGTTTGACCCTCCCGCGGTTTATTTGAATACATATCCGTTTGGATAGAACCAACAGGTATCACTGCTACCTATACCTGTACAAACATTTTGAGGATCAAAAGTGGAGTGGCAAATTGGCACTGATCCTAGAAAAACAAACGGATGTCCCTAAGCAAATACTCGACGTGAATCCACCCCAAGTGATTCCATGTTGGTGACTTAGCGCCAGGTCGCGTATGCAACCCTGCATCCAGGTTAGTTAGGGTTCCTCACCCTGGCCAAACCATTCCAGTTCAACGGGGTGCGACTGGCACGTGCCGATCTCTGTGGGATCATTTAAGAGAGCGTTAAATCAAATCTAGCATGAATCCCGGGCGTTCCTCAGAATCGTCATGATTCCGTCTAATCCGACTTAGCCCCTATTCATACCCACGTCTCTTCGCATCCAAAGAATTCACCATTCGAATTATCCATTATCATAATCATTTATCCAAACAAAGCCCAGACGATCAACGAGATGAGATTCCTTCGCCATAACCTCAACGTATACTGCGGCAAGTCCACGGATTATTTATGTCCAGAGTAAAGGAGTACCGCGAGCTCCAGAAAAATATACAGGGTGTGTAGCTCGGAGCCAATGGCAATCCCAGTGACGTCTAACAATATGCCGCAGAGGGTGCTTCAGCTAGCACCTCGATGCTCGCTAGGACGGCGATTTATAGGTGAGGAAGTCCGCCCTCTTTGGTATCTTCATCTCCAGGGCGGTAGGACGTGGTGGTACGTAGACCCAAAGATCCGAACTGACCGTTCCTTCCCTCTGACTGTACTCAAAGAGAAACTCCCTCTTTACTCTCTTCTTTTGCCTCCTAACCTCTAATTAATAAACGCACCGGCCACGCTCCGTGCTCCGCCCTGGGCTAATCGTATAGGTGTTACCCTGCTTGGAAATACCAATAACCAATATAGAAGTTCCTCGCCTCCATAGTACAGACCGGACTCTTCATCTCCAGGTGCCATCGTCCTGTAAAACAAAATTTTCCTAAGAAACTCAAGATCCTTCACGATAGTCAAATATCTTATTTAACCAACATAGATACTTACCATCTTCTGCTTCGATATACTGTGGACCAGTGATATCAGCTTAAGTAGATCCATTCTCGGGGCGAACTTGATAGTTATAAATCAGAGACTAAACCATCCCTTACTAAATCGACTTCGTGTAACCAAACTATAGAGGGTTACTAGGGGTTGTGGTGGTTACCGGTGTGAAATGTTCCCATGGGGGGTCCTGCGCACCGAGACAAGAGCTACCCTATATTCCATTCGAGCGAGACAATATGCTTACTGTCCCTTGAATCGAATCTGCCTCTAGGATATTGAGTCTTGCTTGTGGACACCCCTTAAAATTATGCAAGTGTCAGTGAGGGGTTGTTTTTTTTATTACTATTCCAACGAAACTCTCCATAGGATTGTCGCCTTGGAATGGGCAGATATTTGGATGATTTCAAGAATCTCAGAAATAAAGATCTTTTCTCTATCCTTTGTATTTTTCTACTACCGTATCCTGGACGTAGAGTCGGATAGCTGATGTACGTACAGTACTAACAGTAAGTACGTAAGACCGCCACTCACTCCTAGAGCGCCTTGACAAAAACTTTGGAATTATAGTGGCTTACATACTATATGTAAATGCTCCGCATAAAGAAAGCTAATCACAGAGGAAGCACACTCATAAATCTTACTGCCGTGTCATTCGTGAATCGCAACTCACGTAGTAATAACATCCTAGCGGAGCCACCTAAGCTGTTATTTAGGTACATTTTTGCCTGCGGCCATCACACTTTTCCTTGGGACCACGTATAACTGTCTATTAATTTCAAAGATTATAAAGGTTCGTTTATTACCGCGACTAGGGAGGAGTATGAAAAAATTAGGAAACAAAAAAAGAAAACTCACCCCAGAGTCCAAGAGCTCTAAGTACGTACGAACTTTTCTTTCATCCAACGATCCTAAAAAAAAATGTCAATCATAAGCATTGAGATTTGTGCAGATCGATCTCAACCCCCCATCAGACGTACGTCGGGCAACCCCAAAAATCGCTCAAGGGAGGGTGCCAGTGTTACGTTGCACATAACTAGAGTATCGGTGACAGAGTCACCCTCGAGTATCAGGATTAAAGATTAAATAACCAGCATCCCACCAACCCCTAACTTAACCGCCCTTCAAAGCCGCCGCCGTCGCTGCTGCCGCTGGAGCTTCGTACAAGTGGCACGTTCTGGGGTGTAAACGTGTGAACCTAACGAAAGTCGACGTAGGGCAAGAGAATGTACATTCTCGAATAATACTAAGGCACATTCCACATTTCTTCATAAAAGCTGCCTGACTTTTTCCTCGACCGTGCAGATTTCCGCTCGTCGTTGTTGAAGTCTGATTGCTGGTTCATCGAAAAATTAAATTGGCTCCCGTATAATCTCTTAATAATGATCTTACACTTACATATAGCTGTAGTAAGTCGCACGCGTGCGTGCGAGCATCTGTTTCCTGTAGAGCACAAGCAGGCTAACCGACGGTCAAGTAATCCATTAAAACTGGCGTCGTAAGATCGTCCGTTCGGCCGGTTGGTCACCTCGCTGCTTTATTAGTATTCAAGTAGCGCGTTGATCACCTGCCCTCAGCTGTCCACTGAGCAATGACTACTGGAATCTAATTTGTTAGCCGTTAAAATTTATTTATCGATCCAATTAGCTCTTGGCATTCAGATTAGCTCAGGATACTCTCTAATCGGTCGAATGCCTATGTCATCCACTGTACACATATAGTACGGTAACTCCTGGTGCACCGGAAAAAACTGAAAAAAAATATATAAAACCTTTAACGGATAGATACTGTTTCTTATCGATAGCATCTTATTAAGATCCCCTTACCTTTTATTACGTACCCCAATACTTACACGCGTATCAACCAAAAATATCTGATAATTATATACACTCTTAATTATTATATATAACCATGATTAATCGTCTATTAAATGATCGAACCTTCTGCAAGGATCAATAACATGGCAAACTTGTACCCTGGGAACCGTGAACGAATTTTACTAATACAATAATCCCTGACAAATTCTACAAAGCCTATTTGATCTTCTGTTATGAGTCAAATACACGTCATCGGTAGCCTTTGGTCGTTTGCCGTGGGATTCACATCACATATGTCACTACGGTAATCTACAATTGTAACCATACCTGTTTATGCTACTAGCAATAAAAATGAACATCGTTTCGTCCCCTATTCTTTCTTATTCCCAAAACCAGTATATTTATCGACAACTCGTGTATATGGAAAAGCAACGAAAAATATACTTGATATCTCAAGCATAAATTTTCAGAAAAGCCATCGAATGTCATTCAATGCGTGCGCACACGCGCCCAACAAATTTATTCACGATCATACTCGGCCAATAGGAAGAGGGTCCTCGAGTAGGCAGAATAAAAGTATTGAGGTCGGCACAATGCGGCAGAACCGAATCTCAACCACAGTCCGTAGCTTCGCCGTCGAATCGCATTGTGCAAAATGATCGTTGTTTGTTTCCATTTTACTCACAGTCCGCTTAACAGCAACCTGGTTAATAGACAGTTTGCTGTCGGTATATGAAGAGGCGGGGGGTTGCTCCTGGATAAATGGGCTTTCGAGGTGACGAGCCGTTCGACTCTTATTGTATCCTGGACATGGGAAGTGAACATCAACCACACAATTCTCGCTCCATTAACTAGATAATGAATACATGAAGACACGCGTACCTCATCTACTGGAACACCGCAAGACCCGGTGCGTTCATCAGGATCGGCTCAGGGAAATATTCCGTGGAATTGTTTAACGTCAAATTCTGTCGAACCATATTTCTTCACTTTGTATCTCCAATCACCCCTGAAAAAGACCAAAGCAAATAATTCTATAAAGAAACGATTAGTATCGTTGGTAAGATCGAGACGATCGCTCTTTATCGATCGTGGTTAATTTAAAGTCTCGCCATCCGGTAACGAGTGTATCGTGGTATCTATACGCTCTGTTCACGAAGGGTAGCCACTTCCCTGATCGTGGACAGAGTCTTATCGTAGATTCGATTTGGAGCATAAAGGTCCTACGATTTAGATAAACTCCCACATCCGGCTTATCCGATCCCATTACAGAGCGTACTGTGCCGCGGCACAGCATCACAATGACGCTAACAAATTGATGGGTTAATAAATAAGTAACCGAAGCCACGACAACCCTTTAGAGTTTAAATTTTATAAGGGGGTGACCCTGGTTAGTCTGGATGCGTGCCGAACGCGTGTGAAATATTCCTAGTACTATGCTATACATGAACAGGGACAATATGCCCAGCAAGGGTGAACATAGAATAAGGGTTGCCTGTCGAATAGAGCAGTCAAGTCCCTAGTTTGCATTGCGATAACGATACCTTTTTATCCAAGACTGAAATATTTCATCTTTCTCCATAAAAAAAAAAAATCCCTAGACCCGTCCTTTAATACAGATTTTTCCCTGCAGAGTCCGTCCTCGAAAAGTACGCAGCATGGGCAACCACAGTTTCACCGTGTATATTGCACCAGGGAAATTTGCCAGTTTCCTGAAAAATTTGGTTGTTAGCACCAAAAAATACAAAAAAAATTATGCTTATATATGCTGCCTACGTACCTTGCATTTATTCTCCTGCGTGGTGTAGTATATCCTAATGACAGGAGGCGTTCTTGTATAGATGCTCGACACTCGTCCAACGCCCTTCTTTACCATTTGAATAGTCCAATCGGTAGTGACAACTGACAACTGTAACACCATACACGATACCCATGAGAATCTCATAGTGCTCCAATGTATTTATAAGTACAATGAATGAAACGTGTCGATTCGATGGAAACGCCTTGTTGTATAGCTGAGTTGTGGATAGCAACGTCATTAGAAGTTTATTTAATTAACAATTATAATAGTCAATATAAAATCTCTTTATAAGCAGCCTCCAACGCGGTTAACGGATAAAGCAACGACGACGAAGCTGGGAGGTGAGAATTTCTCACGCGAGAAAAGTCAATTTGCTGGAATCAGAATTTTTTAGAGAGGTCACAATGCCTTTCCCACTCCGCCCATGATTTCATATTTTAAAGCGCACCCCTTTGACTAAGGGTGATTCGAAAATATACACATCCATCATCCGCGTCCGCGCCCCATTCCACCCTTTTTCCAAGGCACCTTCCCTTAACTTGGCACGCGCCATTATAATGCCCCGGCTTAACTCGCTTTAAATTTAACTACCCTTTAAAACTTTAACTACGCTTTACAAGCGAGCCAGTATTCAGACGCGTGTACGCCTTATTTGACTGCCTTTTGGATGCTGTTCTCTGTATCTTACTTATCTCGTGTCGCCATACTGAAGAAAGAATTTCGTAATACCAAATACGTACAATCTGGCAATCATTTCCTTTTGAGCATTCACATGTTTCTTATTAATAAGAAAAAGGACAAACCCTATACTAGCTGGGAGTGCGAGAGAGACAGACACATGTGAATTCACGTGCGTAAGAGAAAGACAGACGTACAGGTAATCCGAATCTCATACGTAAATATCCTTTCACGGATATTCTGTGCAAAGAACGTATTTTTGAACGTGAATAATTTTGTCAACTATTTCAACTATCGCGATGAAGAATCTGAGGCTATAAAAATTTCCATAAAAATCCGAAAGTTCTTATGCATCCTCTATGATGCATATTAGCCTATTCTTCGTAAAAACAAATGATAAAGTTCTTCGCCTTCAAGTACACACTGTGCTTTAGAATTCTTAAAGAGGTTACCAGCTTCCATAAAAATAAAAAAGAATGCGAATAACTATCATCGTACCTATGTCTGCCATAGTGCCGACTGCATTCCTGCAAGAAGTGCAGCCCGGCCCACCTGTTTACCCCGATATGGTATTAGCTATTGCCGTACACAAGCCGCTTGCATATGATATGATAATGCTAAAGACAGGCATTGAGGCAATTGTCTACACCGCCCTAACCATAACTAGCTGGATATTCGTAAATCTGCTTGAGGTAGATTCTAACCTGACTTCACATTTCACAATTCAGTGCTCAATAAAAGACAAGCACATCTTTCCTTACCGTGATCGGAATTTAAGATCCGGAATCCTGATGAAGTGTCGATGCAACACCAATGGGCGTTTACGTGGGAAGAAATATTTGATAATTGGTCCTCGTCTTCGATACATAAAGGATGCGTTAGCGAGTTGCCTCTCGACATAAAGAACAACCCGGTAGACGCATCGCAGTTCCACAAGGCTACAGTCTCATATTCCTTTGTGAAAACAAAACGGCGTTGTTGTTCACCTAACAAGCTGCCGCGAATTCGCTTATATCTGCCCCGTCGTGCCGTTTCGCGATCCTATCGCGTTGACCTCGCGGTAAAAACCGGTGAAACTCAACGTGTATCCTCGCTCACGAATATAATGCCAGACTCATGAAAACCGCACGAGACAGCAGCCGATATGAAATAGTCGCGGACGCCATTAAACAATATGGCGATCTGTCGTTTGCGCTAGTTACTTCGATGACCGCTAGGGATACAGTATATCAGTACAAAAAGTACGTTCGTGCATTTTACATAGAAACTTAGTATAATAGTGTTTAAGAAATTGTATTCTTATCGTGGACAGATTATAGGTACGTTGTATACGTATACTACGCATGTATTATATCAAGATCAGCATCTTTCGACTAACTTCACTCGTTGGCGTATATAGTAAAATTATCAGACCGACGAACATCTTTTTCCGCGTTATCTATGCAAATTGACGTTTAGATTCTTACATGGCAATAAAGAAAAGAGAAAAGACAGAAATAGTCACATTGGAAACCACTTGCTGCGCACTCGCGCACCCGCGATAATATATCGGTAATATTTTCGTTTATTATTCATGATGCGAAGTTGGCTGCGGTTACTCGCGGGACCGTATACCGAAGCACAGCCAGAACCCTGCCGATATCATCGGTGATTTAACGGGAAAAATACAGTCGGGAAGTTAGATTTACAGCAGCAACACTGAAATTACAAATAGCACGTGAATGTACACAGTTATCTACCTATAAGTACGTATAAGAGTGAATCGTATAATCGTTAAATGACAGTATCAAGTTCTCTATACGAATTTACTTCGTGACAATATGACCGTTTGATTGCTTCATGAAATTATGAAAATTTGCGTTTTCATCCTAATACGTGAAATATCATCGCTCGGGACTCCTGGCTAACTCGAATAGAAATCTTGGCTATCTTCCTGGTGAACGATCGTCTTTTGGTTCAGGTAACATGCGACTCCTCGCGCTGCGCAACCGGAAATTACGTCTGGGTTTCCATCTCCGGTGTTGCGCCAAGTTGCGCCTTGCGGAATTCGCACGAGCGAGGGAAGCACGAGAGGAAAAGAGGAAGGATCTGAAAGGGAGCTAAAGAGGAAGAGAGTTAGCACGAAGGAGGCTGGAGAACAGGCAGTGGTGGCGACGGAGTTATTAAAGTTGTAACGCCTTGCGGTTATGATATTCGCTTCTGTTTGTAATATTAACGTTGCACGGGGAGTCAGATAAGACGGGGTTAGCGAAGGAAGCTTTTCGCAATGATTTCTTCCTCGCTCTCCTTCTCTCTCTTGCTTCAGGCTGCTCTCATCCCGTAACATTACTAATGCAAAAAACACAGAAGGCAAATGCTCCAAAAACCTTCGGTAGAGAATTTACACAAAAAGTAAAGTCACCATCCGAAAAAGAGGTATGTCAGAGAATATTTCTATTGCATGTAAAAAATTATAGACAATTTTTTAGTATCAAAATACCTACAGTTTCTTCTCAATTTGAATTTACTTGATCACGCAGGTCTTGGATTTCAGAGCGGAATTTCAAAATTCATGCGAAGCTCTGGTATTAGCGAAACGATAAATCCTCGAGCAGCATGGGGAGCACTAACGCTGAAGTCATTTCCTACAGCAAGTACCAAGTTACTGCAGCAACATCGCCAACTCCTCTCGGAGGGTAATAAAGCCATCTTGCAGAGCACCCCTCGGCACACTCCGCCCTCCGGAGGAGGCGGATAGCGATCTATACTGGTGCACCCCTCTCGCCGTTGCTAGGCAACCACTCAACCCCTTCTGCCGCGCCACCCCCCGCGAAAGCAGAGATTGCGCCCTTATCTTGCGAGATACCAAACCCTGGCCCTACCATCCTCCATCGGCTTCCTCGGGCCTGGCAACTTTCGGCCTGGATTGACAGAGTAGGGTGCAATGTCATCCGATTCGATCTCCGCCAATAAAATTATCTAGCTCCGTTTAGCCACTGTACAGTGATATCCTTGTGCATAAGGCAATAGATTCTTATACTTAACATAAATTCAAAACTACTCCCTTGCCCATGAGGTATCGTCAAAGAAATGTTAAAAGATTGTCTTTCTTGTCTGAAAAGCTCGACTCTTTTTATGAATTCCTGATTCAATGGCTGACTCCATTTTGCTACTCCGACTCACTTCATCCCTTTCACCTCACTCTACTGGTTGGCCGCTCTTTCCGTGAATATAAATCAAAATCCCGTGCAATCCAATTTACGCCGGGGTTAAAGAATCCCTCCTTCTAGATTTGGTCGACCGGTCTCCCGCCCAAAGAATTTCCGTTCGATCTGTCTCTCGCGCTCTCCTCTCTATAGGAAGAGAGAGAAGAGAAAGGGGAGCCACTGAACTGATAACGGTTTGATGTATGGCCCAGTGACGTCACAGCACGAAGGGGAACCACCAACCAAGAACAGATTACACAAATCGATAGGATTATGAACAAAGGAAAATCCAAAATTTTCGACCCTCAAGTCTTTCACTCTGACGTTTCGTGAATATCTGTCAAATGTGAAAAATCACCATAATCAAAATTCTCTTAGCTCAAGTCAAAGCACCAAAACAACTCAACTCACTCGTACAATTGTTTTTTAACTATTTATTATACACTAATTCTTTTAACGCATCGACTCATACTCCTGAAAAAAGTTTCACGCAACATGTATCATCGCTTCAATAATGGTCGCGTATACCCAGTAAACGTTCTTGTTTAGTTTTCAGTCGGGTTAGATGTAAGCACAGGGTGGGTAGAAGGAAGGCAGCGAGTGATTTAGTAAGATGAAAAGCCGTCCCCCTACGCCGAGGGCGTTATCTAGCGCAGACAGAGATTGCCTGTTTCTTACAAAAGCCCACCAGAGGGCAGACCAATCCGGATCCTTCGTTGCTTGTAACCACTTCGAACCATGAGAACTTTACGTATGAGATTTTCTAACAACTTCTACGTATAAATTCTTACCATACTGTTTCAACACTTCACACTGTATACTTTACCACTTCAGGTGAACGACTTCAGTATAACCAAAGTAATTGCGTGCGTGCACATAACGTATTTTTAATGACATTATCGATTTCTGTTGTCAAGTATTATTTTCTTAACCCGACCGAGCAAACCATCACGTGCCCCATACGAGGTCATTATCCTAAGTGCAAGGAAAAGGTAGGGTGTAAAAAAATATCCAGCAACAACACATGGTAAACTAGCTTGCTAAAATAGAGGGAAACTTTTTTTTTTGTTACATAGCTAAGTATGCCAGCGACGATTCCAGAGAGTAAAAGAGGGTCAGGAATAGGTGGACATCCACGGGATAAGAAGAGGCGCTTTGGGAGTTCGAATGGGATAGGGGATGATGCTTGGATGAAAGGAAGGGAGGATTTAAAAGAACTCTGAAAAACCCCTGCGGCAACGGCGTCACGTCATTCTCCTGGAGGAATTAAATTTTTATATCTTTCGCTGAGAGTTTGAAGGATCGAGGGGTTCTTATACCTCGTGATGGTGTTTTAATTCAAGAATCAAATTCTAACCATCATTATCGACTGATCTTTTTTACCGACATAAATTTACGATCAGCGGCATCTGTCAGCCTTATCAATTTCTCACCGCAGTAATTTTAATCGATCGACGCATCTGTGGTATTTTCATTCCCACTTTTTAATCTCTACCAAGAAAATCATTTTTAACTTAATAACAAGGAGTCTTCTTGAATCGTAGTTAATGCCTCACTGTGAAACGAGCTTAAGGAAGCGTCGTTACGAACCCATTTCGTCCTCGTTTCGTCTTGTGATTGGATTTTAGTGCTGCCGTCGGTATATCGTAGAGCACAGCGAGAGATCAGAACGATATGAAGGAAGAAAAGACGAAGCGCCATCAAACGCAAGGTTCGCGAGAACAGGAACTCAGCCAAGAACGAAGGAGGGATGGTAGTTACGGTAGAGAAAGAGCTGAAGGAAGATGAAGAAGGTGGCGAGAAGAAGGTAGAGGCTTGATCGTAAACCAGGAGGAAAACGGATAGCGTGGCGACCGAAGGCGAATAGCGTGAAGTCATAGAAGAAAGATGGCGAAGAGGAGAAGGGGAGTACGAGTGGATAGAGAAAGTCATAAACCGCGTAATCCCTCGTAAAACGTACTTTATTCTAGCCCTCCCTTCCGTCCCTACTACTACCCAGGATGCCTCTACGATACGTGTCCTCCTAAAACTGATGTAACGGTCCTTTCTTGTAGAAGAGAAAAAGAAAAAAGAAAATTATCGTAAACAAAAAAGCCGCACATTAGTGTCTCTTGAGAGAAATAATATTCGTTTAAAATATTGCATCCCTTCAGCATCCCATCATTGTCTCTTATCATGAAAACGTAATCTATAGTACCGAAGCAATAGTATCCTAGGACAATTTTCAGATGAATTACTGGTACTTGGTACGCGAATTAGAAATACATCCCTTAGCAGAGTGCAACTGTCTTCTGCAACTACCCCTTGTCTATTGTTAGGTTAGAGCGCAAGTTTGCTGAAGATCAATGCGGTAATTTCGGTTCTAGTCGACTCGTGAATATTCTGTCTCTTTCCCTCTGTTGGTTTCTGCGTCTATCCCGACCCATTGGCTAGAAGAGAGGGAATCAAGGAGAGTCGAGGAGAAAATGGACGATAGAGTAGAGTAGTGAAGGATAGGAGAAGAGAGAAGAGAAGAGAAGCAGCCATCAGATAGCTTTGGCCTTAATATCCCTCTCTGAGACCTCGGAGACGAAAGCCCAGCATCCCTTAGCCCCGTCTCTCTGTCCAGACTACCAACCCTCCCTTATACCTATACAGTATACATATATACATATACATAGGCATCCTCCACCCCTATGCGCTATCTGATTCAACCCCATGCCGTATTGCTGTCAAATCCGGTGGAAGGGAAGTTTTAGTTTGGTTTAGCTCCGTTACGTTTAGTTTCCTAGTCCAGGACTTCCATAGCAACTAGATCAGCCGAGTTTCTCTTAGAGATTTCTACGACCATTTGATCCGACGCCATCTTCTTCTACCCTCAATACGACATCCTTTCACGCTCCTAGTCTCGCAATGGATACTTCTTTGTTTCAGGGGAATCTTCCTTGTAGTCGCTGTATTGAGAGTCCGCCATCTCGTACACTCCTCGACGCTCACCATCCCCGTCGTTTAACTGTTCAGAGGAAAGAATATAAATATTTAATGCTATCCTTATACGTTTCATAGATAAATATCAGCGAATGATTCTCATACAAAGTAATCAGTCTCCCAGCTGCAGATGTATACTCGTACCTTTAGTACTGTTAACGGAAACTTTGAAAAGCTGGGAAAAGTTACTCACATACTCGTATGATCATCACACCCTATGCCACATCATTACGTACGCAAAGCATCGATCAAATTAATCCCCGACTGTGTAAAACGTTCAACGCATGCAAAGCGGCTGTTTGCGCACGTGATTTTATCCGCGTACCCTCACAATGATATTCTAACGGTAATCATTTATCAGTCATCGTCATCTTCCCGATGCATCTCCTACGGTAGGATTTACGTCACTCATAACCCCCAGATTATTACATATACGTAAATAACGTGTGGATATATTATATCTACTTCCTTTTTCTTCCATTATTTATTATTATTAGGTAAAATTAAGTAAAAATTAGGTTATGATTCGAAAAAGACAGCTCAGGGAAAAGCTACGTGTGGCCAATGCCGGCTTTGTAGTAGCACTAAGATGAAGGAAGCTTTGTAGGAGGATATCGGTAAGCAGAAATCAGTAGATGGGTGGCGCCACGACCCCCTACACGTCCCTTCGCTCTTTAGCATTTATGCTTGGAATTGCGTCTGTCTGCCCGAAGGCACTACTAAGAATTTGCTAACTTCATTAAAATATTACCATCAACAGGACATTGTTTTGCCGTAGCTCCTTCAACGAGTCATAGTCAAATAATCATTCCCACGTTAGCCTCTTCGAGCGATCATCATATTCACTCCAATATTTCACTTGTCACCTGATGAAATTCTAATCCATAACAATGTCGGTAACGATGTCTTCCTGCAATAAAATTCGTATCAATTGTACGTATTAAAAAAAGAAACGTAGGAATCTAACTTACCGATCTTCCTGAAACAACGACAAGGACGTTCTCGACTGGAGGAAGACGACGCGAAGGATGCCAACGATTTCTTCTTACGCTTGGAAACTGGCAGCCGGGTGACAGTCTTTCAGTGTAACACGGTGAAGACCACGCACGTCGTACGAGGAAGCTGCTACGGTTTTTGCTCCGAGTGTAATTGAGCCTGCCTTGTCTGCTCCCAGCTAAATGAATTACGAGGCGCCTCTCGCAACATAACCTCCAACTGGGATAGAAGGAATTCTTTCCGTAGAAGGCTTGAGCGTGCTCCCTCGTCCGGTAGGATTTCTTTGAGGTTATACTGAAAGAATCGAATCCCGTCCACGTAGTCTAGATCGGTAACAAATCGCGATCTCATACCGCAATTACGTTTTATCTATTGCTAAGTAATTGTTTCGTCGCGCTCAAAGAGCTCTGTCAACGAGGGATGCGTTCCGATGGACTAAAAGAATATGAAGACTTGAATATTTGGTACGTACTATATATATATATATATATATATACTTATGTCTGTATGTCTGAGGTATCAACCCTCTTCGGCATAACTCCCGTCCCTCAAATAACTCAGCCTATTAAAATAGCTCAGCTAAATGTCCCGTCTCCTTGCAGTTCGGCTCTCGAACAGATCCTCTTTATCGGTATTCCAACTACGCGCATCTCTACGTGAGTGTAAGGTATATGTATATACGTACATATGATGCACATTATATGAGAGACTGATTGTGAATAACCCTTTTACCCCGCGATACCCGTAATTAGTTTCAGCTTCGAACTTTTTATTCCTTACGTTTACTCGATCGCTGTGCCTGGAGGCATTCTCGATCTTATCGGTTTGGCTGGCGGGTTTAGGCGCCGGGATTTATTTATATATTTTTTTACTTTCTTCTTGCGCCCTGCGTGCCTTCCGGTTGCACGGTAATGAGAACGACGAAGCGCGCTGAGAAATTACTTAAATGACACTTAGATATGTTTTGATCGGTGACTGAAGAATTGCGTTTGAAGGAACCGGTGGCTCGAGAGGAAATGCACGAGAAAAATTATGGGATGGATGTACTTAACCAGGTTCGTGGCGGCTCGTCGTGCTGCTAGTCAATCTGATGCACGCAATCTATTCCTTGAACGATTTAGATGGGATTCGGTGTCTAACAACCTTTTCTGCTAATGAATAGGTTATACGCGAGGAATAGATTTCTCTGATACTTCATCTTCTGATGGCGTGTGAGGGAATTAAGATATTCGTGTTATATCTTGCCTTAGAGTTTTACATCTTTGACAGTAGTCAGGAGCTTATAATTATGTGTAATTATGTCTTGCGTATCGTGCAAATATCTCACTAGTGAAAATCGAATGATGATATCGGATCGCTGACTTTTGTAACTGCAGACAGACTATAGAGCCATCTGCCGGCAGAACATACAAAGCTTGTAGTAATCATTCCTGGTGCAAGAGAATTCTGACAGTTGAAAAGAGTAGGATCTAATTTTGCGGAATGATTCTTAACACTAGCGGAGTCAACTGATCCCCAAACAAATGATCAGAAAAGAATCGATAAAATATTTGTCCATGTTAACTAAAACACCATCAGGACCAATAATATCGTAGAACCCTGGTTTGAAATTGCTTCATGTTTGCCAAAATTTCCAAACTATACGTGCTAACACAGTAATTATTGTGAAAAACCGTCAGACTAACTGGCGCTTTGAAGATCGAAGTATTGTTTAAAAATTCATATTATTTACTTCTAACTATTAACACTGCATATCACGTAAACTATAGCAATTAGCACAATGAGCCTAATTTGTTAATCACTATTTTGTTCCTCGTAAAAAATTCAACCATAAATTATTCTCACATGAAGTCGGAGAAATCGTAATTTCCCCTCAGTCGGCGTACAATTAACCGCATAGAGATATTCTGTGTAAAAGTTTACCGTATAAACATGAGGTGCTGCCAACGGGTAATAACGTACCGACGCGAAGGTTCCGACCGTCGATAAATTAACTCCCGATTTTACCATCGGTTGTATTTGCGCAACTTGAAAAATCCCGTACACGATAAAAGGACGTATTGGCTGACAGTAGGAAAAATCGGTAAAAAATTCTTATAGCTTTAATGATATTGATTTTATTGATCGAAGCAATTTTGTTACAAAAGTCCATGAAACTTGTAATCTTCATAGATTCTTATCCTTACAATATTTATAATGTATAATAACATATAAATTGAATACTCAGTGCACTTTATGTGCCCAATGGAATAATAAGAATCTCGTAAGGTTAAAAAATTGTACACTTTAATTTTCAGCCAGAACCAACCAAGAGTGTATAAAAACTATTGCTTATCTTATCCGCCTATAGAAGTCACTCAGGAAATAAGTTTGTTACACTTTTATCATATCGATATGAATATATATATATATATATATATATATATAGTAAAACGTTAATATACTAAATATTTTATTTCTCGTGATACGCTTGCACCCGGACATCTCTGAGGCTTTTTATCCAGGCCACGTTTGTTTATATATGCATGTACATAATATTGTTCGTATAATTAATTCGCGTAACTCTATTATAATCTTAATCGCACCCAACGAGACACTGATAAACTTACCGTCCCATCGACTCAAATATATCACGAGACTCTAGATATAACGACGCCTTTAATAATTACACATTAAAAAAAAATCAATCAATGACCGTATTAGCTCCTGCACCTTTCCTAAATCGTATATATACATATACAACGTAGAAATCCAAGTCGTATGACAAATTAGTGTATAAACAGAAACAAACAAACAAAAATTGTGAAAAATAAACATTTATCAGGCGTTTCTCCCAACGAGAAAGAAATCATTATAAAAAAATATATCATGCAGCAGCATCCAACAACACGAAGTATGTAAATACAGTCGAACAGTTTCACACGGGCTATTATGGAAGAGCCTACAGATGCAATTTTGAAGAAAGCTTAGAAATGAAATTCACGAATGTCAGATAGCCTAAGGACATTCCTAAATCTACAGTCACTGAAGTAAGGATGGAAAAGGTTGCAAAACTAAAATAGCGCGGGAAAACGTATATGAATTTAAAAAGAAAAAGGAGGTACTGAAACGTATATCCTGACTTTGCTTGCCCCCCCCCCCCCAAAAGTTAATTAAAAAAAAAAGAAAGAAATCTGGTGAATAAACTCAGGGTTTTGGATTGAACTCGAGGTAATGGTGACCTGGTAAAAAATTTTATTTTCTTTCACTCGAAAAATAACGTTATTAATTTCTTTTAAACTTCTCAGATTACGAAAAAGATCGCCATTGGAATTTCGGCCTTATAGTTTCTCATGCATAACACAAACTGGTATTATTTTCGTTTCAATTATCATTATCATTGCTGTTGTTGTTATTATTATTATTATTATTATTATTTTAATCATTATTATTATTGTTATTGTTATTAATATTATTATTAATGTTATTATTATTACTTTCAGTACCTCTATCCTTAAACAGCTTTGCGCGTTTGATAACTGCAAAACTCGTTTTGATTAAAGCGGTAGAAAATGTTTCATCTAAATACGCACTATGTAACAGATTTCTACCACACTGTTCTCTTTCTTTCTTTCCTTTACTCTTTTTACCCTCGCTTGCACGACTAAAGGCTAGGAGAAAAAAAAAAATATTATATATATATAGAAGAACGGAGTCAGCCTTCCAAATGGCATACATAAGATGACGCTTCGAAATGCATATATATATCTCTAGAGCACATGAAGAAAAACCGGAAATTATTGATATTTCCGTTATCTCGTATCCTTGAAAGATTACGAATGGTCTGTCTTATTCGAGAGAAAGAGAAAGAATTATTGCTTGACAAACTAGTATCTGCCTATGAAACACTTGCAATTCGCATATTATGCATTTGCTGAAACGCAACGAAGAAAAACGATTATATATATATATACATATACATATAAAAATCGAGAGGGCCACCCAATCTGATTGCTTCGTTGGAGGCGAGACTTAAATACAAGTATTCGTTACGTATAAATCGTAAGTGACGTCAGAATGACAAAAAGGTGTCGCTGCGCGTTAAAAATAAAAGTCATAGGGTGTAAAGACCAAACGAAAAGAAGCAATAGGGCATATTCATTGCACACAGTTGCTGATTACAGCGACGCAAATACACTGGTCGGTAAATCTTTTTTTGTTTTTCTCACTTTTTCGCTTTTTTTTCCCCTTTTTCTTTTCATTCTATCCTCTACTCGTCAACGGTGTCTCATTAAGTATGGGTATTTTTAATTTTCCTTTTCCTTCGAGCCTTTGCCTTCCTTTGCCCTTACTAAATATATAGTGCATTAATCGTATAATCTATCTGTACACTCACAACCGTTCAAATACACAATAATATTAACATATTTAATATTGGACCAGTTAATGAACAAAATACAAAGTTTCGCATAAGTCGTTGGCGTCTATCGATTTACATAGGTGTCTCTTTCTTTGTTATATACTTTTCATTTAAATCGCTCGCTCGCTTTAAAACGCTGAGAGAATTATCGATGTCCATGTAAAAAAAGATCATGCAACATCCGCCTGGACCAATCCGAGATGCGATTGGAAACGAGGTACGGTAAGACAGGAATAATTAATCCGGTATTTTGCACAGTCAAACGCAACAAGAGCAACGGAGACAAACGAGTGAAAACGTTCGTAAAATCATTGTGGTACATTTCCAATGGGTTGTTAAATAATAATAACGCGGTTAAACGAACAAAACGATAATAGAGACGATAAAGTAAACGAGGAAGGTCGTACATTAATTGAGACGTCGGTTCGAGAGTAAACGCGTTTATCAGAAATTTTATTTCTGCACACTCCGTCGAAAAAGAGAAAAATCAATTCACCATAAATTCTCATATATTCCATTTCATTCAATCGTTATTTATATAAGTAAGGTATTACAGTAATTTTCTATTTACGATTTAATTCCAGTTGCTTTCATATCAGACCTGAATGCGTAAGCCCAGTCCGAAAGACAACGGAGACTCTCATGAAGCTCAGCTCTGATTTGAAACCAACCACTCTATATAAGTCCATATTAAATATATTTTACAATAATATTATCATTGTACATGAACAACGTATGCTCTACACCTGTTTTGCCATCGCCGGCTAACCAGCGCCATTCGTCGAGTAACGATTATTTATTAATCCACCCCGTCGCAGTAAAACTGACTTTGAGATATTAAATGGTACGAAGAAGAAAAACGAGAAAGGTATATGTATATGTATATATACATACCATACGATACTTAAAGCAACGCATCCGTCCCGAAAATTATAAGAAAAAGAGGTAAAATAGTAAGATTAAACATCAAAAACTACCGCTTCTCAAGATGCTCAGTTCCCGGCGCATGTTTACTGGATATATAAATTGTGACTCGGACGCGCTGATTAGGATGACGATTAACAAGAAGGTGTCAATTAGTTAAAATAGACGAGGGGCTGGATTTGTGAACCCCGCTGTGTGCGCCGACCTTGGTACCTGCTACAATAAAACGACATGATCCATTTTAGAATTTTCTTCACGAGTCGATCGGTTCATTCTTGATCTCACTTCGAAAGTACCAACTCGAGAAATAGAGTGCAAATGGTGAAATGGTTGAAGAAGAAGAAAACGCGACTGTGCATTGATGTGAATTCAGCGAATATTCATAACGCATGAAAACAATTAGAAGAAAGATTTTTCCGTTTGAGCAAAACAAAACGTTACAATCAATAAATTCTATGAATGAGTTGATCTCTTGAGTGAGTTCTGCTGACGAAGTGAGTGATTAATTTAAGAAAACAGAAAGGATATTATGATATATGAGAGCAACGACAGACGGAAAAGCAGATAAGTTCGTTAACGTGTCACGTGTAAAAATTGAGGTTAAACCTTACTGGCCGAAAACTTACATGAGAGTCGCGGTAAAGATGGCGGAGAGAGGTTATTCCTTCTTTTCCTCGGTGGGAGTGGTGGTTGAAGGATTTTGAGGCTCTGACGAGGAAGAGGATGAAGGTGGCGCTTCCGCAGCTGTGTCCGTCGCGTCTTGACTCGAGTCCGAGCTGTCCTTAACCTCCGCGTCCTTCTTCTCATCGTTGGCGCTCACGCTCTTGACATCTTCCGCAGAGCTTTCGGATTCCTCCTTCGTCTTCTCGTCCTTTGAATTTGTCTCGGGCGTCTTTTCCGCAGCATCTTTACTTTCTGTGTCATCGGCATGCTTCTCCTCGTCTTCGACTGGTTTCACGTCTTTGTCCTCTTTAGCATCGTCCACTTCCATCTTCGCGGACTCCTCCTCGGAATGCTTCTCGTTCTTGTTATTAGTCGGCTCCTCGTCGGTATTATTTTCATTGTTCTTTTCTTGCCTTTTTGGACGTCCACGTCCGCGCCCAGTACCTTTTGACGAGGTATCCCTTTTCTCTTTTTTTGGTGGTGATGGCGCTGGCGTCGATGGTGCCAAACCACGTGCTGAACTACGCGTACGTCTTCTACCTTCTACTTCACCGACTGATGTGTTTAAACCCTGAAAAATGTATAACATGTATTATATTCTGACACAATTTCTTTCAGTCTTACATAAAAGCGTGTCAGTCGTTATACATGTGACTGTCAATATAACAATTCAAATTGGTAATAGATAACCCGTAAAAAAATAATTTCTTGAAGAGAACAATATCGTATTTCTTTCTTAATTTAAACAAGACACTAACACTCTTATAGTCTATCCAATGTCAGTTAAGTTCTATACTAATTAAGTTTATCTAATCGATAAGAGATTAATAGAGATAGCCCTAGGGATATCAGTACAGTAATGGTAAACTGTATATTATTTGAAAATGGCGCCCAGAGCAATAAAAACTAAGAGTGGGGATAACTTCCCCACCAGACCTGCGCTTTCCCCCATAATCCCCACTCCTTAACCATACATCCCCGCTCTAGAGTATCTATGCTCACGTAGGCAACCGAAGTTGGCGGGGATGCTAAGTGCAGGGAAACAACAAGTCAAAGGGGCTGTAACCTTGACCTCTTGGACCTTAAGATTTTTGGTCTTTTGATAAAGATGCTCTATGCAATGACCTCTGTTAAGATGCTGATGACCCACCTTCAGAATAGCTTCGCCTTCCTGGGTCGTCCTTTCAAGTGTCGAGAGTCTCTTGGTACCGCCGCGTCTGTTTTTTGTAGGAGTTGGCTTCTCCTCTGGTGACTGATCCTGAAAAATTATGAGCTATGTGTTACGTTTTTATATAACCGTACAAAACAAATCGGCGATCGACTTTTAAAATCAAAGATATAGATTAAATGATTGTAATCAGGACCAGTAGATATTTATAATTGATAAGAAATAGTTTATTTGAAATTTACCTTGCGTATATTAAAGAGAAAAACCTTGGTGCAATAAGCATGATAATTACGAGAGCGATAAGATTATCAAGGATCGTCGAACTGGTGGATTCTTAAATCTTTTGAGTTTCCCTCCATTTAATAAATCACGTGAGGTTCCGAATGATGTGTCTTCGCGATCGAGATGAAAAAAATAATGTTTTTCAACTATACTATGTGGTTTCATAGTGGCAAAAGTGATTTCCCGCCTTTTTGAAAGCAGTCCGCCGGCGTGCGGCGACTCTCGTCACGCGAGGCACAAATAAAAAACATCCACCATCTTTGCCACTGAAGGACAAACGGCGCAGCTTTGAAAAATCACCGAATCCGTCACTACGCGTAATAAGCACGGGATTCTTGGTCAACGTAAGGCCTGGCGTTTGACGCAGACATACGATGAACGGTATTTCTTAATCAGCGTGCACGACGGAGTTCGGAATTTTCGAGATACCGAGCGTCGCCCCGTATTTGAGGGGCCGCACGCCGTCTTGGCATGAAAACTCGGCTTGACGAAGGCTTTTCCTTCTGTTTTGGAGCCTTACCTTGGACACATCTTCGACGCTGTTGTCGTTCTTAGTCTCCGCCTTAATATCGGACATTTTATCGCGCGGGAATCACTCAAAAACACAGGAAAACCACGGATTTTCCAAGAGAATTCGCGCGGAGCCCGGTCGCACTGTTTATACGATAAGCAAAGATGGCGGTTAGCGTGGGTCACGTGACATCGTCAAACGCGGAGCGGGACGACGGCACGCCGCCTGCCGCCGCGACGGTAAACCCTCCACGTAGCGACGCCGCGAAATACCCGCCACCCTTCGATTCAAAATAACGGGTCCTCGAGCACGTTGCCCGCTCACATTCGCGGTATTCGCTTCGCTCTCGTTACCCTTTACAAAATCAACAGGCGATCAGCAACAGCCGGTCACACTCAAAAATATATAACAATGGTGATGACGCCATTCGCTTGAACGTTGCCTTCTTTTTCTTTTTTTTACCAGTCGAGATACTTGTTGAATTCTCACTTTTCTAATGGTTGTGTACTTGTGCGACCATTTCAATTTATGAGGAACAGGTAATATCAGGTAGACTTCTTGCAAACATTCCTAAACACACCGAAATACTCTTCACATACTGTCCAATGGTCGCCCTCCTATTTGTACATTAATTACATGCATATTTTAATTAAAAAAAAAAGATAGGTCATTAGGTGAAAAACATACAATGTTATTTCATTCTCTATATCTTTTGTCTGAGTCATTCTACTCAGTATTACTTCTGTAGGTTAAATTTCACTTACGCTTACCATTTACATTTTATCCCAATGAAGTTCTTTGTACCAAAATGAAGAGCCTGTCGAACAAGCTGCTTTTTATATACACTGTTTACAGTACTTAGGTAATGTTGTCGATGATCACCAAAATAAAAGTGTATTATCTTTTTCTTTACTGTTCAGTCTTCGTCACTCTGTTAATGCGTGGGCATTCTCCTGAACCAAAATCGTGCCCTAAAATCGTCACTGCAAGTTAAAAAGGCTGGTGCAGTAGGTGAGTGTACAATCAGTCGCACTGGGCCATTATGACCCAATGATAATAGTTGTTTTCTTGATGCATTTCGCGAGTTCCAAGCACACAAGGACGTAGTGGCCTCGTCAGGGAACATCACATAATCTTCCGTGTGGTTAAATATAGCTTGAGCTTTGTGTTCTTGTTTGCCTATGAGAAAAATAGAAAAAAATACAAGTGTAAGATTTTATATGAGACATTGAAAATTTAGTTGATTTATTCAGACTTTTACCTGTAGTTCCTGCGCCTGTGTAAGCAATTAAGCATCTGCTGGTTGATAGTTCCCATAATTTAATTAACGAATCTTTCCCTGATGATAGTAAATACTGAAATACATAATAGTGTTGTTCATATTTTCATTGTGCATAGTAACATTTCTGCTCGATGAAGTTTGACGCTATTAATATCAGTGTCCCTTACCTTTCCGTTTCTCGTGAATGTAACAGAGCAAACCTCAAATCCGTCGTGAGCCTTGACAAATGTATTTATGCACCGATTTGATACTCCATCCCACAATTTAATACTGCCATCTTTACCAGCAGAAGCATATGTCTTGGCATCTAGAGAATACTTAATGCTAGTAATACCAGCAGTGTGCTGATGATTTGGTATACTACACACAAAACACTGCCCTGTATTCACATCGTATAATCTGACAACAGGATGATTTGTTCCAACAACAAGAAAATCACCAGTAGGATGGAATGATAAGCATCGTATTTGATCTGCATCTGTGATAGTACGAAAGGCCTTCTTAACACTGGCTTTACTGAAATCGAATAGCTTCACAGTAAAATCTCGACTGCCAGAGACAAGAATGGGCTCCCTGGGATGAAACTCTAAACAGGTCACTTCTTCCAGATGATCATACAATGTTCTGATAACAGGATGACCCCCTGTTTGATCACCCGGTGCCATTTCATCTGGTGCTGATTTAGCTAGCATTCTATCAACATCTAAAATCTTTATTGATGCATCTACCGAGCCTGTTGCAATAAGTTGACCATCTGCTGAGAATGCTCCTGCTCTACAATTTCCTTTATGAGATGTGACATATGCTGTTTCGTACTGTGCAGGTTCAGGTGCCTGAGTTTGGGCTTCTGTTTCAAATTCAAGGTCCAATCCAGGTCCCAAAGTAGTATCAAAATTTGTAAATGTTGGTACATGATTAGTTTCTTTCTTTGTACGTTCTGGTTCATGGGCAGCTCCAGTTAACATCAAATGAAGTAAACGATCTGAAGGAGGACAGGGAGGATCAGCTTGAATTATGTTGGACAATTGTACCGCAAGTGTTTGATGTCCATCATAGAATAATTGACTGAAATGAAAATTATTTCCTATAAATCTTTTTATTACTCTCTACAGTTTTAGGCTATCCTTACTAAAGCTACACACTACATTCCCAAAGACAATGCCCCAAGTCCAGACTGTTGCATAAATAAGAATATAATCTGCTTTAAAGAAGGCATGACAGCTATACTATTCTATTGATTAAATATATTCCCAAATTAAACCACAAATCGAACGCATATAAAATAAACCATCTAAATTACGAAAAGCATCAATAATGAAGTACAAAAAGCCGCATAACCACAACGAACATGTAGAATGAAATTATTATTTATTTTTACCTGATTATAAGTCTGTAGAGGAGTTCTCTACTTTTTATAATGTTTTTCGGATCCACCTCCGGCTCCTTCATAGTGCTGTGACTTTCCGTATTTTCTCGTGGTGACTGAATTTTGACGGTTTTCTTTAGGACCTCTTAAACGAATAAATAACGCCCACTAATCGATGCTTCACTTATTGGGGTTATGTTGAGGATATTAAAATTCACAGTCCCGTTTGCATCAAATGTCTTCTATAACTTGAATAGAAATGGTTCAGAATGGTGGAGTTGCCGTTTCTCTGATGGCTACGACCAATCGAGGTGCTCAGTTCTCTGAAGAAAATTGCACATTGGAAATGTCAGAATGGCTGAAGTAAAGACTGAACGGAAGTCGAAAGAGATCTGTTTAAAAGAAGTTACCAAGAGACGCCCGAAAAACAGACCCTTAACGGACTCTAAACACGCATTGAGAAAAAGGCTACCGGTCTGTCAGCCTAAACGTATTAAGGATATTTACGTTACTAAGAAAACTAGCTTTAAGGTAATTGTTGTGACGAGCATAACCTAATTTATATTTCTGGAATTTTAGGAAAAGTATATTAATTTTTTATCCAACTTTGTTGCTGATTGTTTAAAAAATCTCCAAAAAGGATAACATTGTACTGTTTATTATTTTGAAAGGTCTTTTAAAAACCATCAACATGATTTTCTAAGGCTTTTCCTAAATATTCATTGTTCGATTCTTGAATCAAGTACTGTCAAATTTAGAATTACTTTCTTTTTTTTCTAATATATGTTACTATCTTAAAGGCGCAGTTAAATAAATGTGAGAAGCTGTTGGAAGCTGGGGAACCAGAAGTAATAATTCATGGTCTAGGAGCAGCCATAAATAGAGCGTGTAATTTAGCTCTGCAGTTGAAGGAAAATCATCATGGAACTGTAGATTTAGATATCAATACTTCTACAGTAGATATCATAGGTTAATAAATTAAATGCCTTATCATTACTCAATACAATACAAAAAATGTATTACTAAATTTATTAACATTACAGATGATTTTGAGCCACTGACTGATGATGCAGATTATAAAGTGAACAACAGACAAAATTCAGCTATACATATACGAGTGTTTCGAACAGCATTAATAGGGACACTAAAGTATGCTACATAAAGCATCAAAAATACACAGTATTGTTCATCATACGTAATAACATGATTATATTCCATAATCACATATAAAAGCACTAAACCGATACACATTTTTAAGATGATCTTTTCCTTAAATGAGTTGGTACATTGGCTGGGTTTAACCATCTTTGAAATATGGATAAATCTAGTCTCACTGACTATTTTCACTGTGTTGCTTGCACTGAAACTGGATGACAATTATTTTTCTGGTTCATCCGGAGTCTGGATCGTGTTCTCTCCTCTTTTTGTAGCAGATGGTTTAAACACCTATTTCTGTGCTATAATTTTTATAAGGATGCACATGGAAGGTATGATGAAAGTAGCCATACTGCGAGCAGTTTGGAGCTTGATATTTTTGCTCTTAGTTTTTGTCTTTAAATATCTACTTTGCAAAAAGTTGTCTGGTCAAAGCAGTCTCGAATACTCTGAAGTTCTAAGTCCTGTTTTTATCCTTCTGCAACTTATAGCAGTTAGAGCCTGTCAGCTTCATTGACCCAGAGATGAATTAGAATTACAAGTCACAGGACTTGAATATACAATTGTGCTTCCACCACATCCACACTCTATTTACACAGAAACTGAATTTACGTATTATATGCGCTGAATCATTATTGATTTAATTAATATGAATATATTTGTACTTAACAAATATTTCATTTTGATTTATCTCGAATTTTGTCCAACCTTTTAGAGAACCTTAATACGCCTTAGTAAAATGAAATCAATACAGAATATATATACATATTAGTCAGAAATATTTTATTATATGTTAATGTCATTGAATCCAATCAGTTATAAATCATTTTAAAACATTAATCCTGATCACTTTAGGCGCCAGTCAGTAATATTAAGACTTTCTAAACCCCACAAAACATATAGTTAATTTTATTTTTCCTTCAACATTATAATCTTTAAATCTTATTTCCGAAATAACAAATTGTACAAACTTTGTTGAATTTAGAAACAAATTTGAATGTAAATAAACGTTAATGATACGCTGCTGATACTTGTACTACGAATCCATTGTGAACTGTATGTAAGAAATAAATAAATATTCGTTTTCATATATACATCATAAATTCCAGTATTAAATATCCCCAAAATTATCTTCAGCGTAAAATTCGAATTTTAACCAATACGTAACACTTTGCCTCCTGCAAAGTTGCCTTCGTATATCAAAGGTATATTTATGTCAGGAACGAATGTTTCACTTCCGGGCAATCAGGAAGAGCGCTAGGCGCATGCGCCCGTGCAAAATGGTTACTGAATTCCTGTTTAATTTTTCATCCTTATTTATCTATCATGATGTGAAATAATTTCGACTTCCACCGGTACTACTATTTATTTATGATCTCCTTCTCCACGATGTTCTACCAAAGAATGAGGAGAATAAACAGTAACGTATCCTCGGTGCAAAACAGTTTGAGAAATCCTCAATATATTTCATCAGGTCAAATAATATCGTGCGTTCGATATTTTAAAAATTGTATGAAAACATTTATCTTTCTCGCAAATCAAAATAGAGTTAACCTACGTCAGTTTCATTTTTTTCTAACATTCGTTTCGATGATTCCATATTTTCTCTATCCACTGTATAAAACAATTATTCTACATCATATATGAACAGATAATTTTCCCTTTAAGAAATCCCCTTCATTTTCACACCCTTAATATTTCCTCGTTGGTAATGCTTAACCTCTTATTCGAACACGGACGATATTATTATTGGCTCACAGTATATGCACATGGAACTCTCCCCTTTAAAGGTCTCTTACGCAGGCTTGTATTAATAACTTATTTACTTTCAATCAATGGTCGATGTAGTTCACGCAAAAATTTCATCTCCGTCGCGAATAAAACCTCCTACGCGAAACTTTATTGTCCTACTACGAACGTTAAATACCCAGAAAACAACGAAAGCGATATAACACCAATGAATAACCCTCGACATTATATTTTCGCATTAATTTGATAATCGGACGTAATTTTTTGTCTTTTACAAAATACATAACCTCGCTACGTATCTTCAAAGTTTCTCAGAATCCCGAAATATATTTTCCTACAGCCATCCTTTGTTCAACGTCATATTTAGTAAACAAAATGTCGCGCGTCTATCGAAGCTTTTTTCTAGTTTTATTGGTAGCTGGGCTAGTAACCAGTGAAATGAGAAGAATGATATTGATTCGACAAAGCCCTGGACTATTTATATATGCTTATAGATTATGAAATTCCATGAAAATTTTATGACAATGATATTAGACATCTGTTGTCAGAAGATACTGAAAATTAGTATTAATGTACAAAGGACTGCATATAGCATTATATATATATATATCATATCATATCATTATACTTACAGCTTATTGCCGTTCTTATTATATTCCAGTATATAAATTTACAAGTACCAAATAATAAGCATCCGCGTGGATAACAGTGTTTTAATTGATTTAATTTTATACATACAGTAAGCCCTGTTAATACCACGTAGTTAATTGGCTAAAGGAATAATTTTCACAACCCTCTCTCAACCTACAAAATCTCTTTGATTTGTAGCCACAATTTAATCCTCAATTAAGAAATAAGTCTATCTATAAATTAATGATGGGGTTGACAGTTTACATGAAATTCCAGAATATCGATCAAGCCTGATATAATTACCAATTATTGGAAACCCTTTAGCATCGCTTTAGCATGGTATACCCAAGTGAATGTATATTTGGCAGATCTATGCCATTCCCCTATATGGACTGCATTAAACCAAGCACATACAGACCAGTGGATCGATATTTGTAAAATTTTCCGGGTTCAACCTTGAAGATGAACATTCTCCAATTTTCCTAGTACCATTAATCTGCAATTAATTCAAGGTTAATTATAATGATTAACTCGTGGCTAATAGACTGCAGCTGTTATAGGAGTATCATATATATATATACAGACAGCAAAAATAATCTATTTTACCATCAGGAATTCCTAGGGGATGATGTTGGTGTCTAACATAAAAGAATCGCAAGGATGATATATATACATAGTATATGTATATAGACAGCAAAAATAATCTTTTTTACCATCAGAAATTCCTAGGGGATGATGTTGGTTTCTTACATAAAAGAGTCGCAAAGATGAGGATAATGTTTCTAACAATGCTTGAATCCAATCCCAAAAATAAACAATTTAGAAGTCTGCCATCTAGCCTGGTAATGGAAGGGTGGGGGTTAAGGTGATGGTGGTGGCGATGCTAAAGCCAATGGTGGTGGTAGAGTCAGGTAGATAACTACTTCCCCGCTTGGCCTTCCCCAACGAAGATCAATATTCCCAACCAAAGGGAGGCGGAGAAACTCCAGGAATTGTGGAAGGAGTGTGAATCAAATCACTCTATAGGCAAAGCCTGTTGCTGCCATCACACTTGAGAATTTGTCCTTACGGAGGAAGCTTCTTCGACGAGGTCGAGCATACAAATTGAATTATTATTACACGGAACACGGTTTTAAAGGCCAGTGATGTGCGGTGGACTCAAATCAAAGGATTATGGATAGACTGAGTAATTTGACTCGTGGTTAGTTTCTGCTTTTCCTTTTTCTTCGTTTTTTGTATTCCTGTCATTTTCGCTCGTATCTTCTTTACCACTCTTTATCGATATACATTGGACTCTGTAAATTCTACGTACACATTATTTGTATTGATAATTAATTTTTGGTTTATTTTCAAATGGAGTTTCAAGAGACGTTATTTAATAGGATTTTTAAAAATTAATTTCGTACGGTTTTTAAAAGTCTTTTTCTTTTGATAATCGTATCATTGCTTAGGATCCGAGGATATTTTGTTTCGTTGCTCGATATTGCGCTTGAATTTACGTACAATTTTTTAAATGGTTTTTCCTTTCATTAAACGAGTGATTATATGTATATGCGTAACTGTGCATTCATGGAGTCTGTTATGTTTGTGATAGTTTAGCCGAGCGGGAAATTTGAAATGTATGATTTCGAGATGAATTTTTTTTTTCAAGGCGTGAATACAACATCTTCAACTGGACAAAATTGTATATCCAATTCATCAAGCTCGGAATCGCTGGACAAGTTTCTCATAACAGCACCGTCCTGGTTTGACGTGAATCAAGAATTAAGATGGATCTTTCTTCTACACACTTATGGATTTGCATGCCTCTTTTTTGTACTCAGCTTCTACACATTTTTTTCCATACTCAACTTAAGGTAATATCAATATTTACTACGTTCATATTATACATATATATATGAATATGACAATTTACAAAATGAAACTTTTTACAGATCCCTAATTTCAAGCCGGCCTTTTATGTCAACGATTAATATTTTCCTCTGTCTACTCGGAGCATCAAGATCAGGCTGTCTCTTCATAGATCCCTACAACCTTAAAGAGGTAACAAAAATTCATTCAATATCGTCCTAAAATCCATTTAATGTAAAAACACAAAGATTGCTACAATTTAATATATCCTTTTCAGACAATGCCCAGGGTGATGGGCTCGATAATGTGGGACATTGGATTCCCCTGCATAACATCAGCCTTCTGTCTGATCCAACTGACGTTTCTACAATTGACACAAGTAATGCTAACTTGAAAGATCTACGAGCCTCTTAAAAGAAGTAGTGATGTCACGAAGTACCAAGAGAACATGAAACAGCCATTACTCTATTTTACACTCTCTCAGCATGCATTGACAGTCCAGGATTTAGCGAAAATAACACTTCGCTAAATACCCCCGTTATATTTATTACCCTATACACTATTAACTAGCTAATATCCGACATTCTGGAGCTACAAAATTCGTTAAAATTTACAACGTAAACGATAAGCTTTGGCATTTATCCAAACAGTCTGCCGAGCATCGCCACTAAACAGTAGTTCAGAAAGTTCTATAACGGCCGTTCCGTTTCTTTGCATTACTCACCAAGAATGCTATTTACATAAACATTCGTGGGAACTAGAGTTCACCGTGGAATTAGCAAAAGGGAGATACTTTTACTTGAGTTCTTTTGATCGCTGACAGACAGAGACCAGCTGTCAGTTAAACCAAATGTGTCTGACAGCTCGTGTCAAAACATTTGGTTTCACATGACAAGCAAAGTATTGAACTTTGTATTATCAAAAAGTACAGTGTTGCTTGTCATTAAACTAAATAAGAAAAAGTTTACAACGTAGCTTGAAGATAAGAGGGGAGATTTCTAAGATATATGTTTACAAGAAATTTACAAAAAACATAATACAATGGGTTTTACTTTGTTTTAGCTCAAATTCGGACCTGAAAAGATACAAAAAGAGTCTTGTCTCAGTTTTGTAATAACGTCGCACTTTTCCTGCATCATTGCAAGCGACGTGGCTCTTTCTTTTCATAATCACTACATTGCCAAGTATGTGGTCCAGACTGTTTTCCTGATCTGGAGCATCCTCTTGTACTTGACGTTTCTACATGCAGGATACAAAGTCATGCATTTACTAAGAACAATGCCAAACAGCATGTTGACCCGTGACAATTCTCACGCAAATCAAAAAGGTTTGTTGATTATTTCCTAAAACAAAAAATATACGTATAGTATTGTAATGCAGTGTGCTAATTCTGATAACAATTTGCTTTTCTACCTTAGGCATAATGCAGCTAGCTATGTTAGCTCCATATAATAATTTAGCAACATCAGTCGCAGCTGCATTGGTACCCACTTTGCTTGGTCCTAAATTGAAAGTAGCAGAGGAGAATGAAACGCCTGGGAGTCTCAATAAAGATTCTGAACTAAATCAAAGTCTGAAAGGTATTAACGTTCAAAAGCTGTAGCGTCCATTTAAATCACTGTGGCTCACAGTGAATTGTATCAGATAAATTTTTGGTCACTGGTTGAAGAAATTGTTAATACTTCTAGCTCAATCCATATCAAAGGTCTCAAAGTGCCAGGAACTGGTCCGAAAGGATTCAGGAAAGACTGCAGCTACTGGAAAAATTTCAATATCATCAAACAACACTGAGCTTCCACAGATTCAGGTTATCACGACTGTACCAGAAGTATACGTCAGGCCTCCAACACCGACACCTTCGACAGCGAATTTGCCAATAATAACGGTATCGAGTCCTAGTCGTAGAAGTTCTCTGGCTAGTCGACGTGGTAGCGACATATCCGGTTCCTCCAGAAGGAACTCGGACTGCAGCGTGAGATTCATAAATGAGGAAGACGCTTCACCCATATCGGAAATGAAGCGGAGTTCTGATATTAATGTAAAGCAATCACCGGAAGTGAAGAGGCCTCGAACCCCGGAAGGAATATTGCGCAGGCATTCCGAAAATGTAACACCGTCTGGTAGCACAAAAGATTTGAGAAGATGTTCAGACTTTAGCCATGAGAAAAATCGCAGTTCTCAATTCGCTACGAAATTGAGGAGAAACAGCGATTTTGGCAATAGAACGCCAAAAAGAATGTTGCCACCGGAAGAGCAACCGAAATTACCCAAAGTACTTGATGTCAGTCCGACAGGTATGAAAAATATGAAATTAATAACGAATTATATTTAATAATCACTTTTACCTTAATCTAAATTAATGTTTCAGGCTCCCGACGTAATTCTGATCTCGGTTATTTAACTGGTGCGAAATTAGATTCGCGAAGGAACACGGATTTTTCATTCAGACGTAATTCCGACGTGATAAAACCCTTTCTTGTAAATCGTCGTTCCAGCGACATTAGTATCAGGACGCTGGATAAGAGTCCCACTCATTACCAGTCGATAGTGCCTGAGAAATCTGAAATACAAGAGAAATGCGAATCAGATTCAGAGCAGCCAGATTGTAACGAGAGGGCAGCACTGATGAGCGACAAACCGAAAGACAAGGAGGAAGATTTGAAAGGTCGTAAAAAAAGTCTCTCGTGGAAAACGGATAAGAGCAAGGACGATCTTGAAGAGATTACAGCAGAAACAAGCTTGTTACCCGAAGCTGGTATACCGGAAGGAAGAGTAACGGTAAATCCAATAAATTCTTAATAACCATACAAAAATATTCTATCAAATATTCAAAGTCAAATTTGAATTTTTTTTCTATGCAAATCAGGGCGCGGACTTCACCCTTCACTCCATACTAAATCACATCGCTTATGTGAATAGAGCAAAGTCCGACATTCCGCTTCATATTCCGGAAGCGGATACCGCAGCGGCGAGAAAATCGCAAATTCGACGCGTTCTCAATGTTACCTACGCCACTGCGTTATTGGGAATAATATTATGCATTGCAGACATAGCACGTATATTCGGACCATACGGTAAGATCTAATAATGATAAATGCATCAATATTTTTATATATTACATTTATATATTACGTATATGCAGGTCTGTTGGCTGAAACTGTTAAATACGGTACGCGACCAGCTGCCACACAATTTCCCAGGCCATGGCCGTGGTTGCTTTATCAAACTTTGTGCAGAGCTGTGGAACTGACAATGGGTTGCGCAATGGCGAGTATAACTAAACAACCCTCGGTAAGCCCACGGCATCAATACCTCAACAACTACCCTAACTATAGTTTGCGCATAAAACAGAGGGACGGTCTTTACATATAAAGCAATACATTGGTCATTTAACATCGGTAACGATATTGATCGATTACAGTATGATATATGAAAATCCGTATTTTTGAAGATATATATACGTTTATATATAAGTATATACCTGCATCTATATATCTCACTCTCCCATTAGTCTGTCTTATACGCTTGGAGAGAGACTCTTAAGAGACAATTGAATCTATAGTACCGAACGTTAATCGATTACGAATACCGTTAAATGTATTTAGTTGCTGTTTCTTCACGGAGCTGAAGAGTCCTTAGATCCACAAAAGAGAAAGAAGTCAAGTATCGGTAGAGTCTGTTAAAATTATAAATGGGAACAGTATTGATTGTCAGAAGAAAAAAGGTAAAGAACATATAGTAACAATCAGCAATGGGAAATTCCTATGATCGAGAAATAACGATCTGGAGGAACAAAGGAAGTTAGAAGAAAGAACAAAAAATATTGTAGCAATAGTTTGATGTAACATTCTAAAAGCAGTGACTGTGTTCAAAACCGCGTATATACTCAAGCTCGTTTATTCAAATATTACTTCATATACAAAGCCTCCCCTGTCAAGATGATCTATTTTAGCCAACAAGGAAGCTATATTTTTCACGTTAGATTAGTTTCCAAGCAAAACCAAGAGGGATAAAGATACGACAGAGAAAAAAGGAAAAAAAAAATACCCTCGACCCCCTTTCTTTTGCACTCTATTAATTCTATACATATATTATTGATAATTGTTGATTCGGAGAGAATGATGAAAGGGAAGAAAAAAAAAGTTTTAACTAAATCTCTTAGTCAAACTGAGAAAAAAATAACCTCTTTTCAATGCTATTGCGGTCACGCGTGTCTTTCAATATGTAACTTTGTTTAAATGCCGCAATAGATTGTATATAAACAACAGTCTTTAGTCTAGCTTACATGTTATGGTCCCTGAAAAGGTACGAGACGAATGCGTTGTATATAACCAAAAAAATATAATAACAAGAACGCATTACGTTTTGCACTCTCGCCGAAGGGACAATAATATTAGATTGCGAAACCCTTTTAAAGTGCCCTACTCTTCAACGTCGAAGAAACGAGAAAGCTGTTTAATACTAAAACTTGATGTCTCGATGGTTTAAATACAAGAAACGGTGGATAGTTGTAATAACTCGATGTCTCGTGATCCTATAATGTATGTGATACGCGTTTAAATGTTTAACAAGACGGATAATGGTAAGAATTGTATGCTCGTGTAAGACTCCAAGTGGAATATTCCGTATCAAGAAATTGTCACGTTTTGTCGCTTTACAATAGACAGAGGAAAAGAGCGCGACGAGAATTTGAGGTTAGGAATACAGATTTCTCGTACGTAAATGACGTTTGCTAACAGCTCGTAAATGTCATTGGGAAGTTTCGATTGATTTTATACAAGTTTTTAATTGACAAGTTTGACCTATTAATAATACTGCCTGACACGGAACATTCCATAGACTATTCGACAAAGCCTGATTATTCTTATTAGTTATAAAACTGTGCTGAATTCTAAATGATATATAATATTCTAAATTCGATTGTCTATTCTTCACACGAGCATTGAATGAGAAAGACCAACGTGTCGTATTGATATATGATATATACAGATATAGTTCTTATGCTAGTTGAAAAAAAAGTATATAATGAGTGTTCAATGTGCCAAATATTCATGTTATCTATTTTAAATGTTTACGAATATATATTGAGGAGATATAAAATTATTATATTAATATAGGAAACGAGGTGCGACTAAATCGGCAGAAACCATTAATACAAATAATTATTTATGTACGATTGGATGTATAGAAATACTGTAGTAATCGAGGAGACAATGAGTGCGTGACGTCATCTGTCAATGCTTTTCAGGCAGTGGTGTGTAAATAACTATTTTTATCAATGGGTAAACATCATCAGTATTTTTAAGGTCTGTGTGTTGTTATCGGCCATATACACTTTCTATTGCTTGCAAAAAATTTACGTTGGATATAAGACAATATTAATGATTATTGTAACGATCGATCACAAGAGTGTGACTCGAGTTTCGATACGTTTTGAATAGAGAAATCATTGTTTTATACAAAATTACGAGAAATTTAATGATCAGCAATTTCTTTTGCAATTTTCTGTGGTATTTATGCAAGGATGTCTTTCCTGTTTTACCGACCGGTAAAATTACAAATACAGTGTTCTTTGTTGAACAGATAATACAATTGCTTAACGATTTTGGTTGTTGTTCTATATTAATCGTTGCACATGAGTTTTGTTGCGACTGCAAATCGAACTAATTCAGGTGGGAAATTTGAATATCGAAATTAAAGTCACACTGGGATAATGTTATGAAATGAGATTCTTGAGAGTCCATGCATAATGTAAATATAAAAAGAAAATAATCACAGCAGTATTTCTTGGATCAAACAAAGAATTGATATTTATCATCGCTTAGGTTATCTAAGACGATTCTAATACCTGCATTTTTCTCCATTGCTATTGTCCCTTTCACAAAGGATATGTGAAACGAGTATCTGGGGATTTTATGTACATCTGATATATAAAGTATAGAAGACAAATGCTTTAGAAAGCATTTCCATTAAACTGTGACAAGACCAATATTTATCAGTATATTTCAGAAACGTGATATGTGGCTGTAGTGCTCAAACAGTGTTGAATCATCTAAGTCATGATCCACAGTAACGGAGCAGTAATGCTAGAGAAATTAAGATAGAGGATTAAGAGCAGTAGATAATTTTTGTCTAATGTATCATTGGCAAGAGACAATGCGTTCTTATGCAAGAATAAATGGAAATGGAATTCGTATAATTGAGAATAAAATTTTACAAAATAAAGTACACTACACTGTAACTCATTAGCTTGACCCATCGATTTATTTATTATATAATGAAGGTAAGGAGCACCGTGATATTTTAAATACAGTGACCTCTCGCTATGTGTGCACCCAGATTCTTTCTCCTCGATTGACTCATGGAAGCATTTCCCCATCTATAGTCTGACGCTGGGAGGAAGGGGGGTGGCAAGAGTCTGCTCACTGCGCGGAGTGGAGGTAAATCATTAAGTGCACATTTAGCGAGAGACCACTGAAGGATGACATTGGCTATTCTGTGAAACAGCTGAAATGTATGAACAGCTAGAATTTCTTTCGTTAACTTTGTATATTTCATGATTCACTGCACTTATTTATCGATACTCCCACATACATTGTGTAATATTACAAAATCAACAATATTTTATGACCATGCATGAAAAGATCTGTCGACAAGGAATCATACAACAGAATAAGTGTAATTTCTGTATAGCAAATAATGCTAGAAAGTAACAGCACGTAATCCATACGAGGACATCGGCTGAACAATCAAACAGTTAGTTAATTAGTAAAGTGCAAGTGGCAATGATAATTTTTTTCTTCTACGTTATTACTTTTACGATCCATTTATCCCGTATATACTACAGTGACAAGTGTTATAATGTTATGCGTTTTGTCCTTTCCTTCTTTTATTTCTTCACGCAGGAGGAATTTTAAGTTAAACACTCTAGAGACAAAGAATTTGAAGCTTGCAATGGAGACAAAGTGTCTCGTGGCAAATTATACTTTTTTAATATTGAACTTGTGTCTAATTTATGCGAATGATTCTTTTCGCGCTTTACCATTGAACGAATGATTACTTTAATCTTAGCAACTAAATACACTCAACGGTAATCTTTCTTTAATCTTAGTGTAAAGACGATTACCAATCCACAATGTCATTACGAGTTACTTTCTCAACGTGCCAGTGATTTTTAACAGCACGTAAGTAAATGTTACAGGTTTTAATTCTGTGCATATTTACTTGGCTCGTAACGCGACAAAGAACCTTGAAGTTCTGAGACGAATTCAATTGTTCTATTATTTCCCTATACATAAACTGTGCTTCAATTGTCCAGATTAACCTTGATAGTCGAAATAATCTATCACGTTCTCTGGTGACTTTGAAGTCGATGGCATAGACACGAGTTTGTGACCTTTCTTGGCGGGCAAGGGGAGAACTTCGACATTTCTGTAACAAGATACATAAAACAAAGTTTTTAAAAGTATTTTCGACATACAATTTATAGGTTAGTAATTTCATGAATTAGTGATCACCTCAGAGAGCTGTTAGCTTTTGAAGTATTGAGCATAGGACCTGGTACCTTCCTTTGACCACTTTCTCGTTGTACTAATTCCAATAAACTTAGACTCGGCATCCAACACTGTAGAATGAAAAAAAGAACACAAGTTAATTTCAGTTAAAAAAATATATAAAAGTATATAAAATTTAATATAATAAATACCTTATCCTTTACGGCAGTAGCAACAACATTCCTCTTCGGTTCCTGATCATAAGCTTGACTTTCGCAGCCAAACTGTTCGCAGTATTCATGAACAAAATGTCGCTTATCTCGATTCATAATTTCAAACGAATAACTCCTTGACTTCTGCTTAGAAGTTTTAGCCAACTGAACCAGTTCCGTCAATTTGTCATGGACCATTTGACAGAAGAAAGGATCCTTCTTGGCCCAATGTTTCATAACGTCACTATACCGTGGCATAAGCTTGCCACTCAGATCAGGATTGACAATTTGCAAGCTCAGAGCCAATCTCCTGTTTCTTTCGATGATCTTACACTCGTCGTTACACTCTAATGTTTTCAACTGATTCTGCTTCTTCGCACCCTGGCCAAAAACTTCTTCCAAGTCTACCGAATGACCAAGCTGCATATCTGCCATCTTACTAGCAAGTATACCACTGGCTATTCTTTGGAATTCACGTGAATTCTCAGCACAAGCTTTAGTCATGCTTCTGTGACCGCACTGGCAGGTAACCTTAATGATAATAAAGATTGTAGAGCACCATTTACACAGATCAAATAAATCATTAGTCATCTTGAACAGCAATCCTTACCTTGACCATTTCTTTACACGGAGTATCAGGACATTTTCCATCGTGACAAGGAGAAGCACAAATGTGTCCACATAAATCCCTAGGTAAGGTACATGGTTGCGTGCACACTTGCCCTGGTTTTTCACAAGGTCCAGTATGACAAAGTGTAATGCATTTATGTCGTCCGCATGATATTGGTTTGTTGCATGATAAACCACATGATATTTCATTCACATGACAGGGCACGGCTTTGCGCAACTCGTGCTTACCATAACACCATTTCTGAGTGAGCACAGTGCACGGGGGACACGTAGCTTCGCTGTGGCAATTGTGCAATACCTCGTGCGTACATGCGTGCTGCCGTGAACAAGGTCTGTCACAGGCGGGACGCCTGGTACCGCAAGGAATTGGAGGATATAAAACAGCAGCACCACATTCGCAGAACAGTTCATCAAAACTGCTTCTCCAGCAGGGCTGGCACCTTCCTGTACAATAAATATATTTATTTGTTTAATTGTATTCAGAGTTGTTGTTACATAGAACAGATTGGACAAATGATTGATTTTTTTTCTGTACCTTTATGACAAGTCTGCTCACACTTGTGTCTTCCACAGCTTAATGTTTTGGAGCAAGGTAGTGGGCAGATATGTTCAATATCGATGCAGCACATTTGATTACACTTATGTCGGCCACAGGATCTTTTCTTGGTGCATTTTTTCTCGCAGCGAGCATCGTCGGCCTTTGTCGTTAGTTCCTTGCAGGGAATTTCCTTGTCCATGTTGCCACAGCGACATTTGACCTTTGTGATCAATTCGCACTCCGGACAATCACCCTCATGGCATTTTGATTTGCATGTATGAGGATGGCCTGGAATGAATATCAATAAAAAGGTGTTAATATTGATCTGCATTGATGGATGTTGAACTTTCTGGACAATCATTTTCGCTGAATGTACTTACTTGGCTGGCCACACTTGAGACGCTTGTAGCAAATCTTCTCGCAGGTTGGTATCTCATCTAAACAGCTTTTTCTCTGCTCCGTCAGAGGAGTCTGTCCGCAGCAGCAGTGAGTGACGGCTTCCGGTTTTAAGGAACAAGATTCGCAAGGACCAGGGTGGCAAAGAGCTTTGCACTTGTGATTGCCACAGTCTAAGAGTTTCTCGCAAATATTCTCGCATGTATACGTAGAAGGAATATCAATGTCGCAGGTGACCTCACGACTATGTTTGCCACAGAAACATTCTGCAAAAGAAATCCAGTTCATTTTTCAATTGATGCTGGACCTGGTGATGATCATTTTTTGTTATATTTATTACATTTACCTTGGTGTATGGTTTTATCGCATTTTTCACAGTTACCGTGATGACACTTTCTTTCACAGGTGTGCTTCTCGCAATTTAATAATTTATCGCAATTTGCCTCGCAGAGCAAAAGCTTCGCGGTGCTGCACTTGAGTGTTTGCGAAGTCCTTCCGCAACCACAGTACTTTGTCACCATTGCGATGCACAGAGGACAAGGACCAGGATGACAAAGTAAAGTACACTTGTGAATACAGTTGGTGTTTGCTCGCATACGTGCACAGACGTCACCACAAGAATGAGCGACGTCACGACGATTCCATTCTGGCGTCTTAGCCTTTCCGCAAAAGCAGAAATATTCTTCTGGTATCACAGATGTTACATTCTGACAGGCTGGACAACGCCAACCATTTTCTATTGAAAAAATAAATGCATGAGATGATAATATAGTTGTAAATTAAAATTAGTTATATAAAGATGGCTGACTCACCACTCTGTGATGATTTCGCCCATTTCTTAGTGCACTTCAAGTGCAATACATGATAACAATTCGAACACGACCAAACATGATCTGCTTGCTTTATACGATCACAACATACTAAACATTCGAGTTGTCCTCTATTTAATTGATCCGTTAACCTTTCCCTTTGACTGGCATCATCATCTAAAGAAATTGTAACAATTTATTGGGATATAAAATCGAAGTAATTTAATAGTTTTGGAATAATTACTCACCTGTATCATATTTCCTGTTACCACTACGTTTTGGGGTACCACTCCGGCTGCTAGTTTCATTCTTTGACCTCCAATTTTCATTATCTTTATCTTTGTTCTCTCGGGCACCATTCTTGTTACGATCTTTATCTCTGTTCCTTTCACTCCTCTCATTCATATCATAATTATTTTTGTGCCCATCGTAATCCTGGTAATTACTTCTCTTCTCCCTTTGACCACTGTCGTATCTGTCGCTGTAGCGCTCTTTTCTCTCACGATATCTATCAGAGCGATCATCGCTGAAATATTTTTTTCCATTTTTCATCCAGGACTGAGGCTGCTCCGAATTGTGACTAGACGAACTGGGATCGTTACTAGTACCGTTATAATTGTACTTGGATGATTTGCTAGGTTGTCTTGAACTCTCTTGTTTATATTGATAAGACAGGGAGTCATTATAAGGCAAGCCTTTAGTACCGTTCTTATTTGGCTTTCCATTAGTGTATTGTTTTTCTTCATCCTTTAATAATGAGGCTGCTCCAAAATTGTCTCTAGCTCCTTCTGTGGTGTTAGAAGTCGACTGATCTACATTTTGCTTTTTTCTATCATTGTCCCTCCATCCAGAGGAATATTTATTACCATCGGAATATTGTCTACCATTGTTATGTCTATCATTTTGAAACTTGCCATAGTTCTTGGGATTTTGATTCTTGTAAGAATTCCTATAGGAGCCATTCTGATTATGTTGTTGATCTTGTGGTTCACGTTGCCTATAATTGCTATTCTTTTTGTTATCGAATCGCTTATCACTACGTCTGTTTCTATTATCTGCGAAGAAGACATTAGATGGCCCTGCTTCTATTGTGGCAGTAGGATTTCCACGATGCGTTTCTATAGCTTCGCATTGTATGTTAGTTTGATTTCCTTCACTATTTACATTAACAATTGGTGCTTCTGAATAACTTAGTTTTGCACTGTTTGGTATAAATTCACCAGCAGTAACATGTAGACTTGAATATTCTGCTATATTTGGATATGAATTTTTTGCTTGTCCTGGGTATTTAGGGTTAGTATTATCATTTTTACTCCATCCTCCATAGTTATTACTTTTATAATTAAAGGGTGGAAGTTGTGGTTGTACTCTATTATTTTCAAAGAAACACTGAGGACTAATATTTTCCAGAAGAGAGGGTATTTGTTGATCCTGATAGACGGACAAAGGTACTACGTTTTGCTGAATTAATGGAACATTGGTTCTGTTACTTTGTTGAAAGGCCACAGATCCATTTTGATCGAAAACACCAGATTCATTTGGAGTATAAAGGTTACCTCTTGAACGAGAAAAATTATTTCTAGCATAGTAACCCCATGTGTGATCTGTAGAGCCTACATCATCACAATTGGAATATGGATGGTAGTTGGGATCATCAGGTTCATAGTACGAACCATCCCAAGTGGCCATTCTGGCCAAATGGCCTTCCTTCTTTGAAGTTCCTTCAGCTAGATTTCAACCACTTGGTGCTCCTCTTCCTGTGAACTATATTCCTAAAAGTATACAACTTTATCAGTCTCAACTAGCAATATGGTAATACTGTCATGCAAACGAATCCTTTTACAACCTTAACTAGCTTGAATATTAACCAAAGAATAGCAAGAGCTACTAAGGTATTCTATATGGCACTCATCATGGAAATTGCACAAATTGACAAAACATTGTGCAATACTCTATGATGCAAAGGATATTCGAAAAAGTAGAGAAGAAAAATTGACTCTTTACCTCTTTTCCTGCACAAATCAAAATACAGACTAATGCTTGCCGTGTCGGCAGCAGCGCTGGCATCGAATTCTCTGAAGTCACGTAACTAATGCCGATGCGTCACAATCGCCATTGAATCGTTTAACGAAACTGAACATTCTCAAATTCGAGGTAATAATAGTAGCTTTTTCATACGTTACTACAAGAATAATATTTGCTTTTAAGCATAAGTAAAACAACTCCTTTAATGGCTTGATTTAATTTCTAGCATTGTTGTGTCGTTGGTGGTTGCAAGGACGCCATGCGAACGCGCCCCTTAGAGACCCCTAAAATGTCAAAATACATGAAAAATAAATTTAATCGGTATCAACAGTTCAATAACTATAGAGCAATATAATTTTCGTAGTTTGTGTCTGTTTGTTTTTCTGCTTTATCCCTATTTTAATGAGTCATTATAAATGTTTGACGATGTAAACATGAGTCTATGTTGGAAGCAACGTCGAAACTTTAGAAGCGCCAATATTTCAAACTAAGTGAATGAAAGTAGAGAGTAGCTTGGAAAATTTACAAGAAATATCTATTTGTTTTTAAGGTAATCATCATGTCGGCGGAGGAGGTAAGCCGAAATGTGACAATTGCCTCAACGGACGACGCAGGACAGTCGGTGACCAGCACTTCACAAAATGTTGGAAATTCGACTGAATCAAATTCGCCTCGACCATCGGATCAAGCAAGCCGACAAAATAATCTCCAGAGAATTCAACAACGTAAGCAGCAGGTTTTCAATTGGCCTCAATTGAAGAAATTATTGAAACTCGCCAACTACAGTGCTTGCCAAGTGGAGGACTGTAAATGTAACGGGTGGAAGAATGCTCAGTCTCTAACAAAATCACCTAAGAACGATATGCAACAGCCAGTCACTAATTTCTATGATCCATGTAGAAGTTGCACTCATGTTCTGGAAAATCATATAACGCATCTGCCAACACAATCCGATGAAGAAATCAACAAATTACTTGGAATGGTGGTTGATGTAGACAATATTTTCATGGGAATGCACAGAGAGGAGGATCCAGACACAAAGAAAGTATATTATTATCTATTCAAGCTGTTAAGAAAGTGTATACTGTCTATGACCAAACCAACTATAGAGGGTCCTCTGGGACAGCCTCCATTTGAGAGACCCAGTATAGCAAAAGCCATTACAAACTTTGTTTTATACAAGTTTGGACACTTGTCTCAGAGGGAATGGCAGGCCATGTACGACCTAGCTAAGATGTTCTTACATTGCTTGAATCATTGGAATTTCGAAACCCCAAGTGCCCGAAAAACAGCCGTAAATGCCGACGAAGCACCAGCCTATAAAATAAATTATACACGATGGCTAGTGTTCTGCCATGTACCAGCTTTCTGTGACTCGTTGCCTCACTATGACACTACTCTTGTCTTTGGAAGGACTTTACTGCAAGCAGTGTTCAAATCAGTGTGCAGACAATTAATGGACAAGTGTCACAGTGAACGAGATAGGATGTCACCAGAGAAGAGAGTCCTCGTTCTAACCCACTTCCCCAAGTATGCGCCATTATCTAAATCACTGAACATAGTTAAATGATACCCCAATAACAATTATCTGTCTCCTTAGATTTCTGTCGATGCTAGAGGTGGAAATATATTCCGACAACTCTCCAATTTGGGATCCTGAATTTAAGCAGGTTCCCCCATCGCATCTGCAGGTCGCCCTGGAAACGAAAGGGCATCAAGGTCGTCGTACTGGTGAATTTGAAAAGGTGACCGTGACTCCCAACGACAAAGACAATTTCACAACCATTAACATAAGTCCAGGCATTAAGAAGATCCATGAAAAAAGGTCTCACTCGGAAGGAAGATCAGACGTAAAGAGACGTAGAAATGAAGAAGCCTTTGAAGATCTACCAGATGAGACCGTAGCTGAAATCGTAGCTACAATTAACGATCCCAATTACATGTGTGGACCTGATGCCGTATTTCCACCAAACGTTCCAAGAGATGAAACTGCCAAGATAGAAGAAAGTCGAAAGATCATCGAATTCCACGTCGTTGGAAACAGCCTTACTCAACCAGTATCTAAACAAACTATGTTATGGCTAATAGGACTGCACAATGTTTTCAGTCATCAATTACCTAGAATGCCTAAAGAATACATATCTCAATTAGTATTTGATCCGTAAGTATTATAAAAATGATTCAAACACGTTATTACTCCATTTCCCTATACTAATCAGAATCCATTAATTCTTTCTAGAAAGCACAAAACCTTAGTTCTAATAAAAGATGGTAGACCAATCGGCGGTATATGCTTCCGTATGTTCGCTACCCAAGGTTTCACAGAAATAGTATTCTGTGCAGTAACGAGTGAGGAACAGGTCAAAGGTTATGGCACCCACCTAATGAATATGCTTAAAGATTACCATATAAAGAACAATATACTACACTTCCTGACCTTCGCCGATGAGTACGCTATTGGTTACTTCAAGAAGCAGGGCTTCAGCAAGGACATCAAGCTATCGCGTTCTATGTACCAAGGTTACATAAAGGATTACGAAGGTGCCACCCTGATGCATTGTGAACTCAACGCGAAGATCGTCTATACGGAGTTCACGGCTGTGATAAGGAAGCAAAAGGAAATAATAAAGAAGCTGATACACCAGAGACAACAGGAGATACAAAAAGTGCATCCTGGGCTAACTTGCTTCAAAGAAGGTGTACGTGGTATCCCAGTGGAATCTATTCCAGGAATACGTGAGACAGGGTGGAAAAGTTATGCTCAAACCAGAACGAGAGGTGTAGCCAAAGGGACTCAGGGTTCTGAACCTATGGAAGCTTGTCTGGATATTACTGACTCTCTGTACAACGCCCTGAAGAACGTCCTGACCAGCGTAAAGAATCATAGCACAGCTTGGCCTTTTCTGAAACCCGTCGACAAGAACGACGTACCTGATTACTATGACCACATTAAATATCCAATGGGTAAGTCGCGTTATTGGTATACGCATCTGTATATGGGTTTAACATAATTTCACGCTTTATATATATTTATCACTTCCTTTCAGATCTCAAAACTATGACGGATCGTTTAAAGGCAAGGTATTACGTCACTAGAAGATTGTTCATTGCTGACATGACAAGAATATTTACAAACTGTCGATTGTACAACAGTCCAGACACAGAGTATTACAGGTGCGCCAATGCACTGGAAAAATATTTTCAAACAAGAATGAAGGAAATTGGTCTTTGGGACAAATAGGAACGTGGCTGTATTGTTTCATGAAGAAAGAATTGCACTAGGATGGCGTTCAGCTGCTCTGAATGGAAGCTGTGGAGGAATTCTGTAGTTTCGAAAATTAATATGGTCACAGGCAGTGACTGTTAGACCTTATACAATTTTTTTCCTCCGCGTTCTATGGTGACTGACAAAGTTCAGTTTAGAATGTAAAAAGACCAGTCATAAGAATCGTTGTGAAAGGTCACGTATAGACAGATGAGATTAATGATAAATGCGAAGTTTTATTCGTTTATAAATTGTAAATTAAAAGAAAAATTAGAAAGATACTAAAAAATTACACGCTCGTATCACATTACGTGCAAAGCGTATTTTATCCTGCGAGTATCAGGTTAATAAATCTGCAACACAAAACATGTTTTGTATTTCTGGAATATTTAAAGACTAATAAAATTTGTTTATAAAAAAAACTTTCTTTTTCTTATCTTCCATTCGTACACTTTGCCACAATGAAATTCGTATATCCACAATTCACTCAGTTTACCCTTAAATATCCACAGGGTTCAGGGTGTAGTCCAGGGGTTAAACCGAGTTGCACGAAACGGAAGTGACCAAGCAAAATAACTATTTAATGTACACGACCATCGAACGACCCATCTGGCATATATGACAAACCCCATAGAAAAAACCATAAATAAACACGTCATAATATTCTCTCTATAATAACACATAATAATAGAGTATGATTTTTCCAGGGTGGAAAATTCGCATTGCACCCCTATCTGTATACAACCTCAATATTCATCTAATGAGCCATGAATAGAATTAGAATGCCGTCTATAGAATGTGAATTCAGTAAGATCATATCTATTCAACATTCAAGATAAAGTTATCTAAACGTTTATCTGTCCTGTTCTTATCACCAGTCACAATTTATTAGAGGGGTAGCAATGGTTTACGTAAACCTTTTCAGCCCTCGACAGACACTCGATCGTCTCCTTGACGAATAATTTTGATAATCACAATCAGGTTAATTAATCCGTATCTTAATTAAGAGATCGTACAGAAAATTTTGCACGAGCCAAAGAAAAAATGAGTTTTTACTCATAAATTGTCTTCACCACCTGTCTAATGTGCACTGGCATATCCGGTATCGTGCTAGGATTTCCGGTATGTGGTTGATGTGCCCTGTGGTGTCGCCCCTACGTATATTCCGGAATACCCTGTTACACGGTACAACCCCCTAAGGGTCTGATGGGGCACGACCCCAAAACACTCTACGCTCCAATGCACCCTCGTGTATTCCTGCAGGCCCACCCCTGCAAATCGATTTGTTATTGCGGCACGTCATTGTTCTAATGATGAATGTTGAGAAACGACAGAGTGTTTCTCCTGTCGGGCAAAGCACAAGACTAATTTGTTGCTTCTCACTTGTAAGTATAACGAAAAATAATTGTACAGAAAAATAAGTATTATTTTGCCTGTCATCGTTACTACAAATTTATAAGAATTTAAAATAAAATATTTAAATGTGTAAATAATAAAAAAAATGTCTGGCCACCGAGCTTGTTTCATCCATAAATATAAGGATTGCTCTGTTTCATAAAATGACACCCGGTATTATATAGATCTTGTATACCTGGACCATCAAGGGAATACATGATGAACATCAGTAAATCGATTTCACACTCCTGCTGGGTATAAATTAATAGACACTTAAAGCTGCCCCATGTTTCTAGTAGGTACCAGGATGTTCTAGGGGTGTTTTCCAGGGGTCGCTAAGACCAGGTGTTAGACACGGGATATACCGGGTCAGGGATGCACCATGGAGAATCGTAGATCCATGGGGTGCCACTGTAGAAATAGGGCGGGATACACCCTCCGGAAACACTTACGGATCCTTTTTCTATAACTGAAGTAGAAAAACCGATTATGCGAATTAACACGCTCTCGAGATTGCAGAATCGAATGAGATATTTATATACGAATTGTTAAATTTGAAATTACAATAATCATGAATATTACTCGTTCCTATAAAACTATAACAAATACAATAACCATTCGTTATATCCAATTTCCCAGTCAATTAAACACTTGCACTGGACCAATCATATTGTTTGAATTTTCTCCATATACAAAGATGTAATTACTAATACTTGTTCTCCACCTGCACAAAAAATAATATCATTCACTTTTATGCGTGTCAACAACAAATTCAACTGGATTACCTTATCAGGATTTTCTCCAAGTCCAGAGATAACATTTATTTTACGATTTTATATCTACATATTATGTTAACACTGTACCATCCAATATTATTGTCCATGTGTCCACGTGTGCTCTTAGGCATATACGATATATATAGATAGGATTTGGCATTTACATTGGATCTGCTCCAGCTATCTGTATGGATCAGTATTCGTAAAAATTCAACCGCACAACAAGCAGATTCTAATCCATTATTTTCAGTTGGGATTACGCTTACAATAGTTTTACTCGTAACCGTCCATCAGTTCTACAGATCTACAGGCTGTTTCACCTGGAGCCGTACCTGTAAGAATAAAGCATACGATTAAATTTAGTTAAGACAAATGATAATAAAATTGTACTTACATTGCAGAAGACGAAAAAGTAGGATGTTTATTTCCTAAAAAAAAGCCTGAGCTTTAATTCATAGTGGCAGGATCATCACCCCTTAGGCAATACTAAACCAAGACTATATTTTATACCTGTTAATTACAGGAACTTAATGAACCCCATTACTGATCCTAAGCACCCTAAACATTTAGAACATATGGGCAGTCGTAATAGGTTTTTGTTTATTAGACTGTCGGCATGAAGAAGGAAGCGAAAAAAAATCCAAAAACGAAAGATAAATTTTTTTGTCGTCAGGATGAAAACGGTTGGGAATTTTTTGTTGAAAAATGAATTCAATATTTTATAGTGATGCTATGTGATGGAATTAAAAAAATACTGCGAGGTGCAAAGTGATAGGAAAATAACAGTATAAGAAATCACTGCAAGGTACTAATTTCCAAAAATTTTGTACACGTGCGTGACACGTGCCTGTCATTGAATAAGGGTTGTATTGGGTTAACCATTTTGGTGACATTTGGCCCCGTGGTTGCAACCTGTAATTATGCACCCGATATAACCAGCGGCAGAAAACTACCCCCTTGCTGGTAGAAAACCGCGATCTGATTTCCATTACATTAATTAGCCAACTAATTACATCTAATAATAGACTCGGCTCTGTGCAATATGTCATTCTTATGAATACATAATTTGCATAAACAACCCCTTGATGAAATATCAAAATGGTATTCGTACTTAGTCACAAAACTCAATCGCAAGAAAATGTTCTATAAAAAAATGATTTTACAGTAAGTCCACCCTTATATAGTGTAAAAAAAGAATTATGTAGTCAATCGATCTCTCGTATCGGTTAAGGGTGGTACGGTAAGGGTAAAAATTATGTAGCAGGTTATAAATGCAAATTTAGTAATAATTATTAGGAAAATTTACTCGTCTGCTTTTGCTGGGGGTGTTATCCAGTCTTATAAAGAAGTTCACCCCCATATGACAGACACCCTTATCAGATCAATGAATAGGCGGATCCGCTACCCCAGCAACGTTACATAGGCCGCCTCTGCCAACCCCCGATTGGACGAATAGATTCTGCACTCGTTTCAACCCTACGAGTAGCTGCCGCCTCCTTATTCTGGCTATGGTTTCAGTATCACGAAACCACTTAAATAATCAGCAGCCTCGTGTGACAGTGCGGAGCCATTGAGCAGAACAGTTGAAACGAGTGTTGATGAATCTGCCAGTAGTTCAAAGTAGACGATCCCTGCAAAGAGGAAAAGATCAAATAAACATCCGAAAATACTACGTCATAGAAAATAAGTACAAAAAATCGAATAAGTGGGACGAGAATTAAAATGTAAATAAAAAATTGAGATATTTAAAATTAGAAGAAATCCGTAAGATTTGATATAAAATCCGTAAGTGATGATATAAAATTTTGAAAAAATTTTTTAACAATTTTGTAAAAGTCTTATGACGCCTACGCATTTTTCACGAGCTATGGTGATTTTCAGTTGTTTCCGATATCGTACAATTCTTCTGGGAAGATACTACAGTGTTTCTCGTAGTGCAAGGTGTCGAGGAATTGACACGTGATTACTGCAAGTGTGCATACAGAATCTGACACGTGTCCCGTTAAATATCGAGCACGTGCCGATGTTAGGAATATTTCAAACGACACGTGTCGCACGCGTTAGCCATTAAATCACGAGATCCCGGAAACGTGTTCAAGTGGCGGTACAAAAGGATATCAAAATTCCAGAGTAGATCACGAGAAATTCCAAGTAAACAAGACTATGATCCTTGAATGATATGAAAGATCAACAAGAAAATCATCAGTACCGTGGAAACCAAATAAAGTGAGCAATGACAAAATGTATGAATAACAAAGAAATGTGATTATTAATTATACCTAATAATACCTGAATCTAGTCAATCCTTCTGGTCGTACATATCATTGAATAAATGAATATTAAAATTCATACTTAAATAAACCTAATGCCCGTATCAAAGAGTAATATCTAATGGTAATATAGTATTAATCGTATAAATAGAAATTGAATCTTACCCAGTGTACGTGTAGAACCGTTAAAGATGTATTCCATGGACAATTTAGAATTGGACATGATGAACAGACAGTATATATACGAGGCTCACAGTTTTTTGGGTAATCCAGCAATTCCGTCTTTACAACCGCATTGTGGAGCACCGACGGCAGCAACTCTGCCAACAATTCCATCTCAAATACCGTCTCATCCTTCGGGAAGTACAGGAAGCACAAGCGACAGCGATTTGTATTTGTACGACGAGAACAGTAGCGACAACGAAAGCGCGTACAGCAGTGATCAAGAGAATCGCACGAGAGAGTAAGTTGGGCAGGATAAATAAAATTGTTAAGTAAAAAATTATACCATTAAAATAAATGATTAACTGAGATGCGACGTTAAAGAAAGAAACAAGACGAATGTAGAATAATCGAAAAATGGATATTGTATTGACAACGAGGTTATGCTTGCAGAAGGAGTCGAAGTAGCAGACGAAACGGTGGAATTGGAAAATGTCCACGTCAAGCTGTGCAGCGTCAGGCTGCCAATATGAGAGAGCGGAGACGCATGCAAAGTATAAACGATGCATTCGAGGGCCTTAGAGCCCATATTCCTACCTTACCATACGAGAAGAGACTCTCAAAGGTGGACACGCTCAAGCTTGCTATAGGTTATATCAATTTTTTGAACGAACTAGTGCGTGCTGATAAGGGTAACGATCCACTTACTGGAAACGGAGGATTGTCCAGGTGTTCCGGAAGGGACGAGACGAAGAAAATCATAATCCGTGGTGAGGGTAATTCTAATTGTATACATAAAAATCGTTCGATACGACGATCGAAACTTCGTGGACAATTCGATTAATATAAGTCGAGCGATCTGTAGTTTCTAAAGTTGTCACAAGAAGCTACGAGCACGTTACGACGTCTATTGTCATTTCTATGAAAACTAAGGAACAAATTTCATCAAACGGACAATCGATTCTCGTAAATCGATTGATACACAGTCCCACGTCACGATAAGAAATTTATGATCACGCGTTAATATGCTTTATCGACTCTAGGAAAAATAAAAAATTTAATTTATCCAAATCACATAAAACTTCGATTGTTACGTATCGAGAGATTACAGTGTATAATGTTACGATAAGGAATTTATGAACACGTGTTAATATCTGTTATCAAAAACGACGAATGACAAAGGGACATAAGTCACATTCACATATGGTTAACGACACTACGACTCAAATTTGACTAGTAACGATACTTTCTTTTTGACAAAGGCAAACGTCACGAATCTGTAATAAATCAGAAAATTACAATTGTCTGTTTTGACAAGAAAAAATGAAGGATTATACCACGTGTACATTTACTATTTACTTAAATTACATACTCAAACATCCATCCAGTAGTTCGGTACTAAGGTGAACTTCCGGTTTCTAATAGTCCTTGGATTCTCTATCATTTATCATAATTACGCATCTGCCCTTTGACCGACAGGTGTCTCCGGGCGACGCTCGGCGTCGTTCCCCACCTCCTACAACATATATTTTTACTCGTTCAATTAAATTTCCGTATTAATCATGCATGCGCATAAAATAATAATAACGACAATTAATCCACCACGATTTCACACCTGTAACTCTGCATAATTATTCCTCAGGTAGCGGGGGAAATCCATACATCTCGCACTCGCTCTCCTGGTCCCGGAAGTCAGACATTTCGCCCAACGGGACGATGTACGCGAAAGTCTGGACGCCGGAAGATCCGCGAACGACGAAAAGCGGCACGACGTTCGTCGAGTGATGCTCGGCGTTGTTAAACTTTCGAAGATCCAATGACAATGTGAAATTTTTTTCTTTTCTACTATTCAAAAACGGCCATCGTGTTATTTAGTGTATAAGAAACGAATTCTAGTCACAGCGACATCTAGCGAACGATACGTAAAAATAATAGTCGTCGTACAATTAATTAATTATTTTATACCAAAATTTTCCTGGCATATCCATTTTTTCCATACGTTTGATTTTCGACAAAAACAAACACGAGATTGTCATTTTTATTTTTCCTAGTCATCCACATTGAAATAACAGTATTATTTATAATTAATCTAATTACCATTAGCATCGTCGTGCCAGGTAAATCCTCACACAATTACATCGTCAAACTCGTCTAACTATCGTAACTCACTACAAAAAATATCATACCTATAAGCCGCATATAAATCATTCCTGTAAATTGTACAACAGAACATTTTCTTCTTCTTTTCATTAACATCATTATTATCCGCAAAACAAAGTCTGCGCGAGTATACGCTTATTTGTAAATAGCATTGTAAACAATTTATCGCGATACAATAAGTAAATACGGTTTATATATAATTGACAAAATGACACCAGCCAAATAAAGTAGATGGTATATGAAACTAAAATTAATGAAAAAAAAAAAGTTATTCAACCCAAATCTCACTAAAAACAAATACGAACAACGATCGACCGGACTTATTTCCAAAAGTCGTAATGCGTCTTATCGGGTTCAGCTAAGAGTCCCTCGAGAAACTCCTATAATCTTTCCTACAAATTTTCCACCCTTATTACTCATCCTCGAGTTGAAACCCCTATTAGCTGAAAATATCAAGGAACATCGAGGCTTTTGAGCTTTCCGAAGCTTTCACCCTGAGAACGTCAAGATGGCCGTGCAGCTGGTTTCTCTCATGAAGAGGCACTCACGTACGGGGATACCGAATTTACGTTGGTTGTACGTCTACGCCGGGCATAACGACAGGGAAGCGTCGCGATGGGCGGAGACGTCGATACCGCGTCGTCGCGACGCTTTCAGAATGGCGTCGACGGCTGCGTATCTTCCCACGACGCGAATCCGTTCCAGGGATACGAAATGAAGTGTTCGATCTACGCTTTACACTTGTATATGTATATATATATATATACAGACACAAAATGATACCCACGATCAGCCTTGGAACTTTTGACAAATACACTGTAGCTTCTGTCCAATTCCCTGGAGACCAAAATTTTGTTTCCTACCAAAAAAAAAAAAAAATGACAACCAAGAATTTTCTTACCCTGATTGAACCCTTATTCTACGTGGCTACAGGGTGATCCAAAAACCGTTAGGCTAAAAGGTCCACGGGCTCCCGAGGTACTATCAGCTGTGAAAACAGTGTTGTTTATAGACATCGACACACAATGAGGTGTAATTGAATCCATATTCGTCAAAGGGGGTGGTTTGCCCAGCCCTGCTTGAGTAAGGGTGGCACCCTGGTACCACGATCGTTCCTAGCCAACGCAAAAGTCCCGAGGGTCGATTTGCGGACAATTAGGAACAATTTCGTGGGTACACGGTGGTAAGTATCGTAACATAATAATACGGGGGTAGTTGGGGGTAAATAAAATCGTAGGAGAAATTAAACTAAAAACGAAGATTCCTTGTTGGTACATAAATTCGACTATATCCAATACGTACGACTATATCTATTTCAACATAGGGGTAAACAGTTCAAGAAATGATAAGAACCCAACCCCACCCCCTTCTGATGATACGGGCAGGTGTTTTGAACCACCTGTATCAACGTCAGATAATAAGGTTAACTACCGTTGTGCACTTCATGAAATATCGGCGACAACTTGCGCCCCCGTTTCGTAATAAAAATTTTTTTTTTTCATCCCTCAAATTAAATGCCGATATTAACATAGCAGTAAGGGGTAATGACGAACGATAATTGGCGAGAAAACTTTTTTTTTAATTCCAAAATTCACAATACTGCTTGCATCCAGATCTCGTTCATCCCCGAACACTTTTTTTTTTTTTTGAATACAAACTTCTCTAGGGATGACGAAAGGGTGTGATGATCTCGAGCTTTCGGAATAATCGGCTCGGACGCTGCGGCCTATCGGTGTATATAATGCCCGGAGAAATTAGCAAACCATAGACCCACTTTCTTCTGTGTACTAGGGGTGTATTACTAGGGGGGTTGACGCTAGGGGATGAATCCCCCTGGCACTTGCGCTGATCCTCGCAGCTGGAGTGACACACAAATAAAGTATTAATTCTCGACTATAGTTACAGTAGGACATCGCTATGGTAAGAATTACAGTGAAGCGATGCTATAAAGGCACTCGTACGTGTGACCGACGTGGAGCATAAAGGTGCGTTCACATAGCGAGAACGAAATTTAGTATCAAGTAGAACTGTACGAATCGAATGAAAGTCGAATAATTTTGTATGGGAGAGCGAAGTTATTAATAAAAGGGATGATTGTCGGAAACAATTTTATATCATTTATATTCGCAAAACAATATCAACCAGACTTTATGACCGTCGCGCCGTAGGATGGTCGTTATGAACGTAGCCTTAAGTGCGAGCCAGCATGAATTGAGCAAAGAGAGCATCCACCCTTAGACCCCGATCGCTGAGAGGCCCCCTGTAAAAATTAGGGCACGCAAATACCTGGGCAGCTGCACCGCAGGGGTTCGGAAAGTCTGCCGAAAAATCCACCCTCAGCCACCCCAATGCCCTCGAGTACGGTTTCGCGCTTGCGTCACGCCTAGAGCCACCCCGTTGTCTCCTATTATATTACAATTATCAGAGGGGCTGGTCTACGAGAAAGTAAGTGTACAGTTCAACCCTTAAAAAGAGGGTAGTACCTGCTCCTCGGTCATACAGACATCGTTTAAATAATTACGAAAACAGCAGCCACGATTTTCTCGCAAGTACCAACAAATTCAAGATGGCGACTCGACGCGTAACACAGCCACCATTATTTCAACCCTTAAAAAATAGCAATAGACTAATTCAAAAAAATAATTTTACACTACAATTTCTATCTTGCCACCCTCAAACAAGGGTTGTCCGATAGCTCAAAACAAAGATGAAATAAAAATCCATGCATCCGATAACATCAAAACGAAGTAGGAGAAGAGGGTAGTGGTGGGGGAGAAGGAGGGGAGGGGCTGCTCCAACTCACCCCTGATAGGAATCGAATGTGTCGTTAAATCCAGCGTGAAAACTCGGCCGAGATATCGTCCTCGAAATCCTATTAGTTCATATTTTAAGTCCAACCCCTGACAGTAATGCCACGACAATGGGGCCTTTCGAATTTTTTTTTTTTACAATAAAGACCGTAACAGCTATCAAACCATCCCGCAGCTACAAGAGAGAATTGACGGCAACGTACTTATTATTACTAATAAAAAGAATATGAGAATGTAAAATATAAACGTCATACCTTGACCGTCTCGAATTCGATACAGAATTACAGACATTACAGACATAAATAAAAAGCGCAACCCGTGGATCACGGATAACCTACGAAGTGCTGTCAGCTAAATTTGCAGTGAAAATAATTTTTCTACGTAGAAGATATTTTTTAACCTCAATATTTCACCCTTGGCTCAATAGAATTGTCTCTATGAAATTGTCCAACTTGTCTTTTTCACTTTTATATATATATATGTATATATGTATGTATGTATTTAAACGGACGTTGGAGTCATATCGATTTGGCAGAGACGAGGTCGCAGGTGAGTTTTCCCACGACCCCTGCACAACGCACGACTGATGACTACGAGCGGCGGTATATCGGCATTTTGAAAAAAGAGAAAAAAAAGAACAAACGTACCGTACGTGGAGCCAAACGAAAAAAAAAAAAAATAGAGTCAAGTTCCAGCCATAAAAAAAATGCATGACATCCAAAACAATTTCCCCGGATAAGAAAGAAAAGAAAACCAAAATCAAATAATCTGGTAGAGTAGGGAAGATTCGTATGATCAAAACGTCGATCCGTTCAGATCGATGGGTATTTTGGCTTTTGTTATGAGAATATAAAAAAACAATCAGACTTTATTAAAAATTCCTCCCTTGGAAACACATATGGCATTTCGTATGGTAATTCTCTTATGGTATCATTCATACAGGGACGGTTCGAAGATCATTGACAATTTACGCTCTATAACTTTTCACGGTCTTTATTTTAATAATAAACATCACTTCGCGTCGTGTCACGAGTCCAGAAAAATATACAGGGTGTCGTATATCGATTAGCAAGATCTTCGAGCTGTCCCCAGTATGTCTACGCGTAACTTTATACATAAAACAAAAACTAGTGCCTTAGTTTTTTTACGATAGAATATATATATATATATTATGTTTGTGTTGTTTTGCTGCTGAGAATATGGTACAGTACAGATGCAGTATCCTATGAGACAACGTACATAGTGGAACTTTCTATACAGGGTGACAAATAAGTAATGCGCGTAATATATTTACAAGGTATGTAGACGAAAACGTAAGGTATTAATCTGAAATCAAATCGTACGACGCAATACGTAAAGAATGACAAAATTCGAATGATTATACAAAAAGATTTTGTTTGGATGTAGAAAATTCAAAATTCGATATTGACATGGAATCTCAGTACGCCGATCTGGTATATATATATATATATATATATACCAGACTAGAATCATGAGATTCGAACATGAATAAATAAATATCTACAGTGTTAACGGCGACAACGTAATTTCGTGTTTAAGATGATCGATATATTTTTGTTCATCCATCATTAAAATGTAATCACGTTACCTTACATGACTAAAATCGTATTAGTCAATTACGTAATTAGCAATCGAATTAATTGCACTGGATTATCAAAAAAATTTGGCACGATCGACTGTGAAAAAATATAACTGTTCTTTTTATATTTAAAAAACTTTTAATCGACCCTCCCTTACATCCTTGACCGCTCGATCTCTCCGAATCGTCCCTTGAGATTTCTTTTTAAAAAGTAACATTTTCTCCGTCACACGTCCAGAAGATCTTCTCGAATAACTCGGGTGACGAAAGAAAAAAAATGTCCCTAGCAAGAGAGATCGGCGTTCGAAAAATGCTAACCTCGTAGAAAAATTTGTCAAGGTCCGTTACGAAAATTCGTAACGTTATATCGAGCCTCGTCCTAACTTACCGATCGTGATCATTGAATAAGTGAATTGGGTTTGATTGTCCCAAAGACAAATGACATCGAATTCGTTAAAGCAGACGACAATATCGAACATTTCAAAAATCATAAACAGCAAACGACCAACGATCGATAATTTAACGAACGAGAATACTTATCGACCTGGACGCACGTCGATGATCGTTTGAATTAATACCGATCGGTAGGAGTATATTTTGTAAAAATTGAACATCCGAAAGTAAACCAATTCCCTGAGTAGTGATCGACTAATCTGTAAGTTTTGGTGTTTCACTTTATATTTCTTTCTATTTCATTCTCTCTCTCTCTCTCACTCATTCGCTCGGTCTCGTATAACTGACGTTTATACGTTACTCTCTCTCTCTCTCTCTCTCGTTATCATCTAATAGTCTAAGCCTAATACACGCCAGTATGTATGTAATTTACAATCTAGAATCTACAGGATTATTAATTCTGTCTAATTTATCGTCGACCAGTCGAATTGCATTCGAATCCGAGCATAATTCTCGTTGATCTCTTTTTAAATATACTGACGCACAACGAATACGTGATAACGTATGACGATCATTTTACTTTTTCTCTCTATCTCCCTCCCTTTCTCGTTGCCTTCCATTTCTTCCGTCCTTTACTTACATCCATTAGAAAATAATCGCATCCGAGCACTCGCGCAATTAATCAGTGAGCAGAACAACGTGACAGGATTGGAATCCATTTAATGTTTCTGCGTGAAGTCGTACGACAGTTGCGATATATTTTTGTCTGTGCGTGTACTTGTTTTGCAAAAGATTCTCGTGTCCCGCACTCTTCTCTTCTTCTTTGCCGAACGTTTCGATTACGTAACCTCAAGTGAGCGCCTGACATTATTGGGTGAGAGCGACGTGCAATACAAAGTATTATGAAAGGCAGGTACACAGGAATTTGTTGATACAATTTTTTTTTAACAGCACAACTCTCACGGAGACGTGTAGGAGTTTTCTTATCTTAATTTTTTGAGTTTCTCAAACGGACTCAGAACACCGTTGTAAAACAAGCGATCGGCCGGCCATCGTGGCAGAGATCCTTTGTAATTTTGACATTAATTTCTCAAAATGAGAACAAGGAAACAAATGGCAAAATTGTACGATAACGAAAATTCAACGTCTGGATTACCAAATAGAATACCAATTTGTAATAATTAGATTGTCATAAAAAATAATCGCTGTTGAGCTGTAGTCGAGAAATTTGTAAATAAAAAGAAAATAATAACGATTTTCTCGTAAAACGACAGAAACTCACGGAGTTTCACTTACTGTAAGTATATATACGTCTACGTACACAGGAAATATAAAAATTTAGGATTCTTTCGGCGTGTATAAATAAATATACAAACAATCAATCGATCTTCGTTCTAGATGTCAATACAATTAAATCTATTTATATCGATTCATTCACGTAAATCAATAGATTTACGATTAATGATTACATCAAGGATGTTCTGAAATCCTTCTATACATTATGACATTTGCGATTTCACAAACGGTACACGAGAGTGAATTAACATGAACACCATTGCATTGGTCTTTTCGGGCAGTCTACGTGATGAGTTAGATAAATCAAAAAAATCTAATTGACTAACTCAATTGGGCAATAAAAAAATAATTACATTACATAATTAAAAAGAAAAATCGAACGAACACACGCTTAGCTACGGTTTGACGATTTCTACTCAACCTATTTCACAGCTATGATTCGTGTGGAGGGCAGTGCTCAGTGTTGTACAATACAAAATTTACAATATTATTAAAGGTTTTAGATTAACGCGCTCTGAAATAGATTGCGGCCACAAACAATAGTAATGGCCGTCCAAAGGGGTGCAACGATGGCGCTTCAAGTTAACAAAAAAAAATTTCCATCGACAGAAGCCAATCATGTATTGGACAACCAGTACCGAATTAACAAGAATAATCTAAACTGATAACTAATTAGGAACACTGTCAGTTATTAAAAATCATTGTTACTTAATATCTTTGTTGTAAAATAAAAAAGTGTTCTTGCTAGCAACTGCTACTACTTTGTCTTCCACTTCGCAATGGATGTATTCTTCTTTCGATGTCAAGTATCAGATATTACAAGTGTGCTTGCTTTGTGACACTATGAAAATTAAGAGACCGAACCATTTTTTGAGTTGCCAAAAGCACCATCGTTGACTTACAGGCAGTTATTGTATATGTTTAAGTTCAATGTACACCTATTGTATTATTGCTATTCGTCGACATAGGTTTCACTTACACGCTAATGTTTGTACATCTGTGGGCTTTCTCGGTTCGCATTGATCGACAGTGGAGAGAAGGCAAAAAAAGATTAATTTCAAAAATAATCCCGAGTACTTATCCTATTAAAGATTGGATAAAAAAGTATGAACGTTCTCGGTCGCTTCAGCAAACTTCATTGTTACCATCGTAGGACAACCCTCCATTGTCGTCATTTCTTTTTCTCCCCTCCCCCCTTCTTTTTGTTGCACATTAGTCGCGAAAATTTGGCACTGACGTCGTAACGCAGAGCCAGTGGTATCTAGCTTCTTTTTTTTATACTTCTAATACGTCCAATTTAGCCTCATTAAATAACCTTGCTACGGGCCTGAAGTATATGATGTATGATACAGTAGCATGACAATAACAATGTTAATCGAATCTTTAAAGTGATTTACGATTTATATTATCGTACGTAATCATCGAGTTAGACTAATGACTTCGAATTTAGGTCAAATATAAATCTAATCAGCACGAATCAGGCTCAAAACTCTTTAGACTTCCATTACACATTTTAGAGAATTACAACAAAAAAAATAAGGAAAAAAAAATAGTCCCCAAAATTGACACGAAAGTGATTACAAGTTGAAATTATCCTAAACTAAACTGGCCATATCTGCCATTTAGTATGAGAACACAAAGATATGGAAATTAGCAGCGTTTTCATATGACGATAAAAAGCGCGACCAAATTCAGAAACGTAGTGACAATGCTTACGTTACGTTTTACGTGGCAGTTTTTCCTTCCCTTCGTGACACGATTGACACGAGATGAGTGACAACAGAGATGCAAATGAGATTTACGAAATGAACACAAATAACACAGGATCGAGCCCCTTAAAATCATTGAAGAACATTGAACTCGTCGTTCGGATTGACGAATGCAAATCAACGGATGAATTAATCAAGTACAATATTTACATAATGGCGAAAATTAATCGTACTGAAACCTTATCTAATATTTCACATCACCGTTTGACGTTCCAGACGCAGAATCAGGATCTTGATTTAAAAAGAGAACGTTACAACTTTCTCCAAAGGACAAAACAAAAAGTTTAAACATTCAGGATCTTCGAGTCAGCGCCGATACGTCAAACTTCATCGAACATTGAATTACGCGTCGTCGAATTTTCGAAAATCGTCACGTGATGAGAAGACATTGTATTTTAGCGATGTAGTTGAATGAAATAAAAGAAAAAAGAAGACCAAGGAAGTGACGTAGGAAGAAGTGAAGAAGGATGCGTAAGTGAAGTTCATCGGCCAAGGATGATCTTAACATCAGCTACCAGAAGTGATCCTCATCGTCTACGATGATAACGAGTCTGGTCTTTGCAATAATTAGTACCAGTGTTGGACTTGACACGCGTATCTCTACTCCGCCGGCCCTGGGCCTGGATCTACCTTCAGCTGGGTTTCCCTGGTGGACCATGGCTAGTCGGGGAAGGTCCATGCGAATGAAGGTTATGCATACTAGCACCAACCTGACTACTAGCCAGATTGGACATAGCTGGTTGATACATAGAAGGCATGTAGCTGCTAGAGGACTGCGGCACTGACCTGGTAAAAATTTTCATAATTAATATCGATCACGGGCCATAAAAATGCAAAGGAATGTGATTCCTCACCTGGGTACTCCTCGAAGAGGATCCGGAGTTACAGACGAGTTTCGAACTACTCCCGAATTATTAGCATTGGCGGCGGTAACGATGTTACTAGGTTGACCCTGATGATAGCCACTTCCGGCTGGACTGTGCCTGTGTTAAGCGTCAAAACAAATTTTGAATTTGAATACCCGACCTTACTGGTATCTTGTTTAAGACAGGTGCGTTACCTTATTGTCGGGCTAGGTTGCGGCGGCACTAAGGAACCTCTGTGCTGGTACTGAGATAAGGATGCTGCCGCAGGTGGTGATGGATCCGGCGGTAAACCATTTTCCATCGCTGTGGAATGACTGCTGGAACTTGAGTGTGGCAGGTAGGTATTGTTCACACGAGGCTCGCGATTTACACGGGGTAATTGGGCCTGTGCGCCCGGTGGGATATCTGGATGTGAGATGTTAGGATGTGATGGGTTCACTGTTGGATGTATGTTGTTTACTGCAAGAGAAGAAAAACATGTCAAAATACTTTCTTTTTTAAAACTATTTATAAAATTTACTTGCTTGTTCGTACCTGGATGTGTACTGGGTTGCGTTGTCAATGGAATTGCTAGCCTCGCGTTCACTGCCAGTAAGTGATCTCGCCTCTGTAAAAGGCTGTTCACGTGTTCCTCGAGTCTCAGGTTTTCTGCTCTTAGCTGATGCAGACACGATAGCAGTGACGCGACTGTAATATCATTAAGCAGAATTCATGAAGTACACTTAGTTACAAATTATATTCCAAAATATACGGTTGTGTATTAGCAAAACAATTTTTTCAATGGCAAGAAATAATATGAACCTGACAAAAATAATTTTTATGGTCATATAGGAAGTGGTCGTCAAATTCTCTCATTTAGGAATAACTTAGCGTGCACCATTTACAAATAAAAAAACCCATCACTTGCCAATCCCATGCTACTATAAAGCGTGTTTTCTTGCCGTACACTCACTATCAAAGTGTTGGGCCTGTTCCATCAGGAATTGACTGCCCTGCTCCCACTGTCTCTCGAGAAGTTGATCTAGTGTTTGCGGAATTGCACCGCCGCCCAGTGCCCCTACGCCAGCTACATTGTTAGAATTCGTGTTGCTGTTCGTCGAGAAAACCGACGACAAAGAGGCTGCAGGTGCGGTCGGCTGGTTGGATCTTATCTAGTATTACAATAGTCAGCAAATAAGCATTCGTCTTGCAGCTCTATTATCATTAGGAAGCGTCGGTGTGTCATACGTCTCAGGAACTTACAGAAGCAATAACACGACTGTGGAGTTGCGGTCCTACTAAACTGGTAGTTGGATTGTTCGCCTCCGTGAAAATAGAATGAGCCTCTAGTTCCTGGGAAAGAGTATCCGACATCTTTTGCGCCATCGTCGAAGTAGGATTCAATTGGTTACCTAGCATGTGAGGTGCACTCACTCCATTTTGAAACCTATAACATTCCATAACGAATTTAAACATTGTTTACCCTGTATGGTGGTCTTATGAGAGGACATGAAAAGTCAATAGATTTTCTTACAACTTAACATCCTTTTCTTCCTTGGTACAGTTTAAAAGTGTAGTCGGTGTATTTGATGTAGAAGGTGTGGGTGTCGTTGAAGCAGCTCCAGCACTCTTTCTCTTTCTTCGTCCTGGTCCAGAGCTGCTCATACTCTCTGAACCAGGACTACTAGGTGGTGACTCTTTTACAGTAGGACCCATAGTACCAGCTGAACCAGAGCCCACACTGCTAAAGTGGCCTGTGCCAAGCGTGGGACCCTGTATTATTGAGGGTATAGGAGCCACTGTTATGGACGGTGGTGGCGTTTGATGATTACTCCTGGCACTCCGCTTTGTTGTGGATACCACAGTGTTATTCGATATAGTCGTTGATGTGGCTGTGGAAGCCGACAATGGAAGTGGAACAACTGTAGCTGGCTGACTACTCGACGTAGAGCCACGTTTCGGTTTCCTGGTCTTTTCCGGCTTGTCCGACGACTGTGATCTACAATTTTTATTTCAACATACATCCTAAGATCACTTTTGCCACAGCCAAACTCATATCTATATATTCCATCGCGTCGCTCTGTGAAAACAGCATTTAGCTGCTATATAAATAGAGTTACATCACGCAAGATACATTTGCACGCTATCCCTGTTGTTCTTTTGGGTCAAACACAAACATAACCTCAAAATTTTCATCAACCCCTAGTAACAAGTAAAGGACGAGAGTCGAAAGATCATAAAAAACAAGAAAATATAGTATTATAGTTGGTAATAATACAACACTTTTGTCTCGATAGTAACGGAACAACAATATATAGTAATGAAATGACCTCGAGTGAACCGCTGTGCTCAATACGTAGCGGGCGGACTACTGTTATAAACACTCTATTTTTTATTGAGCAACGCGAAAATATCTTTGACGAATCTGAGAGAATGCCTCGGGCGAATGATGATCTTTACCTGATATTCGATATTCTCGGTTAGATTATGTCACTTTCTCACTGAAAAACCGTAATAATCGTCGGACGGAGTACATTATCACGCGCGAAAGAGGTTAGAGCAACCTGCTTGTTTACCCCCCACGTCGGCCATTTTGAATGCGGCACAGTGCACTCATGCAACTGCAAGCCAGCAGGCGGAGCTGAGAAGCCCGCCTGATTGTAAAGATGCATTCAACCTAGATTGCATTATTCTGACATAAAATCAGCTGTTTAACAAAACTTTAACTACAAGAATTACAAAAGCTATACTTCTTCCTAACCATTCATAAACAGAGTTGGAACCTTGTTTGATTTGTAAATACAGTATTGAAAAATCAGAAAACAATTACGAAAGTAGATATTTCAATGTGGCTGTGACGTCTTTACTCAATAAAAACAAATAACACTGCTTGTATTTCTTGGATAAATATTATTGAAAGTATATTCTCCTATACCATGCATGTCAATTGATAAATATAAACTCACCGACACCTTTTCACTGGTTGATCCTCAGGTGGAAATCGTTCAGCAGCGTTGGGTATCACATTTGTCCTGGTATCGTTAGAAGCTGCAGTTGTAACCATACTTTCTTGCAGTTGCTGATACAAGGTTGGTGGATTCGTGACAATGCTCTGAACAGAACTTGGTAGGGAAGTGGCAGTCAATGGTACTGATACCACTATGCTGTTCGATGTTGTTGTTGGTGACTGCATAACAGCTGATGGCTGAGACTGGGTTATTGACATTATCACAGGTGTTGTTGTTGCCTCTGTTGCAATGGAAGTGCTGATAGACGGCTGAATCGGTGGACTTTCAACCTTTAACTGTAACAACAACAATGAATTGAGATCTCACTCGCTAAAGGCTCCGAAAGGCTAACATCTGACTCTAGTCGTATACAAGAATCAGCTGTTCGACCATCAGTGCGGTTTTACTACTTTTTGGAGTGAAGTTAGTACCTTCTTAGATTTTTCAGGTTCTGTCGTTGTGCTGAGACTCGTGGCTTCTGTAACAGTCGGCTGTACTGTTTGATTGGAAGTGACAGTCTGCTGAACAACAGAGCTAACAGCAACGACAACCGAGCCACTGGCTTCAGAGCTAACCGAATGATTCGAATTATCGTTACCGATGACAGTAGGTGTCCTCGCGCCAGTCTTTCTTTTTTTACTCGAATGACTCGAGGACTTGCTCGAGGACGACGAACTAGACTTCGACTGATTGCTGCTCTTGTGAATCAAATTTGAATTAGATCCGGAGGACTTGACGGTGACGGCGGTGCCTTCGTGGCCGAATACGCTCTCTGACTGGGTGACAATGGTCTCTACGAAATTGGAAGTTGTGAATTTACTTGAATTCGCCGAGTTTTCTTTGGGCGTGTTTCGACCGCTACCGCTCTTGTCGTCGGCGACTCCGTTTATCTCTAGGCCAGGACTAGCGCTAGATTTGTTTTTTGAGCTCGAGGTTGCAGACTTGGAGCTCGAACTTTTCCGCTTGCTACTAGTAGACGAGGACTTCATCGGGGTCTCTGCTTCCTTCTCCGGCGAGGAGTCCGACGAACCATTGTCCGCTGGTATTGGTTTGTATGGTGGGATTGTCTTGACGTTGCCGCCCTTCTTCTGGAATTATATGTTATTGCCCTTCTTGTTATTATGCATCCGAATCAACAGTACTGACAAGATTATGTGCTGCACGACCGATACACGCGCATACAGAAACATCACCTTCGATTTACTAACCAGCTTCGAGTAGTGGTGCTGACAATACCCGCAATATTTTACATTGTCCAGGTAATTGCCAGCCTCTTCGCAGAGCAAACCTAGAGCCTGTGCGCACGTTACGTGAAACTGTTGCCTGCAACCAGTTTTATTGCACTGCATGCACGCTCCCACGTTTGCCCTGCTCCCACGTCCTTGCTCCTCGCAAATGTAGCACGTCTGAAATGACAGGTGTTTATATCCATTGAAAATTAATTAGAATACCCTTTTCTACACTTTTGTATGCTGAGTCGATTACTCACTTTACTAAACCTTTCAGAAGGTATGAGTTGTAGTATAATGGGCTCCATCGTAGTGACATTTCCAAAGCGTACCTCTGGAATGTACAGGGCACACACCACGTGGGCCCAACCTGCTTGATCTGTCCTCTTGAGAGCTCCATCTCGGCTCGGACACAACTCGCAACGCTGTTCCAACATTTTGCATTGCAACCACACAATTACTACATCCGACATCTTACATAGAAGTTAAAAACTAGGGTTTTTTGTGTCTGAGATTACGAAGACCACATTTTTTACTGCATAGAATTCTTGTTCAACCCTGACCTAGTTCTTTTTACTTGATGCAAATTTCTCAGGTGAGTAGTAGACTTAAAGGCTCGCAAGAAAATCATGAGTCATAAATTAAGGCCATTGACTTTTGATGTATGGTGTGATTAGGTAAAATTCATAAAAAGAGAATAAGTTAATAAGGGGTAAAGTAACTTACCACGCGTGTACTGCGCTCTTGTGATTCGCATTTTCTGCAGTACCACGGTCCTGTTGGTACTGTGACAATACCATAGCATGCTGTAAATAAATAGAATCACTTTTATTTATGCACCTGCTGAGCTGTGTCATAACAAGTATAATCTTAAGCTTAATCTAAAAAATGAGCTTAAAGTAAAAATATGATAACAATTAAAATAGCAATTCATGTATAATAACTATCTCATGAATTAGCGTTATATGATAGAAAAAAGTTATTTTTAATTTTTTGTGGAGCATAAAGTTGTCTAAATATGATGTATATAATGGTGCAGCATGATTTATATTGTTTTCATAATAGTAAGAATTTTTGGTATATTATGAAAATTTATTTTTTCACCTGGACAATGATAATTTTAAGTCCAATCAACTATGTCTTTCTCAACTGTCATGCTAAAGCAATGGCAGTAGTAGTAGAATCACAGAGGAGGTCCCTTTTATGACAGTAGGGGGTAAAGCAATAGGCTTATATATTTTGATACTATCCAATACACTTTAGTCAGAACAGATAGAAAAATATGATACGTTAATACTGATTATAATAAATACATAGGTGTTCTTTCAATTTACATTGAGTTAAATCTATTGTTAGTCAACAATGATTGTTATACTGCTACCGAATAAGAAGAAGATAATTCATACTCAACCTATCGATAATCAAAACCTATCAACATATATTATCAATCTTTTCTAAATATTTATCTCAATATTATTGACAAAATGAGATGCCTCAGCATGTTGTATAATTTACAAACAAAATATGGTACAAAAATACCATCAATCAGACCATACTATCCTACAACAGCGAAACCTAAAATGAGTAAACCGCAAGAACCACAAAATTCCAATCAGAAGGTAAAGAATCTCAGCTGATGACCTTAAAACTAATCTAATTGTAAAACATACCTTGGTGAACAGCGACAGTACATCCCTGTCCATCGCAGTACACCAGCGGATTTTCAGTCCAACCCCGCTCGTCAGAACACACGCAGCACCCTCCAAGCATCTCCTTCATGCTGTGGTCCAGGCGGCCCGAGAGACGAGACTAGCAGCCGGAGCTAGGCCAGCCGACGAGGTTGAACTCGTGTACTCGTTCTTCGTGGGGACATGCTGACGGCGATGAGGTCGACAAGGATACCTGATCCACTGATTTCCTCTGGTTGTCTCGTGTGGCTGGTACACGCGCGTGACGCATCCAACGACCGTAGATACCCGGTCGGTTCCTCTATCTCAAGTATAACTCTGGCTCCTCTTTCCACAAGGAATAACGTTGTCGCCCTAAGCCCTGGCACTAGCCCGGCCACGCGACTAACGTACCTGCCCAATACACGCGGAATTCACCGCTGAAACGCGCTCGAACGGTTTGTTATTTACGACGGCGCTCTATTTGTTTCGCTGGGTGGCCATCTTATTTTGTTGTTGCGCGGTTTGCGCGCATGCGCACTAAGCTGCGCGCCTCGGAAATGCATCATGGCCGACTAGGTACAACGCGGGCCGCGTGCGAATTCACTACCAAACCGGCTGCACTGGACATACATATGTGCTATATTCATGAAGAAAACGCTTGGAGTCTATTGAGCAATAGGGTGAGAATGCTCAAATATAATAGGGGTAATATTATTGGGTACTAAGAGTAGTTTCGGTCAATGAACGTTGAGTAAATGTTCTGGTCTTAAAAATAAAAAACAGCCCTAATAGGCATAAATTGTATATTCCAGTATATTACCAGCATAATAACATCATGCTTTACACGATGCTGTTGTTTTGCTGACAATATATTAGATTATTTGAGGGCGGCAGCCGTTTTAGACGATCTGGGAATAAAGTCATTTTCGTAAATACACTAATCCCACTTTAATTATCTCGCTGTAAGCTAAATTACTATTATGATTAAATATTAATCTAAGGTAATTGATGCGTTTTCTTTCAGCCGCGCTTATTGGAATATTGGAGAGCTCATGGAATTATCTTTTTCTCTGTGTCACGATAAAGGATAAACTCTACATAATCGATTCAGATTCGCTATTTCTTTATTTAAACCGGTACGTATTAAGTTGTGTTCTTTAATTGTGTTTGTATTCAATTAATCATATTTATTTTTAAAGCTAATGGAGGAGTCTATTTATAATGTAATAATAATCATCGAAATATGATTAATCTGAGGGACACTTCTTACTGATGTCACAGGACAGATAAGATATACCAAGTGATCCAAGAATAGGAGTTTCCTACAACATTATTGGTGTAATTTAATTTTTTACGGGTTTCCGATAATTCGTACCCAACAAACATGTAGCGCACACGTTTGTTGCAATGTGTCATAATTTCTATATTATCCGGTATATTGGCGTTACATAACTGAAGAGCACATTGCAACTAACGTGGCCTTATATGCAATATTGTGTTAGCCAGAGAGTATTTTAGATACTAATAATTTTCAATACCTATTTTTTGTAGCGAAAAATAATGATACAATTTATTTCGAAATAATTTCAATTAATCAATTTTTGTCAGGAAAAGAAGTTGGTATGGAATCTACAGAAGCTATTCAGTTACCGGAAGGATACGTGCTGAAGTTAGCAGATAAATCTCATCTTCCAGAGATTTATGAATTTCTTGGGAAGAATTTTAATCGCGAAGAATCGATCGCCAAGTGTCTCTTTGCTGGAAGAAATTTTGATAAAGAAGAGGAGAAGCTAATTGAAGCAGATGAAAATCTTCTGATTGCTGTTGCCTTCGAGCGATCGCCTTGTCCTGTGATTATTCATAAGAAATCGAATAAGATCGTCGGAGTGAACGTAACAATTTTGACTAAAAGGCCAAACGGATCAGAAGCTGCCTCCGTTTACGAGAAAGTAAAACAACAAACGAAAGTGATTGCTGATTATTTCAATTATATGGCAATTATATCGAACGAGGCTGATATTTTCAATCGATATCCAAACGTGAAAGCTGCATTGGAATTTTGTGTAATTGCTGTAGACAAAAATCATCGAAAATTGGGTCTGGCTAAGGTCTTATCATTAGCTGCATTGGAAGAATCGAAAAAAATTAAGAATGTTGGTCTGATATTTGGTTTATACACATCACCATATTCGAAACGGGTAGCTGAAAAAATCAACATGAAATCCATTCTGGAATATGATTTATTAAGATTCAAAAACGATCATGGTCAATCAATGTTTCAAGATCTAATACCTGAAAACATATGCTCTGTAATGGCTCTAGAAATAGTGTGAAACGGATACTCGGTATATCAACCCAACGAACACGTAAGAGGGGGTCAGTGATGGGCACTTACTGGCTCACTGCATCTACCAACAAACCAGTAACGGTTGAATACTGGGCAGCTCTTGTGTGTTTGCTGGGAAGTATATATCCTTATAAAATCTGTAACGCATCAAAATAAACATAACGTCATCCTGCAGATTGAATAAATTCATAATTTACATCTTATGAGATTAACTTATGTGACGTCATACGATTAATACCTTTTCTCAATATGTCAACCTTCTCCAGTCGTCTATTTTTACAGAATCAAGGACCGCGACTGCGCATTAGTTATTTCATTCGTATTTTCGCGCGTTTTACCACAGATGGAGCCGCTGCTCCGATTTCAGTTTAAATGCAATATTTGATCGCGGCAGTAATCATATATTACGGAGAATTACCTGAAGTGACGGTTCTACGAATAATATTTCTATCATGTTACACAACCGCCCGGAAAAGTTACACCTCAAAAGGATTTCAGTTTCGAATTATAGAACTAGCTGTGAGATAATTCGAGAACAAAGGCGCTACGTGCGTGACATTTGAAACCTGGCGAACGCGAACGAAACGTCGCAAGATCATAGCGTCCATCGATGAGACGTCGCTAGTCAGGTAAGTGACAGTTTATAAAAATATTACAGTTTTTTTTCTGTAATATAAACGGTGCTGCTTTAGCAATCTTTTATTGTCAGTTAGAGTATTTAAAGATCTTTACGCTCATATAAAATCTCTGTATGTTAACCGACATTCCGTTGGCCTTCCAGAGGGATTAATATGTTACGCAATACTGTAATATCTATATATACAGATACATACATTCTACAAATTACGTAAATTCACACGCATCGTTCATTAAGTTCGTACTTCGTCACGATCACAGTCTGCCAATTTTTATGATTCACGAGATGACATTTATGCATTAAACAAACTGCATTCCATCCGATTGAACTACACAGGCAAATTTCTTTTTCACGACTTAGCGTCTTCTGAAATTTCTATATTTATCTCCAGGCCAATTCCTTTAGCTTTGTGATATTTGTAGAACGCAGCTTTACACAATTTGTGTCGGATCAGTAACGTTTCTGACCTGTTTTCATATTTCCCGCGAATTAAAGCACGTACAGTTCGCTAAGAAAATTTTCTGATCACCACATTTTAGACTACATTCAATATCCACGTTTGTTAAATAAATAAGAATATATAATTTTTACTTGATATTTCTTTCACTAGTGTGTACATTAATTCTTATTTATCACTACGCTACACAAGCTTATTTGTGAGTATATTGCATCGCCTGAAGTTTGGTTCTAATGCAGAAATCAAATAAATTGACTAAGTTCAGTCGGTAAAATCTTTCTGAATAATATTGTATATGTAATATACGTATAATATAATGAATACACATTGGTCACATGTTGATATACTGATAGGAACTCGTGACAGCAATTTACTTAGTACCAACTCGTGAATGTTAACAGTTGTTGCTTATCATGTCCAATAATTTTATACGAATACAAGGTCGTATTTATGTAACGGTTATACGCATATAGATATACAATATATATATATATATATATATATATATCTGATATATAGATGTATGTATATATAGATGTATATATATATATATATACGTATCAAGAAACGTACGCTGCTCATCTGGTAATGTAGACTGAACAACTAGTCAGTGTACTAAAGTACATCACGGGTTAACAAACTGTCTGCATTACTAAAGTTTTCATTATGAGGTTCGTGAAAGCAATTGTACATTTTTCATTGGATATTATTAAAAATATCGAACTAAATTCTTTCGTAGAATATTTGAAAACATGTATAAAATACAATTTCGATAAGACGCGACCTTTGTTTTGTTACAAATGAAACTGTATAAGCATGTGATTAGAGACGTAGTAGAGGAATATCGGTTTAACGGAATAGGCGAATAGTTTCTTTTGAATTTCAATGAATGTTTTTAACTGTTACCTTGAATTGTGACGTTGACAAATGTTTTGGTATTTTTACAGTTCACGTAAAAGAATGCCGTCTTATCGGTTATGGGGTTCCATGGACGATGGGAACGTGGAATTTGAATCATTGACTAGCGAGACAGTGGACGGTGCTCTTCGTGTGATAAGAGAAAGTTTTTTCAAGAACGAAAACGTTTGCAAGGGCGTAGAACTCATCGAGGAACCTGGTGCTATGAAGGAACTTGAAAAACTGTGTTTGGATGCCGCCAAAGATGGAGTCAGTGTAGTAGCTATACACGTTCCTACGGGACAAGTTATTTCTGTTGCCTTCAATAAGATTCAGGTAAATGAAAAAGACCTTTTTCTTTCACAATTATATTTATCTAACAAATTTTTTTTTTATTTTTAGACACGGCCTTTGAACTCCGAAAAAAGTTCCTTTGAATTGTTCAGTCAAACGTGCAAGTATAAATCATCCAAGACGCTGGTTGACTTCATGGTCAATGTTGACTCTGAAATTAATCTCTTTGAGCACTACAACGTGGACTGCATACTCGAAATTATGTTCCTGGCTACGTTACCTGATTACTCCAGGAGAAGAATCGGCGAGCTGGTCGTTGCAGCTTCATTGGAAATTGGCAGAGAACTGAAGAGAGGAAAGAATGTTAAAACGCCAGTATATATCAACGACGACGACACAATTACTAATAAGTCATCAGTACCTAGCTTATCGTCTGCAATTATGACCTCGAATTTTTCGAAAAACCTCGCTCTCAAATTAGGCTTTGAAATACTTGCTGAGTTTAATTACGATCAGTTTGAATTCAGAGGTAAAAAATTCAGTGAGAAAATAGGCGACGTACATAAGAGTTGTGTCTTGATGGCTAAAAGGCTGAAGAATTAATGAATTTAATAATTTGAAGTTAATTAATCATCCATTAAATAATACTCAATCAGCTGCACAGATAGATTCAGTGCTCTTGACTGACACTTGAAAATGATTATGATCAAAATAATTCCTTATGACAAATATTTTATTGTTAACTTTGTACTTTCATTTGTCATAATGACATTTCATATTTTTCATTTAATCATCGTATTGTTTCATACATATTTCGTATATGGGTCTGAGGTACCATCAGTTGGTATCATCATTAACTTACTAATCATAATCATATACTCAAATTAGTCATCTTGTACTCATTATATATCCTTTAATTAATCTATCGTAATTAATACAGCCAGGAATTATCTATTACGAATTTTTCTATCTTTCATATCTGAGTCTCATTGGTGGATCCTTTGAAGATTTTATAATGGATGATGCAAACGTGTATGTCAATCTCATTGACCTTGATGATAAGATGATGAAATTCAAATAAAAAATTGCCTCGTGTACGATAAGTTTTACTAGCGTGAACGCATTGTGATCTCTATAGCATATACATAGCGTACATAATTTAAGAAATCAGGGTTAGGCTTCCAATATAATAAACTAAGTCGATACGTAAATGTGTCACTGAAGCCAGTATTGTTTTGCTAGTCTACCAAGCAAGTGGTAGCTGCTGAGAATGAGGTGAGTTTGACTTTCAAGTAAATTGCAAATCTTCATATAAGCTCTTCGTCAAGAGTAATTTAAAATTATATTTCATACCATTGACTAGGAAGATACTCGCAAGGAACGTTATAATGGAATCAAGATCCTTTTAAATTCCGGAAATTCTTATAATAACAAAACCCAGAGGCAGAGATGTGTATAAAATGAATGAGTTTGTAGCTTAAAAATATTTTTATTTCTTATGACTGTAATAAGTCGCTGAGTAAATGAGCTATCGAGTAATGTGAAATTGTTAATTAAAGAGATTTATATATAATTTATAATTTCCTTATAAATTATACAGACCTATCAATTTGTAATTAAATCCTTCTTCTAATTATATATATGCACTTCTTTCGTGTAATTATAATCATTTTTAAAAGACAAGAAAAAAACGTCACTGTATATAATCTTATCAGACGTGACCTAGACCCAGTTATGCTACCCTAAAATTCTTATCTAGGACACGCAGTCATATATTGACATAGCATATAACGAATAATCTCAATTATATGATAGATTGTTTGTTTGAAAATTTTCTGCAAAAAAAAAGCATAGTGTACAATTTTAATATATCACGTACCATTTAGTACAATTTAAAGCGCGCAGTTTTAGGTTATATATAGATGCAATCGTGTCTAGTACAATTAGTCGCAGTGTGTTACTGATTAGGGTTAATTGGTATCACTATTACGAATAGTAGATAAACGCAGCGAGGTCTGCAGTGTAGTACGAAGCCACGTAGAGTGTAAATGGTAGATTTCGAAATGCTGAAAAAGTTTGCAGAAACTGCCAATATTATTTCAATCAGCTGTATTCGCGTACAGTGTAAGTGATAATAAATATTCGACAGTGAGTATTCAGAAAAGACTATAATAGCAATGCATAAAATACAGGTATACATAGGAGTTATAATATATTATTGAAAATAAATATTCCAAAATAAATTCATATTCCAGCAAAATAGCCTCTAAGAATTATTTTAATAAAATTGAGCCAACATAAATAGTATTGATTTTGACACATGTAATTTCAGTCCTCACAAAATGTGCGATTACATAGTCAATGGTCCAAACGGTGTCATCAAATATGTCAGCCTTACCGACGACCGAGTAGAAGAAGCCATCGCGGTGCAGCAATGCTCTATGTACCAGGAATGCATTGCCTTAGGCGTAGATATGTACGATGAGCCTGGTGCAGCAGAAGAGATGCAGCTCGTCTTTAGGGAAGTCATAAAAGATGGCTGTAGTGTCGTAGCAATAGACGTCAATACCGACCGAGTAATAGCAGCAGCGTTTAACAAGTTACACGCGAGTATAATAACGTTATGAAATGTAAAAGTCGTAAAATTCCTTAATTACGTATGAATCTTTTATCTTTTTGGTTCAGGTGGTATTGACGAATGGGAGAAAGGATCCATTGGAAATATTCGTGGAGAATAAAATAAAATGCAAAGCTTGCTTGGGACTAATCAATTTTTTGGACAACGTAAGTCAACTGATACTTATTTGGGAATTAAGATAGAATTCAATTTGATGATTATAAGACTTTTTTATTTCTATTAATCTAATCTTGCGCTAGATATATTTACGCGGTGTACTGTTGGATGGACTAACTTTGTTTTATTTCGTAGGTCGAATCTAGTGTTGATTTGTTCAAGAAGTACAATGTGTCCAGTACGATGGAAATCTTTTACGTAGGCACGGACCCCAGCTATCGGGGTTGTCTAATTGGTCAGAGAGTAGTTGAAGCTTCGTTGGAATTGGCACGTCTCATTCGTAATGAGAAATCTGGTAAGACTCCTATAGGGAAGGAATTGACTAATCGTGACGCAATTCCGGAAGTTGCCTTTGGTGTCTTCACGTCGGAGTACAGTCAGAGAATAGCGGCTAAATTAAACTTTGATTGGTTAACGACTATATATTACGATGAATATTATTACGAGGGTAAAAAATTCTCAGATAGGATTGGAGATATTCATAAAACGGCTAGACTGGGCGCAATTAGATTATAATTGGTACAATTAATCTTTACTAGCAAAGAGACGAGCAGTATTCGAAAATTGGTATTATGTATAACAAAAACTTATAACGCAAAATAATTCCAATCGTAATTGCCATCGACAAGTGTATAAAAGTAATTTGATAGTCTGACTCACAAATTTATAATCATTTTTTAAAACTATTATTGCTCTTGTATTTCAAGAATATTGATCTTATGTATAAAGCTGGGCAACTCTAACCAATCAGCTGAAGTTAGCCCAGTCATTACACATCTATTGTCAAGCCAACTTCAGGTGGTACTTTTGAACTGCTTAGCACACTGTATATATACCAGGTTATTCAGTCCAGAGAACTAAAGTTGGAACGTGAGTCTCATGTTCAGGTGGTGTGTTTGGACTGAATAACTATGTATATACGTATAGTATAGGTAATAAGGATAAATTGCTTAAATCGTTGCACTCGATTAATTTCGATAAACTCAAATTCAATTATCTATATAATCAAATGAAGTATATAAGCAGATAACGTGAAAAAAATACGAAAATTTTTATCAAAAAAAAAATAACCTAATAATTCACGCACGACTTCGTTTACGATTGGCTTGCGGAATAATCGGGACGGCATATCGATTAGGTCTCTTTTATACAATTATATTAATACACATAGAGAATGAATTATATATTAAAACGAATAAGTATACGTTAGAATTGAGCACACTGATAAAAGTATACAGAAAGACAGTAAACTTAATAATAAATATATATAAATAATAGCGATATAACAGTAATATAATAAATTGCTAAATTCTATTCAATACAATATAACAAATATATACCATAAGACATTATACGAATACGCTTGCCCTTAGAAATTAATTTTTTTTTTTAACATCTCACGGTCGCCGCCACCTTTTATTCATAAAATTGATGTCACCGACCGTCAAAACTTTGAACAAGTGTCTTTCTAGTCTTAAGCATTCTTGCGTCTTGGCTATTAAAAGCCACTTATTATATTAGATCGGCCATCTTGTTATCCGGTAACACGTAAAGAATTACGAAACGTCCTTGGCCATTATATGAATATTTCAAAATTACAAAGCCTACAGATCCTCGAATTACTATGCTAAATATAATGACGCGTACGGACGTCATTTGCATGTCGACGGTGCAAGTAAATAAATGTAAAAATAAAAATAACGTTTTGCCCTAGAAAATATATATGCGTATCCTAGGATCGATTTGCGATTTTCTGTTATCACCGGAGGACAAGATTAGATTATTTATCGATCAACTTTACAACGATTCAACAACTTTTAACGTCGAGTCTAGGAATTATTTGCCATTTTTTTTTCGTTTTTCTTTCATCCATCTTGTTATGGACGATTCGTTACAGTACAGAAGATTGTGATTTGGCGCGTTATTGTTTTTGTATATATATTTTTGTTCCTCCTAATAATCAAGATGCGCGTGTTTGATTATTTGTTTTAGCGCATTGAGCAGACTTTCGACAGTTTTTGGGAAATTATGTTCCCACTATTAAAAATCAAAAATAAAATTGCACAATACGAATTGCTAATAAGTCCTATGTATACACAACGTACGTCCAGTGGAATTGGACTGTCTAAAATCTAAAATGCTTTTATCTTCGTCGCTCCGTCACTATTTTTTTTTTCTTTTTCGTTTTCAGTTTACAGTAAAATGACTTGCGTGTTACTAACTATTTTATTTTTTCCTTGTGGTTCAATGTCAATCATTTGTTTTCCATTTTTGATTTTATTATAAAAAACCTTGGACGTATTAACTCCTCGCTGTAGAATGACCATTGGCGCCTTTTCAACGTATTTATAATCTCTCTTATATCGAATTAAATAATTTTCTAATAGTGATTCGTATCAATAATAATTGTACCGTAGCGACAGGACATTTCGATTCTGTATCCTCTTTTTTTTTATCTTTTCCCATCCTCCGCACGTCACCTAAATATCATATAGTTTCAGCTAAATTGCGCATTAATGCGACAGCAACGGTCGTTACGTACTAATAACCAGGAACCGTCGTACACATGAAAAATTTGGCACAAGAAAGTCATTCCGTTTTGCGTGATTGCACCATGGATACGTGACTTAACGATTTCATTCATCCCATTCGAATTTTTAAATCTTTGCGCCAAAGCGTGACATACAAAAAAATAGAAAAGTGAAAGATAGAAAAACATTAGAATAAATATCAATAAGACTTAACGAGCAATTAAGTAATGAAATGTTAATTTAAATTTAACCTAAACTACTTAAAGATATTATAACTGCTGTGAAAAACATTAAATAAGTAATTACAATAATTAAAAGTAATACTATTTTCCTAAGTCTGTATGTACATAAAACAGATAAAGTTTCTGTATCCTTGATTCATCACGTATTAATGATCTTGTGCAACTTGTAAGACTACATAGAGCTGCTTTTACACGTATCTACGATTATATAAAACATCTCATGTGACACAGAGAGACATACGTGCGCGCGTAACATCACAATAATACCGAAGAGCCCTACGATTCGCAGCAATAAATATTTTCGTCTTTTTATCTTTGGCAAATACATTACGCTTATCTAGAGAATTTTAGGAGGGACGAGCCAAGTAATTACCAAGTGCCCAGCAAGAGGTAGAGAGAAAAAATTAAAAAAAAAATCTTAAGAACACGAGGGACAAGAACATTATTAGTATAAAAAGAGCATGAACAGACTATACCTTATACAGTAACCATATTGCTTTGTATATTGAAGATATATATACACCTGTAGTTCTTTACCGATAGGATTATTGAATAAAAATGTACCAACTGAAGTTAGCTTTACCACAGAGATCAAATGGACAGGCTAACTTCAGTTTGTACATTTAACTTGAATAACAGTGTATATAGACGACACGCATAACGTGTACCTGGTGCAGGACACTTCAGTGCCTAAGCTACTCTCTCCGTGAAATTCTCAGACTGTACTAACAAGTGTTATAAGTACCGACATCAACCATCATCCAAAATATCAAATATTCTCGTTATCAAAATAAAATATAAATTGGCAATAACGTGACTTGATGGACGTTAATTCTTTTTTTAATACATAGGAAACAGTTTTCTTTTCTCGTTATTATTTTTTTGCATTATTTGCTCATATCTCATCGTTCTCGTAACGCGCGTGTAAAATGCCGGAAGTATATCACCTAAACCTTGGAAAGTCCTTTCTCACACTCCCGTACTCGTCTACCTTCATCCCTTAATAATAATGTTCTATTTATTAATCTTTTCCCCTGTTCTTCTACTTTCGTGAGACTGAGACAAAGTGCGGCAGACGGGATCTGATTTTCTGGATGATTCATCTGTGACAAGGTTCACGTTGGATATCCGGAGGTTGTATATTCTGATAAGGTAGCTGAGTGTCCCTGAAGTGGGCCCGTACTAAGAGTCCAAGTCCTAGGAGGACAACAGGAAGTCCAAGTAGAGCGCAGATTAATTCGCCGGTTACACCAGGTGACCAGGAGATGGTACCTGTTACAATGAATATTTTTGATTCTCTGTAGGTATGAGAAATTATAATGAGATGACTGTACGTATATTTCTTGTTAGCATAACAAGATAAAAATAATCAGTTGTAAATTTGACAGATATGGATTTCCAACGAGACAAGTGACTGATTCAGTGAAATTCGAAAATCCTCACCTCCATTCACGCCGACATCCATTTTGTAAATACTCCACCAGATCCCGGATAAGGGTAGCGACACGGTAGCTGCAGCTACCGTGAAAACTGCACTCTCTGTCATCGCCAAGAAGTTCATACTGGAGATGGCGAAGACGACGTAGGAGAAGAGGAAGGTCCATCCATGACCGGAAACGTTGGAGCAGGTATTACCACCTCGAAAATGACAGCGTAAACCGTGTTGAATAGTTTTGTAAAGTTCGACCGGCGAGAGACCCTGAGAGTAAAAGTCAAAATTAAAAATAAGAAAATACCAAGGTCCACAATTTTTATATATACAAATTTAAAAACAAACCCTTCCGATACCAGGTAGAATATCCAACCAGCTAAATGCCAAGATAACAAGGAACGTGATGACATGCATATGGAACAGCGTTCGCATAATGGGCGGTTTAGGGTAGGTCTTTGGCTTAATCGAAGGATCCGGATCGGTAACGTGTAGAAGACGTCCACCCTCCTCTTCAGATCCCCTACGTCGAATATCCCTAGATGAAACCAACCTGGACACAGTATACAGGAAGGAATTGTTCTGGGTAGTAAGAAGCTGGCAGACGTTTTGCTGCTGCAAAAGAATGAAAAACCATCTTATAATTATCTGAATGAAAACAACCCTTAAATATAACTCACCCCAGTAGTATAATGACTCTCCAACATAGTAAAGACCATAGCAAACGCTGCCAAAGCACCGACGTATATAAAGGTCCATACCGCCCTGGTGCCCCAGGATCCTCTCATGGATGCTGTGTGTGCAGAAACTTCACGACCTCGACAACGAAACTCATCACACAGACCATAATCGACACTTATAAACAGACCCACTATAATAGTAGTGCTGGAGAAGATGCGCTGAAGACTCATCACTGAAACATAATAAATAATTGACATATAAATCATCCCTTAATTCACCCTCAGATATAACGATCATCCAATGAGCATCCATATATACAGTAAATTAAAGTGACTTACTTTTACGGCAGAAGAAAAAATAGTAGACCAACGAAAAGACAAGGGTGATCCCTTTTATGGGATCCTGAAGATGACACAGAACTCTATTCTGATCCAAGGACAGCGTAATGAAGACACCAGCCAGGGCGTACAGGGTGGAAATCTTCGCAAGGGCGCATCCCGCTATCCTCACTCGCATACTGTTAGGGATTAAGGGTGGTGGCGGTGAGATCCTCCCCACCACGAAGCACACCATCCCCAATATACAAGCTGATAAGAGGGCAGTAAAGGTGAGACCTGTCCAAAAAAAAAAAACCGGAAGTGACATATATTATTAAGTGCCAAAAGAGTACATGGATTTTAATTATACAAAAGATGATCAAGTGTCAAAGATTAGAAATTCTACGAACGATAAGGATTGCTTTTATCTTATAAAACAAGTGTTTTATCATCCTGGCTTGTGTCATCGGTGAATCGATACCTGTGTAGGCGTTGGAAACAGCGCTGACACTTTCAAGATAAAGTGGGAAGCTGATAATGAGGGTGGTAACTGAGGCGATGACGGTGCCGAGGGTGGCCAGAAAGCCAAATTTTTGCCAGCCAGGTTGATCCGTGTCGAAAAGTTTATCTGTTGGTTGATAAACGGCATATGGCGACTCCTCGGTGTCTGTGTATTCCTCGATTTCTACGTCACTTCCGGTACAACGTAGCTCTTCCTGTTCCTCGTCGTCCATCATCGTCGAGACGCAACTCGTCAAGCTCGCCAGGTTGACGAATATTAATGTGCTGAAAACAAATATTTTTATATACATTTTTTGTAACGTCACTCTTCACCAATCATTTATCGACAGTAATCATTGAAATACGATATACGAATAATAATAGTATCAAAAATTTTAATACAAACTGTACATCGAACATATTTATATACAGAACATAGATAGCTGTAGATCTCCAATTTGTTTTTGTATACTCAAGGGAAAAATATTTTGTGGCTTTTTTTCTGCCATGCATCATTAGGCGTTTGAGTACGTGTTAAAGTCCATATGTTTCTTCTTCGAGATTAGATAACTTTTCGATATTTTTTTATCCTCTAGTCTCATACAAAATATTGTCCCTAAATGACAGGGACTGTAAATTTATGTATACTTAGTCTCTTTAGTCCGGTTTGTCTTTTTATTATACGAGTCAACGTTAATCTTACGACTACGCATGTAATAGTAGTTTTAATTGTTTTCAAAGCCATGGCAAAGCTAATAAAGTAATTGGTATGTATGTTATATGAATGCCATGTATTTTTTATTATTTTAATTTAACATTTCCATGCGGAGTGAACTTTTTCTCTGCTTTTTTCTGTAAAACTTGCGTGTAAATTTTTCACTTGGTTATTGGCAAATTGGCAATTTCCCACGACTGGCAAACAGGAAAACAATGCTGTTTTGCGGTTATTTCATTGGACCATTCTGTGTAGCTGCGAATATAGAGGCTTGGAGAGTACGTGGCCAATTTCCGAACAAAGAAACGAATTTCCAGCAATGTTCTATTCCTTTTCTTTATTTTTCCATTCTTTACCAGAGGCCGCTGAACTAATTAGCTGGAAATCGAACAACGGAGAAAAGAATTTAAGGAATGCGAAATCAAAGGAAAAAAAATTAGATTACAGCATCGCACTTATCGCGGAGCGCACGACTGATAGTAAAAATGTAAAACAAATATGGAAATAAATTAAACCACAAACTTGATAATTTCGGTAATCTCCAAGAACGATAAACTTGTCTAGTGTATCGCGTATCTAAAAGCTCGTTGGCGAATCTTCTTTATCAATTCCAAATTTGGACACATCACGTTTCCAAATGCATCTTTACATTATATACCTAAGTACATATATATATATATATATATATATATATATACACACACACACACACACACACATATATCTAAGGTACGATTATAGAGAGT
>JARQTG010000371.1:625549-672892 GCA_030142615.1 Syrista parreyssii
CTTTACATTATATACCTAAGTACATATATATATATATATATATACACACACACACACACACACACACATATATATAAGGTACGATTAAAGCGATTGTAAAGTCATATATTATTCGTATATTTATTTTCAAACGATTTATGTATATGATACTGACAAAACAGATCCTACTCTGCTGTTATTAATCAACAAAGGAAAATAAATTGGATGTTTCAATTGATCAAAAACGTCACAGGTTATACAAGATTAGAAGAATAAAGATGATTATGAGGTTGACGTTTTATTATGAAGTTCTGCCACTGAAAACAATGGAATCTGTATACATATATGTATACAGCTTCGACTCTGGATGTAAGTAAATAAACAGTAACGGAAATTATTGTTGCAAATAAAGTAACGAATGTGGCTTTAGAATTTATGAAAAAGATTCAAAACATGCTTGGAGTCCAGTAACTTACTTGCTTCGCAGAAACCTAACCTGACACCGCCCAGCTAGACAGTCAGGAACTTCTATTCAGGGACGTCTCAGTCGTTCCAGGATGGATTTGTGCGTTCGATCAATACTTCTTGGACACTCGCGAGAATTTTCGAGATCAAGTAAAGATACGTAGATTAATTAACTCAATCGTTAATCGAATAGAACATAATTCGAAAAAAAACACTGCGTCTCTCTTGAGATGCTTCAATACGAGACGTTCCACCCTTGGCGTCTAACGCGCATGCGCAAACTCCTCTAGAACGAAGTTGCCACTGCGCAAGTCTTAATAACATTAACGGATTAATATAAAAAAGACGACTGAATTATTAACTGCATCGCGGCACCACAGAATGAAATTCTTTTGTTCTACCCTTTGTGCAGGTTATACAAGGTGTCCGGAAATTTTTTCAACGACAATTAACTCGCGTAGTCAAGCAGTTCAGCCATGGCCGCCATTACTTCTTTCGTCCCGCGTATATAATTATTTATTAACAGATTGGTTAGTCAAGCTTAATTCAATGCGAGAACTTAGATGAAGCGTGAGATACTGAGCCTCTTATTTGCAAGGGCATAGATTTTGTTGACAGTCTCGTTTTCGTGATAATTTAGAACTGAAATTATAATAATTTAATTAATTTTTTACTCGTCTGGAAAAAAATTTACGTATACACAGGCCTATGCTAATGGATACGGATTACGCTGACATTTTTTTTTGTAAGTGAACTCACGATTAATTTTCGAAAAATTTATCAATTTTCATATCAGAAATCCCTGGGGATCCGAGACTCCTCGTGAATCGTTACGCAGTTCAATTGTGACAACAATGGAGGACTTTCAATGGATTTTCAATGGCCGTGTGCAACCGTATTGATATAATTCAAAATGAAAGCCGAGCCAGAGAGATGATTGCAGTTGTTCATGAAATATTATTGACTGTCCTACAAAGAAATGGATCAGCCTACAGAATATATCAAGAAAACGTTCGCCATTGTAATTTTTACCAGAGAAACTTCCAAAGATATATACATATATATGTATATATAAACTGATAGTCGCAGTTAAAATTATTTCAATCGACTCACCAAAAAGGTATGATGATGCATGGTTTTAATTACCCTCTATACACTAAGCAACCTTAATGAATTTTCATTCTTTTATTAAATCTCTTTCTACGTTGCCCACCACCATTGGAAAAAAAGCTTACCCCATAATTGCTTCCTTCCGTGCTTTAAGCGTCGCGTTTTATATGTTCATTATATTTGCTTTCTTTCCTTTGTCAAGAATTTTATAAAGAAAATAGACCATCCGGACTGTACACTTTGTCAATAGGAAAATTATGTAGAAGAAATGTTTTTTTTTTTTTTTTATAAAGATTCCTTTTAATTGTCTTAATATTACATTCATTTTGTCTTTTGAACAATCTAATGCATTAAATACTAACAGTTTCAGGTTCTATGGATTGGCTTCAGTGTAGGATATGTATGCAATACAGGAAATTGTGCAAAACGTCAAATTCTCCAAGTTCCAGAACGAAGACATCCTGTTTGGTACTTAGAGGAAAGTTAAGATGTCAGCAACACGCGCTGTTGCTTCTACAGTAGCGAAATAGACCCACGTAGTATCTATACAATATATAACTATATATTGACTATAAAGAAGTTACCAGAGAGTCAGGTGTTCTCAACTAGGAATGAATAATAATTTCAAGACTGAATTAAAATCGCTTCTCTGTATTCACATTTATGGAAATTCATGTGTCGTTAAGTGAACGTATGTACTCACAACGCTAGTCAAAAACATATGGTTGCCATTCGTATATTAAGTATTGAGACACATTTCTGTTCAGCTTTTCATTTAAATAGCGTCGAAATTACTTACTCGTATTTATAGATGTACGTATATACCTATCTACGTCTAAACGTACGTATATAAAGTTATTTACTGATATTATTCAAGTTTTAATCGAATCATTAAAATATAATCAAGAATGTTATCGCCTCGAGGGCTCTCCTGGTGCCAAACAAAAATTGTGCAGTCACGGAGGAAAGTTTTTCAAATTTCTTGAAATTCTTCACAGAAGCTTCCTTCAACTTCTTGTTGATTGCTCGCTCGATGTTGCTAATTCTGTTGCGAAGTATAAAATCACGATCAGATAAGACGATCGAGCGAGACTTATAAATGAAAATATTACATCACGTTATAAGAAATTCTTGGTAGTACGCGAGTCTAACGCCAATGAAGTTAGCGTTGACGGAGATTTAACGACCAGGGTGTTACGTGCGTAACGCATCTGGCTGAGCGTCAATAATTTACGCACGTAAGAAATAAAGTGGCGGTTTGTTATTCTTTTACATCATCTCGATCTCATTCCGTCTTGATAAACCGTAACGCGCGTGAAAACCTAGTCAAAAACAAGAGAATGTAACCGTCGTAGTCTACACGCAATAATCAGTGCAGTAAACCTTGACTGTCGAAAAAAGAATCGTGAGCTTGTAGAAAATACAAGGGAAAACAAAATTAATAACGGAATAAAAGTGCACCGTGAAGTTGGCGCTGAGGATCGATAATTAGCAGCGTAACCTAACCTAACCTAACAGTTTGTTGACATTGGTAGTCATAAAACAATCAAGCGGCTAAGAGCCGCCTAAAACACCGTTTATACACGAGAAGCCTTGTGACAAATAGACGAGGAGAGACATAAGAGAGATTTATTTATCTTGGGATTCAAAATGCCATATTATCCATACGTCACGTGAGACGAGCGTGTATACTTTGGAGTAATGGAGGTATCGTTAATCTTCCTTTTTTCTTATTCTACTCCATGAGACAATTGCAAATGTCCTTAACAGTTATTTATCTGTTTACTTACTTACGAAAAATTTACTCATGACGTGTATTTTCATCCAGCCATTACGTAGGGTCGATGTTGATTCCACATCCTTTGATTTCAATATGCAAAGGGTCTATTTTTCTACGGAATTCATTTCACTGCCGTCCGTGAACGAAACCCCGACGGGAGAATCGATAAGAACTAGGTTAATACGATCAGGTAAAGAGGACTTCTTTAGCCTACGTTGAAATTCTATATTTAGAATGGATATAGACGTATTACGCACTGATATAAACCACGAGACTTCGCTAGCTTGTTGTACTGCATCAGCTGTAAACAGTAATACCAACTATTTCTAACATAAAGTATATTACTATAGCGGGATTATTAAATAATAAAACATGACAGAAATTTCGAAGATATTCAAAGGAACCTTCTGTCCTACAAAGAGAGAATTGTAATAAGAAAAATTGTTGTGTACTATGGTAGAAATTTGTTTGGAGAAATTTAATTATTTAATAAAGAAACTTATTACGTTATAAGATGCAATAACGTTTATGTCGATTATAATAGTTTTTGTTTTGAGCAGAATCTTATAGGGTTACATTCTTTAAATCCTTGACACAAAATGTACATTTGATGTCCAGTGGTTATGTTAAGGCGCTAAGGTTTGCTTAGACTGGGAAGAAATGTGCCTTGGCAAATACATATAATAGAAAACCAATAGGTTCCAGAAGACAGATGTAGATCCTATGGCGGCGTCTCTCAGCGTCCTAACGGCGATTCTATAGAGGTCGCTTTGTTCGTACAGTCAGTCAGCGCGCGGCATCCGAACGAGACGCGTCGTGCCGTGGCGACGTCGGTCGTTAAGGAAGAGACTAAATATCGTTAGAAAATTTATGAAAATTTCGTGGGTGTGTCGATGAAAATATATAACAGAAAAGAAATAAGCGTGGACGTTCAATTGAACAGTATAGTAAGAAAGCATAGTGGAAGTGTTAAGTAAATTATTTAAATGATAAATAATCTCGATAGCATAATCGTGTCGTTCAGTTAACCCAGAACATTGTGTACAGTGACTAAAGGTTATACAGGCGATAAGTTTATTGGAGTTAATATAATAAGTGTCAAGGAGGAAGGTGTAATAATGATCATAAAAGAAATCGACCGTTTTAATTGACGTAAAATTACACGAATAAAAAGCAAAGAATTCGATTCAAACGAAAACAGTTGTAATTCGGTATTGAACACTGTGGCATTGATTGACTATTGGAAATATGCTGTACGATATTTGTGCTCGTAAATCGTATCGACCTTTAGGCGAATTTTCAATTGACCTCGTTTACTGTTCTATTACGTTAACGATTCTATAAAAATTGACATTACCATCGGTTGAGTGAATTTCAGTCAGTATTTCTTACTGTGCTGTTATCATAGTATCCTCGTATAGGTTATACACGACTATTATCTAATGATCTATATTCCAATCGATCGTTGTTTGGAAAAGTTTAAAATGCAGAATGCGCGACTGCGATCGCTTCCTACAGGAACGGGACCGACTGTGCTTAAATGTGAAACGAACTTTTACAACGGACTGATCGTTCGCGATACCGATAACGGTGAGCAGACCTTAAATACACCAGAACGATCGATGCGACGATAGAGGAGAGATAATAACATACACTGTTAGTGGCAATGGAGAAATGGAGTTGAGTGTTTAAAAGTGAACGAGAAAACGGGGTGAATAAGTGTCGAAGAAAGACAACGAGAGAGACAGAGACAGAGGTAGAGAAAGAAAGAGAAGGGTGAGTACAAAAGTTACGAGCTAGATAATAAGAGATAGGAAAAAATAAGTAAATCCGTTAATGAGCTGTCTAACTGAATCTGAGATTTTATCCAAGTCTTCGCCATTATAATTTATACGTCGAGCGATTATACCTTCGGAAACTCAGTAGGAACTTCGTTATTCTCATAAAGAGAATCAAGCAAAGTCGCTCCGCGTATAGCTGGCTGTTAGTTAACCAATTTGTTAATTCAAATTACTTAACCGAATTTTGTATTCGCTCTGTTGTACTGCTCAAGCAGAAAGTAGTAAAGCCCACTTTTCAATCGGACGTCGCGCGACGCACATCTCGAGAAAATACATTAGACGCTCATCGCCCCTGGTGATAAACAATGGATACGACGGTCGCGTAGACCGTTTTATTTTGAATTATTAATTATTGGAAAAATATACGAGACAGACAGAGATGCATTTTTCAAGCGAGAGTGAGACGTCTGTTTTTTTTTCTCTTCTGAAAACTCGACGCTCTAACGTCACGTAGCGTTTACCAGTTTATCGGATCGTAGAGTTCAGCAACTTTTTCTTGAGTGTGAATTTTTTTTTCGAGGATGCTGTATTTCGTTGGTCGTTTGGTATCGCGAGGCGTCGTGACAGCGGTAGACTTTTTTGATGTTTTTTCCTGCGTTATTTTTTCTGGAAACCAAAAGACAACCAGGAACTATTTATCTCCAGGATTGACTGTACATATAGGTTATGTCGTGACCTGGGGAACCTGAGAATCTATCGAGGTTGACGACTTTGGTGCTATCGAAGGGGTAAGTGGACCTCGTATAAGTCATCGTGGTAAGGAGTGTTTGTTTGCAGAAGCACACCCGGTATGTTTTCTCAGGGGTGCTATACATTTCAGAAGGCTCAGTGACGTGGAGGCTCGTGAACACGAGTCTGTCGCTACTTGAGAATAAAACTAAAATCGCTGTGGGAATTTTATTAGTCGAATTAAAATATAGAAGTCAAAGTTTGGATTTGAAATTGAACATAAATAATGTACACTTCCTCGTACAGATAGCACGCTACTTGCTATTTTTTTACCTGGGACCTTTAGTATGTCTTTTTAATTCATTGATACGTGAGATTTTTGTCACGTTACACAATACCGAAATCACTTTGTACTATCACGGCTCAGCGTTACTCCCCACTATTATTAGTCATTCTCCTTCTGGCCTCTATCGATATGATAATGGCGGATGCCTGTTGGTAACCGAAGTGCTGTACGAGTTGTCGCCAATTGCTAGAAAGGAAGGGGAAAAATTTAATAGGACGAACTAGAAGATTGATTTGCGTGCGTTCACGTGCGCGCTTGTGTGTGCATATGTGTGTAATAAAAAGTTAGTAACCTCGATATTGACATTTTCACGAAAACAAATTGATCAACGTGCATTCACGCTATGATAGAGGTGCTGTCACGTACACGTGACGTCATCGTCGGGCGACACGTGATTCTCTAGAGTTCACGTGATAGATTTTCAGGGTCATCCCAAGATAAAAATTTTTTGTGTCAATCATCATTCGTCCTGTTGCTCTTGGAATTTCCTTCTTGAAAATTGTTATTTATACATTCAATGCACGGCCATATTGAAAATTTACCTAACTCGTTAATCCGAACCTTTATATACTGAATGACGATACGAATCCCCTCGAGGTCAGCTTGAAAGTATTATCACACAAATATCGACACCCTTCATCTTTTCCTGCAGCCAATGATAAATCGTTTCGTTTGTCACGAGAGCGTATATGCCGGATCGATGCCAGAATGAAGATATCAGCGAGATGCTCGCGTGCGCAAAGTGCGACAATGCCCGTTAAATGCAGTCCGTCGGTTGTTTTGTCGTTGGAGTCAAGTCTAACCCGACACAGCCTAACCTAATCCCACTTGAAACCGAACCGACACATCCATCCGAGTTTACCCAGCATGTAATAGGAGTTTGAAAAAGAAAATAGAAACCACGATACGTAAAACGCGACTAGGCTTTAGTAATCATTATTATTATTCGCAGCCAGTACGCCTGCACGTGCATCAAAATAATATCCGACTAGCGAGACTTGTTTTCAAGATGGCGGATCATGATCACGCTAACCTTTTTCAAGCCTGCTTTACGGCGCCCTCTTGTGGCTTATTGACGCGATATATTTTTTGTATGAATTTTGTAGAATTTTTTTTTCTTTGAAAATCATCCGATCAAACTGCAATTATTACTGTCTGTATTTCTGAGCCAGACGCATTGGTTTATTCGGTTTTTCTTTTCGTAGGTTTGTTATCGTCGGCGATCGACTACCGCGACGTGGAGCCACCGGCGTCGTATAAATCTTTGGAGGGAAGTGAACGAAAGGGGTGGGGGACCCCCATGCACCAAAGTGGGTTAATGCTAACGCAGTTTTCAGAGTTAACGAGCACAAGTCTGATAAACTGTCTGTAATTTTTAACGCGTCACGGGGCTGCGCTAATGGCGTTATGCAAAAGTTGTTCTCCCGCGTGGGACGGCAATGGCGACGACGTCGTCGGGATCCCTCGGTGGCGACTTGAGGCTTTAATTAATTTATGCTAATTTCAAGACGCGGCCATTACGTCCCTGCCATATCTGTTTCCATGTAGCTCAGGCCGTCCATTGAACCATAAACCTCTGGACAAGAAGATCTGACAATGAATTTCACGCGCGACTAAAAGCTACGAATTGTTATTAAAGATCATACAGCGAGACCGCAGGGTTTCGAGGTGGCGTAGGAACTGGGATGGTTTCCGGTCTCCTAGCTCTTCACTTTCCAAGACTCGCTATGTCCTTTCCTTCCTGACTCGCACCGAGTCGCTCAATGACCTCTGTCTCCTGTGCCTGTCTCGAGTCCATCGCGCTCATCACGTGGCTGAACTTGGCGCTGTCGGCGCCAGAGGCGCTGAAACTCGACTCTACCATGTAAAACCAGAGTTCTGCATCTGACGCATTAAATGGCCGTATTGCGTACGGCAACACGGTTAATCGAGGATGCGCCTTGAGTCCGTTCGCGAAATTCCCTGCGCACGGGGCTGTAGACCCTGCAGCCGATAGGTCGTTAATTTCGTTGTAAGTTTGACATTCTTGTAGGAATCGTGAAAAAGTGATACAAATTCACCGCATGACACGTATGCGGTCCCCAATATGTGTCACGTAAACATTGGCTTCACGCGTGCCTCTGTGTATCGTATAATACGAGTAGATAAGAAATAAAACCAGCCAGAAAATAAAGCCGTACAGGGAAGAACCGGTAGCCGTAGGCGGTACGATTTTACTTCGTATAATTATTATTTAGTGCAGTGTAAACGAAGCCTCTAGGTTTATTTCCAGTATTACCTATGTCGGGAAATTCCCTGTCTGTAATACTTGGTCGGTTTATCTTGCCGTTAAAGAAAAAGTAATAGCCAACGTTAATTAATGGCAGCCGTACTGGACGTTTCGAAAGGTGGGAAAAGGAACAGCTTAATTCTATTATCGTGAAGAAAGAGCGCGGAGAATAACGTGGGCTTATGACGCGTCGCTTCGATGGCTATTCGACGTTTTGTTGTCCGCTTGAATTTTAATGTCGTCGGCTTTCGTAAGTCAAATGTCAATACGTATATTTACGTTATTTGCGGTTATATTTGAGTCAGGTGACTTTTTCGTCCACGCTTTACTGCTGGGCATTCGAATTTTATTACACGAAGCATTTTGCCTACTGTGGCCAAGCCGGTAGCAGGGAACGAGGCACGCGGATCCCTGCGCTCAAGTAGTGCGGCAGGCGACGCGCACTGCTAAGCCAAGGTGAAGGACGACGCACGACGCTTTACTTGTTGTGTTTCCTCGCTGCGGGGCTCAGTGACTTGGAACTGCCAGACTCGGTGGTTATCGGCTATACGTGATTGATAATATACGTTTCGCGTAAAGGATGCGAAGAATGCGAAAAGTTTAACGAACTGTTACATGTTTTTTTTAATATTTTATTTTCAATTCTACGCTCTCGTCACTTTGCGTGTAATTAGTCAATTTTTTTATTAAAAAATATACGTTATAAATGTATATTGCGAAATCTCGATAGGTGAAATTTCCCTACTACGATGCTAATAGGATACTAACGGACTGATGGGATGTACTAATAGTGTGATAGGATACAGGGCAACTTCTGTCGTAGCTGGCACTTGGGACTGAATAGGGGTGGAATTTTAGGGGTAATGACAGAACCATTTTCTGGAATTTGACCAACCCCCACCCCTTCCCACACTACTTATAGTCCGTATGCATCAACGTGGTTCGTACGGGCAACGGGAGCAATCGCCATGACAGGGGTTGCGCTATAATTGTAATTCGATTAGGGGTAGTAACCCTATTTACAACCCTTACTTCGATTGTTAAAAAAAAAATTTTGACCTTGCTTATGGCTCACTGGCGACTATCGAAGTTTTTTTTTTAATATTGAGGGGTGGGGGTGGTTTTCACCCTCTTTAACCCTGACCGGGCGCGCGTACGCAAGTATGTATTGGACAAGTTTTTTTGGTTTCTTTTATTTTCCCCTAACGAACGGTCCGGGGATGGTTTTTTGCTTTTTGAAAGATTCGTAACAACCCTTAGGGCTACTCGCTTCGCGGTGCGAATGAAATTTCGTATTCATCCGCCCGACCACCTTGCTTATTCTATTTGCAAAGTTTGATTAATTTTCAACCCTCGCGTGTGCTTATCCTCACTCTTCTCTAGACGGGGGTGCTTTAACTCGGATCCGTCGGGGTTGCTTATTTTCTTCCTCGTGCATCACTTAATTCTCTTTTATTTTACAATTTTCGTTTCCTCCCGAGACTCAGGCAACACGTTTCCCTTATTCCTGCTTTAAGGGATGCTAATCACTGCTCAGTCTGACAATTATTGGTCGCTTTCGTGGTAATTTTTTCTTTTAAAGATGCAATTTTTTTTTTTCCATTTGTACAAAAACAAGTGAATTTTTTGGATATCGCGAGAAAGAAAATACCGATACTACCTTACTGCTCTTCCTTTCGTGTGGTTAATGAATTTTTTTAATTACTCTCCCATTGCCTCGTTTGCCTCTCTCCTTTATGCTTTTCACACCACGCTGTGTTATTTTATTAAAGCAGCGGCGGTTGGGGTGGCCCGTGAGGGAGGGAGGGGGTGGGGGGCGGGGGCCGAAGCAGACGGCGTATTGGAATGAAAAAAAAAAATTGTATAACGTAAAGTTTAACGAGGATTCGTTGCAAAAGAAATATTGCGAAATATCATCGTTCGCGTTTTACCTTTTATCCGTATTAAAAAAATAAAAAAAAACGTGAAGGGGTGGGGGGGATGAAAAAAAAAATAATTTTTCCCGGGATTTCTCGTCGACGACGCAGTCAAATTTGACGCCGGTTCAAAATTACGAGGGATGGATTTTTGATTTTTGCTGATTGTTAATTATCGGTTTGATAATCGTTTCAGCTACGCTGACTTACAATTACGTGGCCGCGTAGCTAGGAATATCCGCGTGGTGGTTAGATTGGGTCTGGCTAGGTTAGGTTCAGAGGTCACTCGAAATTCCATCGGGACTGTATTGTCTGTTCAGCGGATGCTGGCCAAGGGTGAAATTTTTCAGACGGCAGTACTACGAAAATTTGAACTTGGCTCGTGACGCGACAATGTACAATCAATACTTTGAATCAATGGCGTTGGAGAGATGAAAAAAAAAAAAATTGTCTTCGTAAAATAAAATCTCGTGTAAAATTTTTGGTATTTTCAGACTGACGTATAAATGAAATTTTGTTATTTTCATATCAAAATGTCATATCGTATTAATACGTTTAAGCCTTTGATGTTTAATTTGAAAAAAAAAAATCCGCCTTTTTATACTTTTGCTCGATTCACAATCTGCTGGTACATTAAACGTAGCTGTGGATACGAGCGACTGCCGTCGACGAGAATTCGTGTTCGCGCGCTGCAAGTGGATAAACTTTGCCGTGTTGCGTCCATTGAAAAAACAAACGTCCTATAGCACCCGAGCGTCCAGTGTATATCTATGTCTGTGATATATCGATCGACAATACTTCCGCGCTCTGAGATAATATTTGAGACCGACTAAATAGCCAAAGATAACAAATCAGATTTCCGTATAGTAATTGGTATACCCGGAAGAGGCAAGCTCACTTAATATTAGATGGAAGCGGGGAGGCCAACTCGAGTCTAGGATTATTGAATTGATGTTTGAGGGTAGCGAGAAGGAGGGTAAGAAGAGGAGGGAAAGGGAAATAAAAATTATATATCGAATAGTACAAGGAATCGAGTCATAGGAAGGGTGGGGGTTAATTAAAAAAAAATTTTTTTTTTTTTTCGAAACTCCAAATTCTATCTGCGGTTATTTTATTCCTATGGGGAAACAAGTACGCGGCGCACGCGTCACTTATTTTGGATTTTATATTTTTCTGCCAAGTGTATCTGTTACGCTGTACCGTATATATAGATATATACCTACATACTGACATGTACAAAAGTATACACAGATATGTGCGGTAGGTCGGATTACGAAAATGGGGTACAGTGTGTGGTGGCTGGGTGGGTGGGAGGGGAGTAGAAGATCGGTCAAGGGAGATGAAATGAGATCTGTTGGTCCATCGTAGCGCAGACGCCGGTCAGCCTCGCGACGGGTATAATGTGACGAGGAAAAATATAATTTTTAGTGGTAGCGGTGCGAGGGATTTTCACCCTTGTAAAATTAGTTGCTACGAAACCGATGGCTAAAGTGTCGTTTGCTTTGTGGGGGATGTTAAATTTTTTTATTAAAAAAATTTTTTTTCTATTTTTTATTTCATTATCTCTTGTGCGAACCGATACTCGATCCTTAAACATCACACTGTAGCAAAAGCTCGACTGAGGGGAACGCCGGACTTGGTCTGCGTAACACAGTCTGGCATTCGAGGATTAACACTGGGAACAACCGAACCCGTGAAAACGACTGATTTTAGATTTCTTGTTTGAAATAGCAGAAATTATTAGTTTTTTTTTTCTTTTTTTTTCTTTCTTTTGGAATTTTCATTAATATTTTTCGAGATGAAAGAATAAATATTGGTGTATGCTAATTTAATTTTCATCGACCATTGTAATTTTGAGGTTTCGTATACGGGATGCTTGAATACATAAAAAACAAGGTTGGTTGTTCTAGTATTAAGGTTGGTATTCAACCTTAAGCCTTTAAAGTGCTTCGCGAATTCTGTGCGTGTGGGTACGGTGGGTCTGTTTAAATGGTTTACCTACCCTTATTTTCGCCCTTAGAAGTATACTTTGTTACCGCGTATCAGGGTTATTGTATTGTACTTTATTGTCGTGGTACGAGGGGTGCTGTTTCTTATTCAGGGCTGACATCGACGGGCTGAAATTATTTTTCGTCATCAAGCATATCCCGAGTAAAGGCGAATTGACGCGAAGTGTATAATATCGAGAAGCGTGGAACACTTGGCTTGACGCTTTTTCTTCCACTACCCACGGGGATAATGCCTAATGTCAGACTGGTAGATTTGAAAGTGCCGCGCTTTCTCTTACGAGCCCCCCTGTCGGTCTTAGGAAGACCGAAAGCGATAAATATAAAAAAATAAATTGCTGTATTAAAAATTACCGAAAAAAAAAGATATTCAAATTACATTAAAAATTCATACACGTGCAGTCGCCATTTTGTGGTCTCATTGATAGAATTGAAAAGAAAAAAAAGACCGTGCAATTTCGTGCCTAACGAAGGAAAAATAACTCGACTGCGGTGAAAGAAATGAATCCGAAAAGAGAAACGGGATATACGGAAAAGGGAAAGGAAGAAAAAAAAAAAGATGGCGACAGATGTTACGCAAAAATTGTCGTTGCGTTAAAACCGTTTAAATTGGTTTCCCGCGCGACGCGTAACGCCGCTATTCAGCCAATGAAATGGCGTCGTTCAATTTCCCAAAGGATCGCGTATCAGAAATCCATCAAATCTTCTATACGCTAGCTGTACCACGCACAGGAATAATTTTCCACACTCAATCACAAAATGTCGATGCGAATATATCAATAGCCATACTAAATATAAATCGTACATACCGTACTGACATATCCGTTAGCCTGCTTAACCTCATTCGATTCGTTTTCCCATAACACAACACGGCAGCCCCATAATGCACCACTCTAAGCACGAACAATACCGTACGTTTCTCCAAAGTTCCTATACGAGTTCACGTAACGACATAACGAAATAAGCTACGTCAAATGGATTTGACGAAAAGTTACAAGGAACGTGACTGAGTCAATTTAATTTCAAACTCAACTATGTATACGTATATGTATATATAGTACTAGATAAGAGTATATATATACATACACGGTACAGCCTAGGTATATATGCAGTAGGTAAGCTTGACGATCAGAAATTTCGTCATTTCGGTGTCAATGGGAGACGCCATTATTTTGGCTGCACGAATCACAGATAAAGGCGTCAGCTAACGATAATGACGTCGAAATTATATAACGCCGAGCGTCGACGTTATCCATTCTGGTAACAGTGTATACGTTGATGCGTTATCCGTCGTTATTGTATCGTCAGTCAATTCGTCAGGCCGAAAGGAGAAAGTACTTTCATTATTACGCAATCGACTACTATGTCAATTTATCGAAAAATTTTCTCCCATCGCAGTCGACCCTTTCATACGTTTGCTTATAGTTCTTAGGCTTGAGCTGCAGGAGTGTCGCGCGGAGTAACGTCCGAGAGTCTGTCGTCTTATGAGAGTAAATACGGTGCACGTGTAGACGTAAGGTTCGTAGATACTAAAGTAACGCGACTCGGAGTACGATGATTCAAGTTTGTTTCTTTAATCAAGGATAAGCGAGGTCGTCGTTCTGGAATTCTCCAGGAGGCAGACGCTTGCCGTGTACGTCGGTGGTATTAAAAAAAATGTACGTGGAAAGATTGGACCGTGAATGGCAACCCCATTAGGAAGGTCGTACTTTCCACTGCGGGGTTGGTAATCGGTATAATTTTTTTTCTTTCCCTATTTTTTTTATTTCCTTTTTTTTTCCACCATTATGAAACACCGTCAGACCCGACCTCAGTCGTCAGGTTCAGCTGTACTCTGTGACTATTTATCTACTGTACTTTGTACACACACTGATGCTTGGCTTACCACTATTCTCTAGTTCCGTTAGAACTTTGTTTAGGATACAGTGGAAATGCTTCGAGTGAATTGCTTCGGCTACGAAGGGTGGTTCACCTGCGAACTACTGGAAAATAAATACATAGAACTTATCATCACGGGTAGTGGGTTCGGTGGCTCAGTGGTAAGTGTTCGACTTGGTAGTCCGAAGGTACGTGGTTCGATTCCCGGTCAGGACTTATGAATTTTTTTAGCGCTTCCTGCGGGTCCGTTGGTTACCATTAATTATAACGGGGCAAGTTGGCGGCATCCGTTATACAGTTACACTGTTATTATATGAATATCGTTCAACCTTGAACCGCGCTCGGCGTCCCACACGAATATTTCCGTTGCAGTTATATAATACACGTGATTGCGCGCATATTTTACTAAAGGTATAAAGTCACACAAAACGTTTCACCTTGCCGAAATATTTATGCGACCGACTGTACATGATATATTCGTCAATATTAACATTATAACGCACTGAATCTAATGGGCGTAATAAAACTAGCGCATTAAACCTAACGGGGTTGCACTAGGTTCATAAATATATGTACACCCTATACCGCACGACGTAATGACGACTTTCAATGCATCCATCCACGAAGGCTACGTGCACTCGTATGCTTTATTATGTTATTTTGAAAAAATAATCAAGTCTGATTATGACTTTTTTTTCTTGAATTTTTTTTTTATAGTGATTAGGGTAAGAGCGATGCTAATATCGACGTTGTTTACTTGGATCTTGGAATTTTCTATATGCATTCCGACAGGGTGACATAAATGTGACTGACGCGTTTGATATTTTATACCGCGTGGAATTGAAGTAGGAATGATTTTTTTTGTTGATTTTTTTTTTTTTTTTAGTGATTAGGGTAAGAGCGATGCTAATATCGACGTTGTTTACTTGGTTATTAAAATTGTCTGTATTCATTCCGACAGGGTGACATAAATGTCACGCGCTTGAGGCGCGTATGCGGACGCGCGTGGAAAATGATTTTTCTTTTTCTTCAACGTCCCTACTATCATCTACCTCTTTCGTTGGCACGACGAAAAAGGAACGGACTGTAAAGGGAAACGTTAAATTGTAGGCTTCTAACCGTGTAAATTATATACGCGACCCGCGCTCTGCTTTTGCCTTTACGCTGCTTCTATTTTACTCGCTTTTTGTTCTCTCTATCTTTGTCTTTTACAGAGAAATAATGGTGTAGCGGTCGGCGACGCGGAGCGTTTCGAACGCGAGGGTGGAGCTCGCGAGAGAGAGAGAGAGAGAGAGAGAGAGAGGGGGCAGAGGTGAAGAGGAACAAGATGGAAAAGATGGGTGGGGATTTTCAAAAACGAGAATGGAGCCAGCGACTCAGCTTACGCGGCAGTCGGAGAAGCCATCAGGTTGGTTATAACGAGTCGCTTGTACGTGTACTTAATTTTTTTCTTTATATATATTTTTTTCTTTCTTTTTTTAATACGCAAATATCAATATTAATTTTGTCATTTCTCGGACAATTTTTGTTACTCGCTGATTGGCTGTTTTGTAACGAGTCTTTTTTTTCTCTCTTTCTTCCTTCGTTGGCAGTTATAGTGGGTGTGGTGGTGGGTGGGTGGACGATACGCCAATCTGACGTTTGAGCTGGGCTGGGTAATTTTTTTTTTTTTTTTTTCAATGAAAAAAATTATTATTCATATTCCATGAATTCGAATTCCTGTCGCATTCATCGTAACTTGTTTTGACCTTAAAGCTTCTTCTTCCTTTCATCCCCCGAACGAATCTTGCGCGACTCTTTTCCAGTTTCGCCTTGTCGTTCGTGATTCTCCATTCGATCCACGGTACCCGTGTTAAAAGTTCCATTGATCGTATCGTATAGGAACTTGCGAATATTTAAGTGTATTATTGACAGCTCGTAACCACGTGCTCCGTATGACGTAAAGCACGTTGCCACTGGCAGCCAATTAGACTCGAACGTACACGCAATGCAATTACAATTTCAATTACTAACGAGGTCCTTGCTTGGATCATTCGTGAAACGAGTAAAACGCTTCCCGGACAGCCGTTCGGCTTGTTATTGGCGCGTCGTTCGAATCGCGAAAGACGTTCTTATTGGAATTCAAATTTTCGCGGGTTTTCCAAACGATCCATAAGTCACGTATAACTACTCGCCTTTTTACGGGACCGCGGTAATCTGTTAACGTGCATCTCGAATCCTCTATTCGGGAAAAATTTCAATTTCGCATAATCAATGCGTTCTCGTAACTGTATACGAATTATTTTCGTAAATATCGCAAACACCGAAATAAATACTTTCGCCACGTGATAATCGCGAAACGGCAGCACGAGGTTCGTATAAAATTTTGACAGGTATTTAAAAAAAAAAAAAAAATTCACGCAACTCGCATCTCAATTACGGCAGTTGCTACGCTTATAGTTGTTACGTAACAGCGCGGTTCGCGAAAAGGTGCGTGGAATTGCAAAAATTGTATTATTATTATATTAGTCAATTCTCATAAATTATCCTATCACATTTTGAGCTTACCATTTACTTTCGAGTCTTCTTTATTTTCCTACTAAAAAATTACGGTTATACCGAATACACGTGTTACGTGCATCGCTTAACGCGGTTGCGCCAAGCATAAATCCTTTTATCCCGCAGTCTATGCACCGGCGCTTGTTCGCCGCGTGTGCATACGCGGAGACGCGCACAGCACGCGTAGGAAGCTTCGTCCATTGATTTTACACGCGCGACGCGTAGCTCGAGCAGCCATTTGACTTGACAGCAAGATTATCCGGACATCCGGTCCAGAGTCGGGCGACGCCATCTTTGTTTCGTTAGATGCAATTTTAGCGCATATATTTCAATACAGGATTTCTATTAGTTTGAAATTTTATTATCGTTACTTTTTTTTTTTTTTTTATACGTCACACACATTTAATAATCGATTCCAGCATACATGCGTTTCATGTTATAAACTTACGTCCGCGTAGTCCGAGCGGTTGGTTTCGTCGTTACGAAAAATTGGCGGGAAATTCGCAAACACTCGTGAACCGGCGAGCTTTGATTTCTTTTTCTCTTCTTTCTTCGTTTCTCATGCAACTTCGCACGAATTTATTGAAATCGGATTTAAAGTGTCTACGGACTTTGCCCGTCATCGACACGGAGCGTCTGTTCCGGGTAGTTTGAATTTTTTTTTCTTCTTTTTTTTTGTTTCAACTTACGAATCCTATTTACGTCTTTCTTTCTATACCCTGGTCGTGGCTCGAGTCGACGTGACGGTCGAGCAAAAAAAAAATGTCTCGTCCAGCCTTGCGACGTTACTTGATAATTGTATGGAAATTTCGCGCACGACTTTTACCCACGTAATCGCGTGGACGCGAGATATGACGACTGGGAGGATACCTTTTTTTTTTTTTTTTTTTCTTTTAACTTAAATTCCTGTCGGTGTAAACTTTTCGAGCTGTGGCGGCTCCGTCGTTACTTTGTTACGGTGAAGTTCATATCTTATTGTCACGTGTCGAGCAGAATGATAAAAAGCGATAAAGTTATATATATATATATATATATATGAAGTTTATACAAAGCGTCATGTGGTTGAAGTACAATGTATTTAATGCGCGATGAATTATGGGAAAAGGTGAATAGACATTTGTATGGCTGTTGTGTAGCACGTGAGGTTAACACGTACCTTAAGTGGATAACGTATGTACGTAGTCGGACAGAAGTAGCAGATATCCGACAACGTCCTTTCCCAAGTAGTTTCACCACGCAACAACCTCGACGATCGATCATCCCCTAAGAGCCGACACGCCGGGAATGAAGTTTCGCAATCAACTCTGAGAGCTGCGAGGATTTGCATTCGCGCGAATGGCGCACGGCGCTTTACGAGTATTGCGAGTCTTTGTCGGTCCGCCAGCTGCCGGAAGGAAATTCGGTTGTTGCTTGGGCGTCGCGACGCGGTGGTTGCGGCAGCTCGCACGTCATGGATTCGCGTCGATCTTGACTGTTGGAGAAAGGAAAATATTGGGGAGCTGAGAAAAAAGTACGCGAAGATTGATTTATCTATTTTTATTTCTTTTCATTTTCTTGCTAATTTTAACGTCCGACGATAAAATAGAGAATTCGAGAAGTCAAGTCACATTGGGTAACTCGACAGTAACTGAGGAAAAATAAGTAATAATATCATAGAGCGTGTAAGAGTACAGTGCGTATAGGGGATGATGAGGGTTAAAAATTTTTTATATTGTTTTATAAGAAATATCGTGACGTCATACACACGGGAATTGTCTGCTGTGAACATTTTTTTTTTTTTTTCTTAAATTTCAAAGTTTTTGTCTAACTGCTACTCCGGCCATGTTTTGGGCCCAAGTGGCGTCCTGAGGGATTCTGGGTTTTTTTATAATGAAATTTCCATTAGGGGTTGATACAGTATTCAGTTTTTGGGAGATGGTAATTTTTTTAGGGTTGCCTGTCTGTAGCAATGTTTTTAGACGGGTTGAGACACATAAGGGTTGGTAGCGCTTGTGTCCCGATTGAAATTTTATCATGAGAATTCAGGGTCCGTCTAGGTCTCAGCTAGTCTCGAACTGGTCCAGCGGGGATCCAGGAGGATCGCTGAACTCGTAAAAGAATATTTTGACTAGGTTGGTAGTCGTGGTATAAATAGTGAAAAAAAAAAAAAATGTCTCTTACGCGCTTGATCAATTTACTGGTCGCGAGTGCAGCTTCTGTTTCTTATACGAGAATAGTCTGTAGTATCTGGGGTACGTAGGGGTGAGTTTTGATACTTGGATATGCAAAGGTTTCCGTAGCTAATTTTATTATGCATAAAGGGTAGCCGTGGAATAGTTAATGTTCATTTCGCATTACACAATTGGCGTCTGGCAGTCGAGCAACCCTTTTCTGTCTTCTCGTTATTCTCAACTCCATCTTAAAATTAATACCTTTTGAGAGGAAACGTCTTTCCTATCTGCCCTTATTGCGAGGGTCGTATCTGCGCCAAGGAACCCTTACGCAGAGGGATGATTGTAGTCGGTGGGGGTAGGTCGAAAAAAGGAAACTTGGTTTCGGCGAAACTCGGCGCAATGACTTATCTAGCGTTTAGCGTAATTAAAGTGCGGCAAGGGGTTGGAGGGGTGGGGGTGGCAGATTGAAAACAAGGGTGGCGAAACGAATGGGGAAAATGACAAGGAGGGGTTAGCTACCCTAAAGGAAGTTGTACCTACGTTGGCAGATACTTCACTTCGCAGAGGGTTAATAAACGCCGGGGGTGAAATTAGCTGGAATCTTTTCTTGAAATTCATTGGAGTCGTATGTACCTCTGGAATGGGGTGTGTGGTTTGCTTTTTTTTTTTACATTAAATCTCACAAACTACCCTTGAGAGTGTAGTCTTTTATATTACTACCCCCTTCTGGGTCACGGTGAGGGTGTATCGCGTGTACGCGTGTACGGGTATAGGCATGCGTCGAGAGGACACATAATTCTCTAAGGGATGAATTGAACATGGTGAAGTTATAAGGGTGACACATTGTGATAAGGTTATGCATTGTTGCGAAAGGCCGTGAAATATAGGGGTGGATATAATACATATAACACACACACACACACACACACACACACACACACACACACACACGTGTATATGTATGACTCAATATACACGATATGTTATTTCCGGGCCATTCTATTTATTGTGATACTGTGGAATAGAGCCAGTGGTGGCCTCGGAGGGGTGAGTTTTGGTCAATTATATGTATAATGTTGTTCGCTCGTAGGGGATGAAGAGGAAAAAAAATTTCACCGCCTACAACAGAACTTTGAGCTTATATCGACCTAAGGGTCGCTACTGAATAGAGGGATGACCCAGACCCTGTCACAGGTATTATATTTTCATTGGGAGGGATGGTCATCCCCTGCAGTGCGTGCTTGTCCGTTTCATCCCCCTAACACATTTTTTTTTACTATCAGTAGTTACTCGAGTTACGTTCAGCCAACATTCTTTACCCCTTTGATATGAACTTGTCAGTTGTTCGCTTTGAGCGGGGACGTTGACGTAATAATAAATTAAGCACGATAAGGGCGGTTCTTAGAATTCAAAATGGCGCTCGAAATTTTTTCGAAAACTTATTCAATCTCGAAATTGCCGCCATTCGAGAATGGGATTCGTGAATGTGTCCCAATAGAGAGGGGATGAATTTGACAGGTGCGTCCCTCTTTGTATCATCCCTTATTGCCATAATACAGCATACAGCAACTGACATATTGAATTATAAGAGCCCGTAGCTCAGGGGGGATGAAAGTATTCTATTTATAGTCGCCCGAAAGGACACTCTGTGTCGCCCTTCTTTTTTTTTTCTACCCCACGGTTAGCTACCCTTTCATAGCGGCGGCTAGTATTAGCATCTTGGATCCATACTAAAACATTAGACGTGTATCGCATCCCTTACTATAGCGTATGTATCTTTCACCAGATAGGCGTTACACATGTATTTCTTATATATCATATATATATATATACACACACACACACACATGAAAATGGCTTTTCAATATACATGGACATGGACAATGAGATGCTCTTGTCAAAATAGGGGTGGATATAGGGACAGTGGATTCTATATTTTTTACTCTTTTCTCCCTTAGGCTGGACTCCATGTTTGACATTCCATATCGACGAGGTAATCAAGCAACCCTTGTCTGATTATTCAATCTCTTGTTTTCCTCTTTTATTCAACCCTTCCTCGTAGAGCTGGAAGATCAATTCCGTTCACGTTAATTCAGCGTGCAGCTGCACCGGATATTCTCTTTGCCACCCCGCGGACACGACGCGGACATAAAATATTGCCTGATAAATAATTGTCAGAGAATGTATGAAATCGCGGAATGTATAAATTTTGTAAAAAAATGTTTTATATAAAAAGAAAGAAAGAAAATGTTAATCGGCAATAACACTTTTTTTTTTTCCTTTCTTCGTTTTCATTCTCAGGGTGAACTTCAGGGTTCCATGGGGTCCAGGACAATGACCGGTTCCGTGAGGAGCAGCAGAAGATGGGCGAGTTTACGACAGCACGTGGCTCACGGTTCGTCCCTTGACGATGGTAAGCCGGCGGTCGAGCTGCTCCTGGATCCACCAAACTCGAGGCCTGGAACTCCAGGTTCACAACCCCACTCGCCGAACACCCCCAGGACGCCGCACACGCCCGTTAAGAAATCTAACTGGGAAGTCATCGAACACTTCACCGGTGCCCCACGGCCTTCGATCGTTACGGTGAGGAACAATTGACTTTCATCTTAATCATTTCGATCTCGAGGAACGTTGTATTAATTCACGGCAGATGGCGCCACTTGTCCCCCCATACGGTGCCATTGATTCGCGTACGCGAACCACGCAGCTCCATTACCTGGGTGAAACCGAACACAATGTCGAGAGGGTGTAGACTTGATCCGATCTTTAGACCTGGAACTCGCACCTTGGTCTTCCGGTCAACTTGGAACAACTCGTCTCCCATCGCACGACGAGTCGAACGTCCTACGTACCTGATCCGTGCCACAAGGACAGCTCGGTCCTAGTCTGATCCAAGTGCAGCTGCAATTGATACTCGTGCAAATGAACTGATCGCATCATTGTCACTTTTTCAAGCTGATCCGACTGACTCAGAGACTCTTGGTTAGACAAAGAAAAAAAAATGAGATTTCGATTGTTTTCTTATCTTTTTTCATTTTCATCAAGCTAGAACTGCCGTCGTCTCTTCGTCAGCTCCTACCTTTGTTCCGTCTCATCAGGTCAGATTCTCCCAGCTTGTCGCCAAGCTTCACCAATATTTCTCACAATGAGAAATAACCTTTCCAGAAACAATAAGGCGCCGTTAACCCTCCGCCGGTTGGAAGTGCCCGAAAGTCCACCGGAAACGACCTCAGGCTGGGCACCAGAGAGGGGAGAATCGTCCAACCGTCCTTAACGAACAAGAGACGTCGCTGCGTCACTGCAACATCGTACACATATGCGAACGTCATCCCCCCCTCCCGAGGATACACAATCTATACTATACCTGTACCGGAAGTGATTTCAAAAGTCAGACTTATCTCCAACCCCTTCACCGCTTAGATGATTTCACCGCTCTCGCGTCCAGGCTTAGACTCGCCGTTTCCCCACCTACAGGTCACTTCCGGTACGCTTTCGGGACGTCTTCGCTTCGGCTTTACGAAACTACTGATCACCTTACCCCGTCTCGCTATTATTAAAATCGACCACGATCGAAGTGTCGAAGGTCATCGTTGACACGTTATTATTTGTGGCTGCATTAATGGCGACGTCCATATAAAAGTATCTCGATAAAGACGTAATTGTTGAAGTTTCATCAACACCCGTTACATTGCTCATCAAAGTCATGTGCTCGCAACATGAAGTTACTGATCCTCATAAATTATTTGTTACAGATGGGACGAGGATCGGAAGCGGGTATAGGGATTACGACCGGAAAGGACGTCATAGTGGAAGCTGCGCTGGATTCACGGATCACGGAGAATCGTGCGAGATGCGCACTCAGCAGGTTTCTCAGTGCGCTTTGCGCGTCTCATCGGTTTAAAAATCTTCAAGTTAGTCTTTCCAGTTGCTTTCGTCACTCTCGCTCGTCTCGCTCAGTAGCGACTGACGTCGCGCCAGTCAATGTGGCTGCCGCCACGTGCATTGACTGTGTAATATTTGCGACTGTCACCCGGCACTACTTTCCGACGTACATCGGGTTATCGTTAACCAGGGGTAGCGTAGGGATTCTAATAACCCTATTAACACGATTGTATTTCTAGTCGACCCCCTTCTGACAGCCGGCATGGAATTTCAGCGATGACGAAATCTCGTTTAATCACGTGATTAAATTAATGTCAGTAATATTAACCCCGTGTCGTGGATGTTAATTGTAAATCTCAACCCTCGCCTACCGCGGGTTACTTGGGTTACCGAAATTATTAACGTCTTCGTCAAGCCAACCCCTAACCGCCCGGCAATCATGAACTCGTTGGATAGGCCAGTGGGACTTCTCACGTAGTTCATTCATATGCTGCTTATTCTCCCTCTCTGCGTCCTTCTCTTACTTTGCTCAAAGATCCATGCGAGGAATATCGCTGTCTTCTTCGCCGACTGCTCGGATGACGTGTGTGCTTGTTGGGGTTTGGGGAAAATTACGAGTCCTGTCAATTGCTGTGAAAAGGGTTGGTGATTGGCTGACGTATTAATTGATATAGTTTTTTCCACTCCATTTGTTTACTTTGCTGTGATTGTTCTCTCTCTCTCTCTCTCTCTCTCTCTATATATATATATATAGAGTGTAGGGTGTATAACGGGGAGAAAACCACCCCGTAAAATAAGTAGAATGGAAAAAGTTTCTGGTAGGGCTATCAGGGTGAGATTGTCGAGTGGCTCTCTATTACCCTTAGAGGGAGGAACGTACCGATGTCAGTCGTACTGTAAGGGATGCTGTAGACGGAAGAGATTCGAGGGGTTTGCTAAGGGATGTTTCACAAGAACGTATACAGAGATTAAAGCAGACGCCTAGTGTCTCTGGCCGTTGTCATGGTACCTAAGAGACTAAGGGTTGTATCGCATCCTTTAAATCCACTCCTAACAGCACGTGTCTTAATTCTTCAGCTTCATGTTAATTTCAGTACTGGTTCCCCTTCGCTGTTTTAGTTTTCTTAGACGCGTCCTAGGTGGCAGCACTGTCGATCATCAGTAACGAGGACCAAGCGAAACTTTTAATCTCTTCGCGAATTACGAAAAAATATATGTTCGATCTTTGACTACAAACTAATTCTTTTTTTTTTTCTTCTTTTCTTTTTCTAACTTTCAAGCAGACTGCAGATACAGTTGTCAGTCGCGTCTCTTTGTCCATTCGTGACACGTTTCCTATGCTTTACGTAATTATTTTTCAAAAATTACATACATATCCGGTAATTCGAATTTTTTTTAACCCTTTCAATTTGGATTGAAATTTTCTTTTTTTTTGGGGGCGGGGGGTTTCACCCCCCCTCCCCCACCCACCCTTTCCTCCTCCTCCACCGCCTCATTTATTATTACATATCTCGTTTCACTCATCACCAGCCCATCTACGCATTTTTCTGGATTCTATCCGACAAATACATTTTACCAGGAGTCGCTATTGTTTTTCACGCCGATATAAGAAATTGCCTCGTTCCACGCTCCTCTTCAACATTGGCCCTGTTAGGCGCCACGTCGCGACGTCCCTTTACGCCTATACACCGCTATTTCGGTTTGCGCGTCAAAATAACCTGTCAGTCACACCAGTTCCTCGTTTTACTCGACGTTTTTATCGACGAAGAAATATCCCCTCCCTCCTCCCCCCGACTACCCAGGATACTTGAAATGGGAAGTAAATTGAATTTTCACCATTTTTGTTTGGTTTCCTTTCATCCTGCCCACCCTCCCTCCCTCTCTCTCTCTCTCTCTCTCTCTCTCTCTCTCTCTCTGTGTCTGTCTGTCTCCTTGAAATTTCTTTCTATCATTCTTCATACGTCTTCTCTCCTGGATATCAATTGCTGTTCCTCCTTATCAACGATAAGTGACACCCGCTTTTCTTTTGACTTTGTTTCTCATGGGGATGACTTTGTATTTCTTGCTTCAAACTGTGCACGTACAGCGCACCCTTTGAAAATTATACGGGTGTAGTACGTATACGTGCGCCAGGGGAGACACTTTCGATATGTATTACATACCGATAGCACGTTGTCGCCATGTAATTCCCATGTTAAGTAGGACACCTCGTAAATACTTTTTCGAGGTACCGTCCGCGACAAAATTTTCGCGTGGGTATCGTCGAGTGGAAAAACACACGGAAGAAGAACGAGGTTACCGACAAGAGGAAGAAGGAAAAAAACAAAAAAGTGAAAGGACACAACTGTACGTTGAAAAAATGAGAGCCGACGGGAGAGAAACGTTTCTGTATTCCTGGAGGATCCGTGCTCGAGACTTTATTTTTCTTTCTCCCGCTCCATGGCCAAAGGTACCACTTTGCTTCGATCTCTTTCTCTCCTTCGTGGAAAAAAAAAAAAAAAAAAAAAAAAATCTTACGGTCCAGTCAAACGTACTTTTAATATATAATTTGTTTTTGTATTTCCCCTTTTTTCTCTTTTTTATCAATTACGTGTTTCTTTATTTTTTGTGGTTCTGCTTTTTTTTTCTTTTTCCCTTTCCTCTCACTTATTCATTTTCCTCGATTCGTACTGTCTGTCTGTCTCCCTTCTTCCTTCGCCCTCACCGCTCGACTTCTCTCTTGGCGCCTGTCAGATCGCTCTGGCGCGAACGATAAATAACGAAAAACGCGAACCTTTTTACGGCTTCGACCATTCGTTCTGATGATTCGGCACAATGAAATTTTCTCCTTTAACAATAAAGGACGTTTTGCCCGCATCGCGACTCTTCTATATATGTATGTACGTCTGTCGCTACATGCGTGTACACACATACGCACTTGGCGCACAGTGTATATACGAATACGCTTTATATATACAGTACACGTATTTGCTACCCGTATAGCATGCATTACTGTATACGGAGTGACGGAAGCTTGAGATTTCGCTGAAGTTGTTTGAGAATTTTTTTTTTTTTTTTATAATAAATAAAATTTTTGCTGAAACATCGACTGTAGTATTTTTAGTCCGTTCGAGAGTCATGCGTGAAAATTTCAAAATTGTATTACATCACCCCTTTGTTACTTGACTCACGACGCGCGAGGGATGCCTTCGCGCTGCGTTATAACAGTCGTGGAAGAAAATGTAATATTTTTGAACGTATGTACCGTCGGACATGTTTTTTATTTTATTCTTTCAAATTGCTCCTTTTCCTTCATCGTTTGATGACTGCTGTTTCTCTTTCGCTCTTCTTTCGTGGGCTTCTGCTAATCCCAGGCATTTCGCGTAACAATTGCCCCCTTAAATTACGTCGCTTCGAATATCTCGCGCCATTTCCATCCCCTCTCTCCCCCTCTTTCACCCTTAACCAGAAATATTTTATTTTTCGTCATCGATAACGTCTTTCGGCGATTTTACAAAGCTGACGAAAATGGCCGCCGTCTCCGAGGGCGCCGCACCCCTTTAAGCACTCGCGTTAACCCACGGGGATGGTAAATCAGATTTCTATTTTATCGTTAGGGATATTCCTTGGATTATAAGGAAAGTCCATTGCCCTCCACCCTCCCTCTCCTGGCAAGGGTGGACAAAACGGAAGTAAGGGACTCTGGCTGGACATCCCTTTTCTTTGAGACCCTTGAAGGACACGGACCATGGGGTGAGTGCGGCCGGGTCCACAAAAAAAAAAAAACAAAGCAACCCCCTTTTCACCCCCCTTCTACCCTCCCACCCCCACCAGACCCTACTCAATCCTAGTAAACTTATAGCTCGATTTGCAACTTCCTCCTCTTCGAGTGGATGTACGCCGTCCTCTAGGGGTTGAAGGGGATGACGCCTTTTAACATTCGGCCATCCTTCGAAAATCCGAGCCGGATCTGTTCCTATGGTGATGATGTTGTTGAGGAGGCTCGGGGTTGCTTTTGTACCGGTAATGAAAAACATCCCCCCCCCCCCCTCGCCTACCCCATTGACAGAGACAGATGGCGGTCACGGGGGGAAACTTGAAAATTAGATTCACACTTGACAAACTTGCGGCTCGTTTCGGTAGTCTGGAAAAAAACTCATCCCCTCATTTGTAATTAGCTCTGCTCCTTTTGCCGATCCGCTGCATTTACGTTTTCGCGTGTACATTTATTTAGGTAGGATCGACGAACTGCAATGTGCTGCAATGTGGACCCCTATGTCCAATCACCCCTATTTTCGATCGTTTAGACGGGGACTTTAATAAAGGTGAAATTTGGAGATCGCCGGGGTTGATTTTTAATAAACGCAATTTTGCGGCTATTTGATCGATATGCCTCAAGGGTGGCTTGATAGCCTTGAAGATTTTGTATATCCACCGGCCTAGGGGTAGTTAGGTCGATATCATTCTTTTGTTTTTTAATCTCACAGTCAGAGCCCAGGAATACGTCATGCATGTAGCATTGATTATCGAAAATAAAATCGATCGATATTATCGTCGTTACTTTATCTAACCCCTAGCAGGCCTGTTGCGCGTCGGTTAAAGTTTTCATAATCGATTAAAATGTTCATTTTCGTATCCTCGCTTCTACAATGCATTCGCAACCCGCCATATCGATCTGTATGCCGCGAAGCGTTAAACAGGCGCATTCGCATGCATCACTGTAGGAAATATTTTTACTGCCAATGAATTTACTTTTTGCTTTGCCAATGGTACCATGTGTTTTCCCATTGATTCCCATTGACTTACAGTGGTTTACTATGTATTACACTTGGCAATGGGCCTATTTGCCACGAGACCTTTTTCTGTGGGTTGTATGACGACGACCGATCGGCGTCGCGTAAAAGCGGCCACAATCTGCTATCGAGTTGTATTCGATATGCAGCAAGTTCACTCTGAACATGATTGTTAGACTAAAGGCGAATACCAGAGGCGAGCGATGACTCGTAGCGTATGGCAAATACACGATCAGTGTTATTTACGTCAAACCAATCGCCGTCGATCGCAACAAAGTTATGCAAACAGGAAAATTGTCGGGGTTCGATAATAAGATTTTGCGAAATTGCGAAAAATCGATTTTTCCATACAAAACTTTGCGCTCTCGTGGCTCGCGTTTCCACGCGGGCTTATCGGCTCTCGCGCGTGGGGCGGACCCAAGGTAATTTCTGATAACGAAACTTTTTATTCGATTCCGGCGACTATCGACGATAAGTGGACGCGCTCTGCGAGCGCGCGTCAGCATGTGAGCGGGAATAAAAAAAAAAGAGAGAAAAAAAAAGAACTGGAAAAAATATAACGATCTGTGTTATCTATCGATTTGACAAACTCGAGGTTGTTTCGAACCCCGCCATTTTTTTTTTTTATACACAACCCCCTGTCCTCTTCTCACCATGCGCACCCCTTACTCGTATTTCTTTTTATATCCTCCTTTTTTTCATGGATTTCTTTCTTTTTATCTTCCTCCTCACGCACCCCCTGATCTCGTCGTTCTCATCTCTTATTTTACGGCCTGGTAACGCCTGTCAGGAATGCCAGACGCCGTGGGCGTCGCGACGCCTGCACCGGTCCCTCGAAATACTTCAAGAATAACGTACGAACGCTCGTTCGTTAAGGGTTGCCTCGAGAGGGTGTTAATAAGGCATTGTCTACGTAACACAAAGTGTATACGGATATCCTATGAAACAAATTTAATTGGGGTAGAATTTCCAAAGAGTTCGATTAAATAAGGGTTGATTTACGTGTATACGGGGTCGTAGGCGTGTCTCGGTACCTGCAGCATCTAACCTCGTTTCCCACTCCTTCGGATTCTATTTAAGGGATGACGCGGAAGGATCGCGTGCTCCTACAGTCCCGAACATCCCTTGTTCGTGACTCACGTCCTACGGCCATTGGAGCCTTGCCAAATATTTTATCCTCGTTTCCACATTCACCAGTGCAATTCGCAGAGTGCACAGGGTGATCGAAGCTACACGGTGATCGCGAGCACTGCTGCCACCCAAAATCAGCCCCATGAACTTCGTTAATATAGCCAGGGGATGACGGGTCGCCTACTAAAATCGTTTTGGCTGCTCGTTCGCGTCAATTTCGATGGATTAATTAGGTGATTTTCGGTGACCAATTATCTTTTAATTAATGCATCTCGTAAGCGGCGAGAGGGTTTCGAGGGGTGGGAGGGGGCGAGGTGTTGGTCGTTACAGCTATAGTATACGAGTGAACGAATGAAAATGGCCGAGTACCGATAGGGTGAGAGAGCCGATAAGCGGTAAGGGTGGATTTTGCGAGTCCCAATTTAAAAATGGTAACCGCAAGAGAGCTAGAGGAACGATCGGTAGACCGGGGTGAAGTGGTGGCCGCAAGGGTGCAATTAGGCGCGAGACAAGGGTTGAACCTGACGGCTGGGATTAATCGGCATCAATTAAAATCTACTCTCCTTCTTATTGGCGGCCTGGTTTTCTACCGTGGGATCTAAAACCACCCCATGTCCCTCCTTATCAACCCCCCCCCCCCCTTCCACTTACTACCTTACTGTCTACTTCCTCTCTTGTACTTTCTTGCTGCCACCAACCATACTCTCAGTTAAGTGTACCATCATCCCCTTACCACCCCCCCCCTACCCCCACCCACAATGCTCTAATGCTTTCCGCGAGATTTCCCAGCAGTCATTTCGCCTTTACTTAGGGGCGTGCACGACACTGCGAACCCCGGGGATGTTTTCAGCCTCCTTTAACAGAAATTCTACCACCACCCTCGCTACCCCTGTCTTCGGCGGGTTCAAGAGACACGGTATGGTCTCGAGTCACGCGAGTACTGCCTTTATTGTCTTTCATCCCCCAAAGACCTTTGGCTTGCTATATATCGCCGTGACGTATTTTCAACCCCATACCCAACGGGGTGAAAATATATTCTCAGCAAGTGCTGCTGTCGCAATTCACTCATCTGCCCTCGCGACAGTCTCAGGTTACTTTCGATGCTGCTGGCTATGTATGTATATATTTAGGTGTACCGATCATCCCCTATCAATTATTTACGGTCTCGCCAAGAGACCCTTGGAGCTTCGGACAACCATTATCGGACATCCGACATTAGCATATCGAAACACGCGAGAGCCTCGGTTCACCCTTTCCTAAATTCCACCCTTCCGCGAGAACAACCCTTAACTACCGTCTTGCGTATCGGCTCCCCCTCCATCTCCCCTGCTCGGGCATTCTACGGGTCTATCTTTACGAAAAAACATCCCTTGCTTCGTGGGAGTAGATAAACAAAAATGTGAGGAGGGGATGAAATTTACGACGGAAAGTAAATATTGAATAACCACCCCTCGCGGGGGTTTGAACATTCGCATTAGATATTTTTATGCAAAACAAAAATGTAATATCGTCCAAGCATCCCCTGTAGTGTTTTCAATATTTTTAGTCATCCCTCCGTGGGTGCTTATAGGTGCTCCTGGCGAGGGGTAGTAAATATTGGTGCGGATTGGTAAATATTTATATAGGTTATTGGCGAATGATTTTTCATTTTGTCGTTACTGCACATCGCGATTGGTCGTTAACCATGTTAGCTGATATAATTATCGTAAATTTCTGTCGAACAACAGATTCTGGTTCATTTCGTATAATTCTCTATGTATGTACCAGCGTTCCCTTTGTCCCGACAGACTAAGGGACGAAGAGGAACAGGAGCGTAATTACAACAGGTTCGCGTAAGCTTTTGACACGGAATGTACGCTTAATTGCACGACCAATCGTAATTGCCTTTGCGTTATAGGAGGCTGGAACAAAAGTGAAGATTAAGTAACAGGAATATCCGTGCGGGTTCGTCTGTTTTTTTTTTTTGCACATTTTCAAAACAATTAGTCTCTTCGCGAAGGCTGCTTAAGGAAGAAATTTTCCTCTTAAAATTTCCGGAAAATTGAGGAAGACTGAATGAGAAGAAAAAAAAAAAATATATTTTAAAAATTACGTTAAAAATTTCACCCCTAAGAAATTCTCTTGAAACATTGCCGCTCCCCCTCCCTCCATCATCCCCTCGACAAAAAATCTTACCCCTAACGCACCACTCGCGTGTTACGAGACGCCGCCATTTTGCGTTTATGCTAATGAGCTAGATAATTGCCGAGATGCAATCTCGAAAAATAGGGGTTGATACACAGTGCACTTTACCACAGCGCGTATACGGCAATTTTATACACATACATATATATATATATATATATATACGAAATAGAAATTAAAGATGGCCGATTATAACAACCTCCATCATTTCATCCCCTAGTTTCATAATAGGGACTCAATGTCCACCGTCGACTAGCCACATTGTCTTGGGATAATTTTTTCTTACCCCCCCCCCCCCCCTCATCCTTCCCTTACTACAGGCTAAATTCACCCTTACTCGTCTATCGATCATCTCGCAATTTCATCCCCTTGAATTTCCACCTAGTTCGTGCACAACCCGTATACAAACTCGTGCATGCATCGTCCAATGCTCTTCCTTGTCCAATGACTCACTGACTCTCTTTATGTGTACGCAGGTGGAGATGCTCTATCAGCGTTACTTCCTACGTATGAATCAGAGCAACATGACCCACGTTCTCGGCCTCCTGACTGGCCTCGCTATCGCCCTGGGGCTTCTGCTCACCCTGAGACTGATCTTCACCAGCAGCCAATCGTTCGTCAGTCTCATACAGAGGGCCGAAAATCTGGCGCTGGCCGTCACCGTTATAGGCTGCATAGCCGTGTACGCCGGTGAGTCGCCATCTGTTGGTGAATTCTTCAAAGTAATCTTATCAACTCGTGACTTATATGTATACGGGTATAGGGACGTAGCGCGCAGCGAATGGATTTTTATGGATGATTGTAGGTTATGGCAGGAGGTTCCCTCCGATTTTGTATTGAGATAGGTGCTTGGGAATACGGAAATGAATGAACCCGTATAAAGTGTTCATCGATTTTGTGACGTTTCAGTTCACGTGGATAATAACGGTCGCGAGATACAAGGGAAGATCCATTCAATGTACCCTTGGTTGGGAATCATCTCTTTTTTTTTTTTATCAATCCTCTCTTCCTGTAGGAGGTCAGGAAATTTTTTTTTTTCAAAAAAAAAAAAAATACCCTACTTCACTTTTCCATACCTTGGGACGCACTTCTTTTTAACGATGGCTCGCGGTATGGTCTATGGTTCGAGACTATAATTTTTTTATACTCTACCTAGGGGTGGCTTACGGCATTATTTTTTACCTCCCTCTTTTTTTTTTGTCACGTTGTCAACAAAGACTGTCGTAAATCATTTATTCTCCGTAGGATAATGAAGTATAGCAGTCAATATACATATAGCGTGTGTACCTGTTACCTGAAACTGCAGTGCCAACTTCAGGTGGTACAAGAGCCCTAAACAGTCTTATACCGTGTGTCTGGGTGTACGAGAAGAGTAAAAAAAAAAGCCACCCCATTATTTCGTACTGTCAGCCAAAACCACCCGGGCGTTTCGGTTAACCAGCAATTTTCCAACGTTACATTGAACGCGACCCAACGACCATACGGACAGCAGGCTATTTCGTAGAGAGCGACTACGACGCATAGTCGTCCAGATGACTAAAACCACGGCAATGGGTAAAGTCCGTAGGGGGTTGAGGTTCGTAATTTTTTTTTTTCTCACCCTCGGCACAGCACCGTCCCGACGACTACCCGTCCCCCATCCCCCTGCAGCTGCCATCAAAGTTTTTCCTAAATGTCAGTATGACGCAAGGCTGATGAACCAGTTGTTGTTATTATTATTTCGCGGTAGGTTCTGTAAGGTCGTTTCCAATTGTCATTTGAATGGGAAAAAAAAAATTTCATACTCGAACCCTCATGTCTTAATCGTCAAGCTTTACGAGCGACGTATTACGGTTTAGCCTTAATTGCGAATTTAACGAGGGCCAAATTTCAAGGTCACGTTCTTATCAACTCCAGGCTTGGTCGCCGCAATCTCCAGACCCGGCATGAACGAAGTCTGGCTGGCAGGTGTCAGCTGCGCCGTACTGGTGACTCTGCTTGCACTACAGATCATCCTCAGCATCCATCTGGCCTATATGCAGGAGAGCAACGAGGACAATCAGCAGGACACGCGGTTGCGTACCGGAGGTCCTTTGTCGGCGGCCTGGGCCGTCTGCTTCTTCATTTATATGGCGTACGCGTTGCTACCAATAAGATTGCGTCACGCCTGCATTGCCGGGATTGTCTTCTCGATGGCTCATCTGGTAGGGGCGCTTTTGCTCTACCCCCACGACTACCCCGCCTTATTGGCTCACGTGAGTAAATATGATTTTTTTTTTGTAAAAAAAAAAATTGCAATTCCCTCCCCATGGGATTGCAATATTTTTTTGCCAACAACCCTTCCACCCTCTGGGTTCTTTTTACCGTTGCTTGGTAGCCAAGGGTGCTTTTTGTAGTGTCTAATAATTTTTTTGGAGGAGGGTGGGGGGGGGTAGGAATGGTACATTCAGTCATTCCCTTTACGCTAAGCTTTTCGTTATCATCCCTTAACACTGGACTTTGTTATTTTGCGCGGTAAACTCTGAACCGCGTTTCATAGTATCGCGGGGGTGGAGGGTTGGGGAAAGAGAGAATATGAGGTTGACGCAATTTTCAAAGCAATCGCTATCCTGTTGACATGTTCAATAAAAAGTTGAGTCACCCACGGACCCTTTAAACGACATAGTACGTGTATTGGGTAAATTCATCAGTTAAATAAATACCTTATGAAATACTCGTGGCGAATCGGGAGCCGTGTTAAAGTTATTATACTGTAGGATAACTCACAACTTACATACTCGTAGCTTACCTAAGGTCAGGAGGTGCGCAACTGAGTATTGCCATTGGTTACGGGTGCGAGAGAGGGGGAACCGTCAACGCCATCTTCGGTATGCATTATGTAAGTTGTGAGGGAGTGTAGTGTATATAGATATAATTTACGTTTGCCTTACGTCGAATCGACGAGTCTTTATTCGAGTCTTTCAGATACGATTGAATCAAAGTAGAAATTTATGAAAAATCAATGTGCACTATAATGCATACAATATTTTCGTTGATTTTGTCAAAAATTAAGAAAAAAAATTAAAAATCATGCGCCTACCGACATCCTTTATTTACAGTATCCGTTGACGTATTTATCATTGACGTATGGAAATGCATGTGTGTGAGGCCAACCTGTACACGATAATAATAACAGTGTCGTTAAATTTTGCAACGTTAATTAAAACGTCGCGACGACGTCGGCGATTGTCGCGCTTAGCTTCGAGCGTGGTAAGACGCGGGAAATCAAAGCTCGTGAAAATATGAAGGCGATATAGAAAATTTACGGAATTACTTGTTGATAATTGAGGGGAAAATGAAAAGATGGAAAAAAAAAAAAATTTTTTTTTTTTTCCCTTTTTTTGGTTATATTAAACGTCTTTCCTCTTTCGCGATTATTCGTGAAAATTTAATTTCTCCCAAGAAAAGCTCCGACTACGTCAGAACGATCCCGCTGGTAATAAAATATTACTTTCACGTTTCTCCCGTGGAAATCGATCAGCTCGCCGCAGCGATCTTTAATATTTAAAAATGTCAAAATACCGAAATTGATCTCGACGAAGACGAAGAAAAACACGAGTTCGACGCACCCTGCATTGATATATGTTAAATATTGATCATTTATAGTCACGTATTTTTTTTATCTATACTACGTCGCTCTTCGTATCTTCGTTCTTGAAATTCGTGCATATACGAATCTAACGTACGTAAAGTTCGTCCACGAGTAAGAGCTTCTCGAGGGGCCAACTCCCTATGACTTTTAAGGTAAAAGAGTCCCCTAGAAATTTGACGATCGATGGAGGGATGAAAGAAATAAAAAAAAAATAACTACAAAGCAATAAATCTTATATGTTACTAATCACTCGTATTATACACGTTAATTGATCCGTATGCTTAAGAAATTTATCGTTGTGCTATAAGACATTAACCTACTTTTCACTGTACGAATAAAAGTGGCCTATGACGTTTGTTACTCAACGATTCTCTCCCATCCATTGAAATCGTTACAATAATAATTCTCTCGATTAATCCCATTGATGTCAATTACGACTGCCGTCGCGACGCCGACGCATCGAATAAATTTTCTTGACATTTGATTTTTGGAAATCTTTATTTCAGTCTTTACTCGACTTCATTGACGTCCATGAAATTAATGTCTTTCTCGTGCCAATATAAATTACTAATATATATTATTTTTCAAAGATCTAATTTGCATATATATATATATATATATACACACGATTCTGCACGATTAAATTGATAATGTCATATTTTCGTTTGTTATCAACAGCCGTGATGGAGCTTGACGTCATTAATTAATTAGTCGCGCGTCTGCCAATGGCCAACCGGATACACAACGTGTCATATACGTATTTATACGCGCTATGAAAATCCGTCCGATTTATGTACATACCCTTGCACTGAAATGCATATCCGTGCATTTCCATGTAATACGTGCATCCATAAATTCAGTTGAATCAGTAGCGTAATTGAAGTACGATTCTTGGACTGGAATTCTCTGCTAATAAATAACATTCTATATCTACATATGGAATAAACATATTTACCATGAATAACAACACCGTAACTAACAATGGCCATGACGTAAGATCCAAATGCACTGTCAAAGCTTGCACATCCTTTAAAAACCACATGGAAGATTATCCACGAAAAATGTATCGCCCTGAAGTTAGCTTCTCCATAAGATTTCCATAACAGAACCACCTTCGGGTCTTACATTTTTAACGAGCGACCTTACATACAGTCCGTTCGGCCCAGGTGACTCTCTTATATGAAAACTCATAAAAAGATGACCCCTAGAAAACCCCTATTCTACTCACGTAACGGACTATGCGTCGACCGATAGAAATGATCTCTGTATGATTTTGAAATACGCGCGAAACGAATCGTTAAAATTTACCAGAGCGTAGAATAAAAAATTTTCAAATTCTAACAGCACGAAGGTTTAATGGTTTTCGACCAGACACGATGAAAGTGGAGAGACGAATATTATTGAAATTTCGTAATCTTACTTTCACGCGATACCAATTATTTTTATGCTCGTCCAAGGCGATCTGACGTTTGACGATGCATCGAGATGCAACAGCAGCCTTGGCCAGTGCATCGGATGCACCGGTTGCATTGGCTACGGTATGCACTTTATGTCTGCCCACATATACTTTACCCATATACATGCTAGCTACTGTCTAGCAGTCACCGTGATCGATGCAACGGGAAATTGTCCCCTTTCGGTCCGGGTGCATCGATTGCCCCCCCTGTCGACAGTTTCGCAACCCTAATTGCATCCCCTGGCAAATTGCAAGATGCACCCCCCCATCGCCAACTGAATACCGTAGGTGCAGACTGTGCGGACAGATAATGCATATCGTATGTATTAAGCTAACAAGGTATGATGGATACGAGCCAAGGTGTATTATGCATAATAATAATAATAATGATAGTAACGAAGGGTATTATGGTTATTAATCCACGAGCTTCTCGGATTACGGTAATAACCCAAGATCTAAGGGTGACTCGACTATGGAGGATTAATTTATGAACGAAGCATTTTATTTCGTAAATGTTACGCCGATAGGAGAACTTTGTCAAAATGTACGCTAATAATTTCTCATCTCGTTTTATTCATCTTTCACGCCGGCGGAGTCGAGGAAAACAATTTCACCGAGTCTCCTCGTTCTTGTTATTCACCTCGCTTGAGATTTTAATCGCGTTTACATTCTCTGACGTGGCTTCGTCACTTGGATGTCTTGTATATGGAAACTTTACACGAAGCATATTCTCGTATGGGGAGATAGTTTGATAATTGGAGATTAGGATGTAATCGGGAGGACTTTGAGTCTACATATACTTGTATGTATGTATGTGTGTGTGTGTGTGTGTATATATATATATATGGTTGGTTATAAATATTTGAAATTGCCGGGCTTCAAGGTGCTAAGGCGTACAGGGATTTTATAATGGCGTTAATTCTGTGCCTTAGATTGATTTATTTATAGGACGTTAAGACGCTGATATTTAATTCATTTTGGCCTAATGGCGCGTCGCGTAGATCATAATGATTTTGTAATTGTCACGATGAATTATTTGGAGAAAATCTTTCATAATGAAACTGAAAATTGCTCCTTGCAATTGGAGAGTCCGCCATGTTGTTTTTAAGATAATTACAATTTTATACCAAGATACAAAGTGCAGTGGACTTTGACGTAGCACGTGCGTTCCGAATTAATACTTCGCTTTGATCCTTTGACATCTAACAATTTTCATTAACGCAAAGTTCACGTGCTCCTGGACGATTTTCTATCTTACTGGAAGCTACGGTATCCGCTGCATTGGTATTGCACTGTGAAACTGTGCTGTTTAACGTAAATTCACCTGAAAATTTACGTCTGCAGAATTAATACGTGCTCGGAGTGTAAATTCGCGATAGCACAAAATCTTCCGTAAATCTTTTTATTTCAGACGACTTTCATCCCCTGCTTCTATTTTCTTAATCCCTCGAGTTTATATAATACAGCCCTGTGCCGGTAGTGGGGGTACCCTCTTAGGGACCCGATTATGCAAACCTAATTTTCTGGGTATCCTAAAATGGCGGGGCGGGGGGAGGGGCGGAAAAAAGAAGCCAAACAGAGGGCGACGGGTATGCCTAGGAGACTAGGGGAAGAGGGGTAAAAAAAAAGAGGCAAGGGAAGGGAGAGAAAAAAAAATTCCTTTAGTCCACTTATCCTCTTTTACCGCCTTATATGAAACATCCATCCCCTCCAAGTCCAAGGGAAGTCGCTTCTTGGCGGAATATTTTTTAATGAAAATCTCATTCTGGGGACTACGAGGTTGATGGCGGGAGGGGGTGAAAGGAGCATTCTTTTTTTTTTCCTGCTTTTTCTTACATTTATTTTTTACATTCTCTCTCTCTCTCTCTCTCTCTCTCTCTCTCTCTCTCTCTCTCTCTCTCTCTCTCTCTCTCTACCCCTTTATCGGCATACTTGGTGCTTGGCTATTCGAGATATTTAGTATGAGTTTAAGAAGTGGGAGATTAGAGGGATGTTTTTTTTTTTACAAATGAGAAAACGTATAAGCGATTCGGTACGACTAAAATAATTTTTGATTTTTCTTTTTAAAGCCTTTTCTCGGTTTAGTCTCCCAAGAACATCCCTCTAGGCTATGGGATATATATTATTTTTTTCTAACCCAAATCTACCGCGAAACTTTTACACGGCGTTTTCTTTCGCTTCCGGCAGGGGTTGCCAATCCCTTCTGGATGGGGGATGAATCTCAAGAGTCCTATATAATTATTAATACTGACAGCGAGTGCGTTCATTAGAACAAGGGAATTTCATTTTAAGGGTAGAATTCCTCGGGGCTAGTAGATGAACGTCCATGTCGAGCTGTACGACAGGGGGGTTGAAGTAACAGATCCAACGGCACACCGTTTAAGGGATGCTGGAGCAAGTGGGAAACTAGTTAAGGCGTTCGAGTTATACGTAAGGGTGAGAAACGCAGTTGATAGAATTCACAAGTCAAAGGTAGCGCCGCCATTATGCCAGTATTAATCTGACTCTATGTAAATAATGAACAACCCTTGAATTTCACCCTTCGCTCTATTCAACACAATCCTTAGACATGAAATCAAAAGCCTACTACGGGCCTACCTGTGTACTTCGAAGGTAACACACACGTGCGTATATCTTACCCCGTCAAGTAATCCCTTAAAAATATAAAAAGCATAGGTGATCGAGGGAACATAAAATTCTCTGAATATCTCGCGCAGTAACTTATGTTTGGCTTTTACTATTATCCCGGAATTACGTAATCCATGTATTTTCTCTCGAGCTTCTTTTTTTTCATTTTCCACCCCTATTTTACATCCTCGCCATATCTAGCGCTAAACGCTCGATCGCTGGAGATTTTTCTGCGTAACAGTATGGCGGATGCTGGAAAATTCATAGGGGATGATACTGAGAGCCATAGGGATGAACTCGAATAAAGATTATTCGCTGACTTTTTTTTTAATTTCTAGGGGCTGTAATGCCAGGTGTTTGTTATTCTTGGCACCGACTGTACGTTTATATACTGGTTATATATTGCTTGGTAAAATATCTACGGGCATTTAGATACGTCCTTTGGTAGTATAAACGTAAGGGATGCTGGTGTTTCAGAATCTCGGTGGTAACAGGTGGTACGAGCAAGTCGTAAGGGTGGCTGGGGAGGCACGACGTTGTCACTCTGTCGGATCGCTCGGTGTGAGATAAGCCTTAAATTAAAATCATGTCAGGAGTAACGTGAAATCTTTTTTGACTTTTAGGCAGTTTTAAGGGTTGGCGGAGGGGGTTGTGGGATTTACGTTTAATAATTCCGTAACGTTAAAGAACACCCTACAGAAATTGTTTAGGAAATAAGCAAAAGTGACTTTGCTACTGCCGAGGATCCGGGTATCGGGTAAGGGTAGTTTTTAAATTTATTTATAATTTAATTTATTTACTCGTTAATAAATATTATTTAGCAATTTTTATTTTTTAAGGGATGACAATCTCACCCCGTACGCTCCTAGCAAATTTTATTTCACTCGCATCCAATGGACACTTTTAGTCACGGGTCTAGGATGATGCAAGACTGTATCGGGGAATATATCCGCCATTTTGTTTTTTTTTTTTTTTTTCCTATAATTCTCTGGCTCTTATTTGGCCAACTCATTTTCCAACCCCTAATGAAATTGCTTACCACCGGTAAGAGGAAATGTGCCGCGATACTTGGTATAATAGGGTGAAACGATTGTTCTTATTGCCGGTAAACGGCTTAGGGATGATATTGGTACGGTAGGATTAGGGGGTGAGAAAGAAGAGGGTCTGCCTGCCAGAGTGAGAGAGAGAGAGAGAGAGAAGAGTGAAAAGAATGGGTCGATCGTTGAAATGTTTTTCCGAGCAAGGGGTTGTTTTCTACGATTTTTGAAGGCGACACGAGAGTGCGGCATTTTATAGCTCGATCGTAAATGAGAGTTTTTATTTGTCAAAAGGCATTAAAAAAAAACCCAAATACAGAGGATACATTGACGATTTTTTCTTTACGGCTCATCTAAAGTACTATATATATATATATATATATATATATATATAACGTAATTAATGTCGGGCTATATCTCAGGGGTGGCTACCCTCAAGATTCGTGAGAAACAATCCTTTGCTATATATATATATATATACTCCTACCCACGTATTTCCAGCAAAGCACTCCTAAGCGCCCGGGGATATTTATTCCTGGCTGCTTCGAAAATATTTTTCCACCAGGGGTTGTTACTGTCTATTATTTACCATATCATTGGGATTCCGGTGTTACTGCTCTGTCTTTTACTCCGTGTCTCGCGTCCATTTTTATTCCCGACGATGCGAATCCGGTTTTCCTTAACACCCCTTATATGTACGTAGCAGGGGATGGGTTACGAAAAATCCAAGAATATTTTTCGACTTATATTTCCTGAGAAAAAGTAAAAGAACCTCCCTCACTCTCTCACCCGTACGATACTCTGGGCTTTACGTATGTGGAGGGTGGGAGTAGTAGGAAATCCAAAAGGGGTGCATTTTCTCCTGTAAGAATAGACGTCACGTAGCAACCCCTTAGCATCTCGCACCCCAACCACGTTCCCATCTCATTCTTCCTGCATTGGCAATTTGTCGACTCCGAGATTCCTAGACAGATTCTAGGTGGGGGGCCGGGGGGGGGGTGGATAGTGTGCACAGGGTGGGCTAATAAACTCGGAATGCTATTCTCGGGGGTTGCTCGAATGCCCAATGTATAAAAGTGCGACTCGAGTGCAATACCCTCGAAAGCCCCCCCCCCCCTCCCCTACCCTCCCTACACTATATGGGAAGCTGATCCCGTATGCCCTCCCTTCTCCCCATCTATACTCTCTCAGCAGGCAGAGCCGGCACACCCTTGGCAAAAGTGGTTCGCTCGAGAGCACGCGACTCGAGGGTGGCCCCTGCCACCAGCCTAAGGGTATCTCCACAACCAGGCACATATTGATTCCGATCGATACTTATCTGAATACATGCCAAAGGCCTTAACCCCTTGTGAATCCTTTTTTTTGCCCTTTCTGTTTTTTTTTTTTTTTTTTTTTTTGATTATCGTATAATCTGCATAGATACTGGACCAATATAAGGATGTTAATATTACCTGCGGTATATACGTGGCTCAGACGTATATGAGTGTTTTGGATATTTAAATGAAATTTAAAGTTATGCAAGTTTGGGATAAAGAATTTTTGTTTTTGGTAAAATATATACTTTTTCGTATTCTCTGACGTTTCGCGAAAATATTTATTTATGCTTTCGTAAATTCGCGCCGTACGAATCTCTTTGACGTCTTGAGACGTTTTTGAACGTCAGTAGATTCGCGCGGGAATATTCAAAGGGACGCCATCTCCAGATTAGGATTCCTAGGACGAAGGGGGGGGGGGGGGTAACTTCATAATTTCGTATCAAAGGGTGACGCAACTGGGCCTCCTTTTCACTCTCGACTTAGGGGAGTGTCTTGCGCCAAGGGGGTGAGGACTCCTGTTAGACTTCATATTATCCAGAACTTAATTTTCAGTGAAATTAATTTATACAGGGGTCGTAAGACTCCGGCATGTTCCACTTATATGTTTACCCTAGCAGGGCTGATGTCGCTGTACTCGTACCCAACCTTACAGTCAACCCCCAAATCATTTTCGAATGTTGGACCTTTTTTTTGGAATACGATAAACATCCCCTACTTTCACTTACATATTTATCCAACCCTCTACAATTTCCTATATAGGATCCCATCAAGGTTCCTTTGAAAATAACACAAAATGCCGTCACGCCCCATGGCCGAGGGGATGTAGAATACAAAAAAAAAAAAATTTAAGGGTTTTTCGAAATCACGTAAAAGTAAGGTGGGGGGGGTTCGTGATCTCATTTTCAAAAATTACCCCCACCACACCCTAAGGGAACGTAGTACATCGGTCTGCTAGGGTGAGTGGGTGGGTGGGGGGGTAAATACAAGAAAATGGAACTTTCTTCATTCGAGCTTACAACATTTCTCACTAGATGGCAGCCCCACGCGAAATAATCAACGTACAAGGGAAAGTGCTCTAAAACAAAAAGCATCCCCGAGTGTCGTCTTGTTGACGTTCATCCCTTACGGGGAAAAAAGTTTTGCGCGGGTCTCGAGAGTCGGTGCGATTTTTTTTTTTTTTCCATGTTCCCCTATCCAAACTCTAAGAGTGCCGTTTCTTGTTGTCGAGAATTACAAAGGCGGTAACCGTGCCGGAAATGAAAAAGTTCTTGGAGCCTCTCGAAAATCTTTTTTGTCCGGGTCTATCAATTTAAGGGATGCTCTCACGTCGTTTAGTCCCTCGTGACTTTTCAACACATACAAGGACGTCTATGTATCATTCATGAAATATTGTTTGCGTCCTACGAATCCCTTAGCGTTATCAATCAATCACGCCCTATATGTCGTATACCCCCCCTCCTACCCCTAATATAGATCGAACCACCCTTGCGTTATATGGTACCCACCCTAAAGTTAACAGTCTTACGTGTTACGATAACGAGCGTTTCAACATCGCTTTGTCTCCGAGCGCGAACCTCAAAGGGGTGGTTTTCGACTACCGTAATAATTGGGGATGTCGGGCGGAAAAAAAAATCCAACACGTAGAATGTCGAGTATCAAATACATTTGCGTAAATTTCCTTTACCTACCTGCCCACCTGTGCCCACGTGTCGCGTGACAGCTGACAATGAGAAATAGGGGATGACAAATTGTATCCGAAAGGATCAGAGCATGAAAATGATTCTTAACTGCAAGAAAGGGAGTCATTGTTATTATTATCAAATATTACGTATCGTGCAAGTGAGTACGGCGAAGACACGAAGACGAACAGACGAATGGAAAGGAATTGAGAGAAAGGCTCTAGGGGTGCGGGTGGGGGAGGGTGGAAGTCGGAAAAAATGAAAATGAGAAAAGTTGGTGGATTCCTTCAAAATTATTTCTTCGCTCATGGATATGGGAAGAAAATTAGATACCCCGGGGGAGCGCGTGAGGGAACTTTTTTTTTATATTCAAAAAAAGTGCTTCGATTTTCTTTTCTTTCTTTATACGTATTCCGAACACATTTCTGATCGACGTGGATGCTGCAGAAGCTTTGACATAATATCAAAGATATTTAAGGGTTGATATCGATAGGTAGCTATATGTGTCTAATATATATATATATACATTAGATATGACACTGAAAACTTTGTTCGTTGATAAAATTGCCTTTTATTTCCGTCTCTTTACATTCGACAGGGATGATTGCCAAAAGCGTTCATCTGATTAATTAAACCTGTCGATCGTCGATGTTTGCCTCCGTTACATCCGGTCGGCCAGTCGGACGTGGGTATTGTCAAGAGGACAGAAAACAATGGAGAAAAGTGAAATGTAAACCTGTGGGGTGAAAGAAATGATTGAATTTCACAATGAGACGTACGACAGTTGCGCGGTACCTGGGTACAACCGTTTTTCATGGGGATGAACGAATCGAAAGAGGGGACGTCAAAGAAAGAGATCTGCCGATATCCATTTGGCGTTCTCCATTATTTTCGTAAGATGGCGCAAGAGAAGCTTGGCAAAGCGTGCTTGGAGAATATTGCGTAATACGTAAATTTCGTGACGTCCTTCGTTTGGCCCGTCCACGTGTCCGAAAGGAATTTGCAGACTTGGCAGATTCGATGTCAGGAGCCCACGTGACAATTGCAACGTGAGCCAAGTAAACATTTGACAGGCTCAACTGGTAATTAGGAGAACCGTTAATTGGTCTGCCTCATAGATCAACCGGCTCAAGTTGACTTAACATGGGAAATTCTGGTGAGCATTAAATGCCAGACTGTGAATTCAGCTTGGCGTTGGCAAAGGGAATAGAATTTGGATGGGCTCTGTGAGATAAGTCGATTTACGCCATCGAGTATAAAATCAAAAAGGATATACAAAGAAAAGACAGATCTTTACCTATATTTTATATGATCGGAATTTATTTTTTCTTCTTTCTTTTTTTTTCTTCGAGGAAAAAGTAAAAAGGTTTTTTCGCTGGCTCAACCCTCTCTGGGAAAGCTGTTGCTTTATAGGGAGTTTTCAAGTGACTGCAGTGCATCTTGTATGTATCCACTTAAGTACCTATACCAGGTTCAAATAAATCTTTCTCTTAAAATGGCCGACGAGGAATGTATATATATATATATATATATATATTGCATTCCTTTAGTAAACGAACCATCGCCGCTCGTCGCTCTCATGAAAAACATACTTTACGTTTCCAAGTATCGGCTACGACGTGTGTGGAATTTCGCACTGGTGTAATGCGCCATAGAGACGCTACGTGGTAATGACGTAATAACGTGCCTCGAACTGTTCACCCGTTTGCATATACAGAGCTTAGGGAGCTGTCGCAATTTGCGGGTACGCCTTTAGATTCCCAAGCGTTACCGACACTCGGGAGTTGTAGGTAAACGTTTGAATCTCAAAGGCCAAGACCTATAACGACGGAATTCACAGTACGTCGCTATACTGCACATGACGTACTAACCTAACCTAAACATACTGATCTAACCAACGTTACAAACACTAATACACAAAATTTGTCTCGTCGCGCTTGCTTTGTGAAAATTAAAAAAAAAGGTGTGTTCAGGCGCTCAGGTTAGAAGTGAAATTTTGCTGCTTTATTGAAAGTTATCGGCGACAATTACGTAACATTTATTGAAAATAATGTGCGAGAGAATGAGATGAATGCAGTAAGAGTAAACAGGAGTGTCAGAGAATTATAGGTTATGTTGTGTATTATATGTGACGTCATTTTTCAATTCACGGTCACGTTAAAGAAGTTTCACTTGAAAAAGTAATTTATGATTTTTAATTCCTTGAAATATACATACGTGTCCTCGTGATTATGGCAGATTAAGCGATGCTAGTTTCTTTGTATGATGTTTATGTATTTTTACTTTGAAAAATACTTTTAACCAAATTCCCTAGACTTTTCGGTGTATCCGGTTGCTGCTTCTCGTGCTATTCGTTTGTTTTACTTTCGAGCTGACAGCCAGGTCGCAATGCTTTATGAACGCCAAGTGTGCCAATCTGTAGGTACTAGTCATTTGACGAGACTCCATGAGCGCTGGATTCTTTAATGATGACGAATGACGTTGCTACATTTACATTGAGGACACCTTTCGGCCTTTGTTGACTTAAGGGACTGTACATTTGTTTTGATATCTGGATAGGTTATATAGTGACTAGGTTATATGGTTTGTGAGTCCATATATGTATATACTCTGTATATGGCCTTTTGCGTGTGCGTGTAGGTAAACAGTGTATACCGAGCATACCCCGTATTATGTATGCATAAGAAACTCGTACCTTTTGACTGAAGGTTATGTTCGACTTTCAAGAAATGTATCGGTCGGTACAGAAGAAATTTCAGAGCATCGTTCGCGCGTAGATGAACGAATAACGGGTGGGTCATAAATACTGTAGGACTTTAACGAAAATTTGTAAAAATTTTCGCGAAAGGTCAGTTCTCTGTATTTTACGAAGATTTGAACGAAATGTGATAAAATTTTGAGAAACGATATAATTTGTTTTCTTTGGTTTTGACTACGAAAGAAAGTTTTTTTCGTACTTTAATCATCGAAGTAATTTCTACCACGCTTTTCAGCCGGTATTTATTCTTTATTCTCGTAACATACCTTTGACAATGACGGAAGCACTTCTTTACCGACAGTGCAAACATTTTGAGTGTTTCCTTTAACAAGTGGGTAAACACGTACGTATCTACATTGGTACCTCGTGTGTTTGTTCGAATGGCTACCGGGTGTTCCGTTTGAATATGATCGATTTGATTTCATAGTAATTTCAATTTCAGTCTTGAATTTTATCCGCAACGTTCTGTTTAGACGCGACGCAATATGATTTTCAGCATTGTTGTCCCTAGCGGACATTTCACGTACTAGAGAAACAGCTTATCATACGGGTGCATGTTTAACGGGCGATTCAAAAATAGAATCACGTTTATCTCGACTCTCGGATCTACTCGAGTTTTCTTTTTCACATTGGAGTCTATGTTTTCTCGAGCATCAATAACCACCATTACTCAAGCGTGACGTAGTTTCGGATCTTTTCTAGTTTTCCTTGCTTGCTCCAACGCCGTGTGTACTTCCTAGTATTAGAGCATCTATCTCCGCCATATTGGCAGACCTTGTCTCATAATGTATATTAAAGTAAATATATGTATACATTTCTGTGCCAAGCAAAAGCAAGACTGGTTAAAGGGAATGGAGAAGCGAAAGACTGCGTATAAATGGTTCGCTATAAAAGTGACGTCGTACCAAGGTTATAATCAGTATAATAATACAGGGTGGCAAATAAAATAAGATTAACGTTAAAGAGAATCGTTCAACGAGAGTAGGAGCTTCGAGAAATGGTTAAACGAATTGTTATCTTTAGTCTCGGAAACGTTCGCGAAAAGTCGACTTACACTCGAGATCCTTGCAATTATTCTTTAATTATTTTACACCCGTCATTCGGGACATCTCGGCACCGTCCTGCGAGTCTTTCCGAGTCCTGCGAGTCTCACCCTTTCGAGTCTAATTAGACTTATCCGAAGTTTTCAACGTAGGGACTCACCTCGCTCCAAAGCAATGGAATTTCCATCTCGGTTCAGGATTTTCCTATTCCCCATGAAACTCGAGCTGATTTTAACCTCGACCAAATGAAAATCCCATCCTGTTCCTCTTTCGTAAGAGACTCCGATATTCCTGGGGAATCGTCGTTTAAAAATCCTACGATTTAACAAGGTTGGACCTGGTTGCCAACTTTGCCCATAACCAATAATCAGCCACTCGTTAATACGTCTGTCCGTCTTCTGTATAAACAGCCGGGGATTATGAATGTTTTTAAAGTTAGTACCGTCGGAACAGAAAATAAAAATAACCACCTATTTCGTAATATAGAATCGACTTCGTATTTTAATGCCTCGCTAACGACATTAATGTTATTCAATGTTTTTACTGTGGCAATTCTGCATCGACGCGTAGTTGGTACTGCCGGAATTTTAAATTCATAAAGTATTATAGGTACCTGAAAAATACATTGTGTATTAATTGACCTTTGTACACTGTCAGCCGTACGAGCATCCATCAGGAGTAGTAATTTCGGATAGATTTTGTGAACTAAGAATATTATAGTTTCTCCAGAAAAAAAGGTCACACTAATGCATAGGGCAGAACAGATTATGCAATGCAAAATGCTTTAAAGGCTTCACGATACTTTGGTCGACCGTACGTCGCCATACGTCAAGAACGGTAAAAAGGTAACATAGGCAACTGTAGGCAGCCACGCGTATACGAAGATTTAAAGGCAAA